>JAQHUG010000422.1:213941-239911 GCA_028555095.1 Dicrostonyx torquatus
GTCTCAGTCTGATCTGTGTGACACCTGGGCATCCTAGACTACTGAACATGAACCTTACCAGACTCCCAGAAGACAAAGCATCTTACATCAGGCAATTGCATTAAATTCTATTTCAGTAATTAATTGGGGGAAGAAAATGAGAACAAATCCAGAACGGCCAGAGAATAGGCTCTATGTGCTAACGGCTTCAAGGACTCTGTCCAGGCACTCAAGGAGAAAAAAAGATGAAAAAAGTGTTCACTCACAGGTAGGTAGGGGTGTGTGTGTATATGTGTGTGTCTGACATTAGGGCTTATCTTTTTACCATGGGAGACTTAAGAGCAGTGTCAATTGTTCCTCGTGCTTCAGTACGGTGGCTCATCTCTGGGTTGCTTTACCTTGTCCATTTGCCTCAGCCCATCTAAATCAGAGTAACTAAGCACATTAAATTCCCTCTGAAAACCAGAACTGCTTTGTTGTCTAACCTGGGCTCTGACTAATAAAACATCACATGTTTGATTAAAGTATTTCTGGGCAAACTTTAATTTATGATGAATTTTGTCCCTCTTATATTATAAAAAAGTTTTAAACACTATATCCACTAACTTTATTTACTGTTTCAAAAAGACTTTGTCATTTTACTGAATCCATATGTGTGTGGCTATTTGTGTGACACACTTGCACACATACCTGACTTCCTACTCATTTCTGGGTGAAGGGCCCCAGAGCAGAACGTGGTATATATATATATATATATATATATATATATATATATATGAGTAGGTTATATAATGGATATACCCATGAGAAACAAGTTTGACATCTAAGAGTTAACTGAATGAACTAAAAACAAATACAAGACCACGCACAAGAGAACAATACTTAAACTTTATTCTTCCCTTCCTATGTGCTCACTTTCAAACGAACTTTCCATCCTCACACGTTAAGAAAATAAACAACTGGAACCACTCTGCACTTCTGACACAGAGGAGGCAGATGGCTCTCTCAATAGGCACGGAGTACAACACAGCCATTGCTCACTGGGAGGAGGGAAGGAGCCAAAAGTGCTCCACTTAGCGGTGTGTTGAGTGGAAACACTCAGCCGTTGCTACGGGCTGGTACCATGACTCGTGCAGTGTCCCAGACCATACCATGAGCTTTCCTTAGGAAAACCATCTCTCCTCAGATACAACTCTCACAGGTTAAAAGCCACAAGATTTTATTCATTGTTTAATCTTCTGGTGGCAGGATTTCTGAGTAGAATCTAAAATTAAAGCAGAATAGAAATTTGTTATAAAACTTCAGTTAAGAATTTTTAATTTTTAATAACTTCAAAACACCACCACCTCAGAGGTTTGGGAAAAATATTGAGTTATAATGAAAATAGGTTAGGTTTAAGAAACTATTACATAACTTATATAGAGAGTAAATCATAATTGGTAGTGACTGGAATATAAAATATCCTTCACGAGACCATATGTCTTTTTTTTATTTTTTAAAACTTTTTTCTTTATTGATATTTATTGAGCTCTACATTTTTCTCTGCTCCCTTCCCTGCTTCTCCCTCTCCCCGCTTCAACCCTCCCCCAATGTCCCTATGCTCCCAATTTACTCAGGAGATCTTGTCTTTTTTTTTTTTTTTTTTTTTTGGTTTTTCGAGACAGGGTTTCTCTGTGGCTTTGGAGCCTGCACTGGAACTAGCTCTTGTAGACCAGGCTGGTCTCGAACTCACAGAGATCTGCCTGCCTCTGCCTCCCGAGTGTTGGGATTAAAGGTGTGCGCCACCACCGCCTGGTGAGATCTTGTCTTTTTATACTTTCCCATTATATTAGGTCTATGTAAGTCTCTCTTAGTGTCCGTATTGTTGTCTAAGTTCTCTGTGATTATGGTTTGTAGGCTGGCTTTCTTTGCTTTGAGACCATATGTCTTAATACTCAGTCTTCAGGCAGGGACAGGTTTAGCAGGGTGTGCACCATTTACGAGATGAAACCTTGCTGGAGGAAGTAGGAAGTGAGACTGTACAGCCTGTCTTCACTTCCTGTCCCTTCATTGCTTCCTAATCTGAACAAACATGTGAGCAGCCACACACTCGTGTTCCCACAAGATGCTCCAGGCAGCAGGTGCACCAAAACAAATTGTCCGTGAGTTGCCTCTTATCAGGATATTTGGTCAGTGATCAATTTTCTAACATAGAAAATTGGTGCTAGAGAGTGGGGCCCCTGCCGTGAAAACCATGGCAGTGTGGCTGGTAAGGCACTGGCCAGACCCTTTGAACAATTTGCAAGAATAGAATGCTGTAAGCAGAGCTTAATGGACAAACCCAGTAAGAGGAGATTTGGGGCTTTTAAAAGTCTTAGGACCTTGGGGACTTCTAAAGGTGGACTTTATTTTGCATTAAGAGATGACCATGAGCTGGGTCATGTGTTTCTACAGTTTCGGTGCAGAAAGGTCTCCCACAGGATCACGTGGTAAACACTAGGTTCTCAGTTGGCGGTGCTGCCTGGGTAGTCTGTGGAATCTAGAGGCTGAGCGGCGCTGAAGAAATGGGTCACTGGGGCAGGCCTTGAGGCTCTCTCTCTACAGCCCACCAACTGCCTGCCCTTGCTCCACTTTCTGATCCACCTGGATCCGAACAAGAAGTGACAAAAAGTCGCATGAGCCTTTCCTTCTGCTGCGCCCTGTCAACTGTTTCTTCTCAGATGCTTGATCACAGTGATGGGACAGTACTCAATACAATTATCTTTACAGTCCCTACCAGTGTAAGAGGACAAAAAGACCCACCTAGCGACTGAACCGGACTTGCCCACCACTAGCTGCTAAGGGCATATGTATTGTGTCTACTCACCCAAACTAAAAATTACTAAGTGATTCTAGCAGATTTTTGTTTTGTTTTGAGGCAGCACATTGCTCTGTGTGGACCAATCTGGCTTCAAACTATTAGCAACCCTCCTGCCAAAGCCTGTCTAGGGCTAGGATTACTCATGAGTACTGCTGTACCAACTTACTAGCAGGTTTTTCTATGTTGTTATGTTTCTAAGGTACAGTATTACTATTTTTAACAAGTACTTTTTTACCTGGTGGTAACCCCCCAAGTCTTTGCTGGATCATTTCTAAATGATGAATATATTCTGTCAAGGAATGTTCTGGATCTTGAGAAGCAGCCAGGGATCTTTCTAACCTTGAATTTGGTGAGGAAGTTGATCTGCAAACAAAGGACCATAGCAAGGAGAAAAGAAAGAAAAAAAAAATTAAAACAAAAACAATAAATTAACAGGTGGTGTTACATCAAAAGCGCATAGAGGAGGGCCTGGGATCAGCTGACCAGATCCGGGATAGGTCTCCACTAGAGCTAGTCTCTTCATGTCCATTATTTACCACAAATAAGTTGTTTTTATTTGGGGGGAAAAAAAAATCAACTTTTTAAGACCCAGTACGGTGGTATACTCCTGTAATCCCAGGATATGGGAGACAAAAGTAAGAGGGCGGAACTCTGTGGGTTCAAGGCTAGCCTGGTCTATACAGTAAGCTAAAGGGCAGTTAGAGTTACATAGTAAGACTCTGTCTCAAAATAAAACAAACACCAAAAAATGAAATGAAAGAACTTCTATATCACACTTTGCAGTCAGAATAAGTGGCAACAATTACAACAATTATGCATTATTTCATTCACCAAATTTTGGGATTATACCTTTTATCCCAACTGGATTCTGTCTCAGCATCCTTTACCAGGTGACCAAGATGGTCTACCTACCAGCCTACACTTCCTTGAGCAAAACCCAACCTTGTCTAATTCCCACTCTGATCGTCCTTCCTCCTAGGCCCAGTGTCTCCAGGGACACTGTGTCCCTTTCCCTTTCCACGAGACAAGTTCCTAAACCTCTTCAGAGTGGAGAGCATGCCTCACTTAGTGAGCACAGGGAGGTTAGCCCTTCCTGAACAGAACAAGATCCCCAGACTCTTGAAGGCTCTCTGCTGCATCCGCTGCCTCGCTCTGAGCCAGAACAAAGACAGTAAGTGCAAACCACATTTCTCTAGGCAGCTAAACAGGCTCTGGATCTCATTGGCATCATTTTTAGGTAATCCTGGAGTATCCCAACTGACCTTTCCTCCTTGCCCAGCGAGACTGCTGCCGAGGATTGGGCGCTGTGCCTAGAGTCCTTGATATGGCCTGAGGAAACTTCTCTGGTTGGCAGGGATGCTCTGGTTTCCGGTGGAGAATGCTGTCTCCGGGACATTCGATGGCCTTCCCAAGAATGATCAAACAAGAAATCATTAGGAAAAGAAACGCATGTTTTAGGGGGACCCATCTATCAAAAATCTAAGCTTATACAAACAACTTTTACATTTACATGGGTAACGCTAGCTCTGATCGCCAGCACTGCATGGGCAGCCCATGGCTGGGGGGAAGAGGCAAGCATGCCTGCTGACCTGAATTGAAGGCACTGTCAGGATGGCAGCTAGTGGTGGCTTAGTGGCCCGGATGGTCCAGGCCCTCTATGTTCTCTAAGTAGGAAGGACATTCACATCTGCCACCCCTAGAGACTAGACAAAGTCCCAGCAAAGTACTGTCACTGGCCCCTTAGAGTCCACGAAGCCACTGTTACATTGCCTGTGAGTAGGCAGGCCGCAGCAGAGAGCTCCAGAGAGAGGTAAAACAATCACGAGTGCTCACACAGACAAGCACAGCCGCGTAGAGCAGAATTCTGGGTGACTCTGGAGAGCAGCAGGACGAGTTTCCAGAATTGTGCTCAGCTCGCCCTCCTGACTGACCTGGTCCGCCAGTGCTCTCACTACTCAGGGGTGGCTGCACTGACGGTTTCCTGGCTTTCTTCCTGTGCTTTACGACACCCCTAAACCAAAACGCTCAAGGAAATGCCACAAGCAGCAGGAAAGGCAGTGGCACCTGAGGCCCACCTTGGCGGGTGCTTCTGCAATGGATCAGCGCTCCTTTGCGATCTACTTCTTGCCATTTCTTAACCAAAAATCGCAACCTATACAGAAAGGTGACAAAATACATTTAAAGCAAGAGAAAACAGGAATGAAGGAAGCAGTGAAGCTCCTGATGTGACCAAACCACCAGAGCTTGCCCTCACTGCCCACAGGAGAGATAGACTCCACAACCGATCAGCTGAGAGCTAGCTGTACTTTTATATCACATAGGAATTGTGTGCTGTGATTACCATTAATGAATAAAGAAACTGCCTTGGCCTGTTGATAGGGCAGATAGGTAGGCAGGGAGGACTGGACTGAATGCTGGGAGAAAGAGGGCGGAGTCAGGGGGATGACATGGAGCTGCCAGAGTCAGACATGCTGAATCTTGCTGGTAAGCCACTGTCATGTAGTGATGTACAAATGAATTAGAAATGAGTTAAATCAATATAAGAGTTAGCCAGTAAGAAGCTAGAGCTAATGGGCCAAGCAGTGTTTTAATTAATACAATTTCTGTGTGATTATTTTGGTTCTGGGCGACCGGGAAAAACAAGCAGCCTCCGCCTACAAGGAACTTTCCATGCTATGTCACCAACCATCTAAAGAAGTCCCCTGGTTGCCAGGCAGTGGTGGAGCACGCCTTTAATCCCAGCATTTGGGAGGCAGAGGCAGGCTGATTTCTGTGAGTTCAAGGCCAGCCAGGTCTACAGAGCAAGTTCCAGGACAGCCAGGACTACAGAGAAACTTCGTCTTGAAAAATATACAAACAACAGAAAAGTCCCCTGGCACCTCACGTTTGACAACTAGCTCGTTCTGTGCACACCCACCACAGCTTACCTGCAGCCTAGCACACTACAAAATTCAAGCCTGTATGAGTCACCAGAAACTGAGAAAACACTGCTTCTGCCTGGCTGGGCCATCAACAGGACAGCACCAGGAGTGTAGAGAAGGCAAGGCACAGGCAGGGTGACAGTACAAGGCTGCTTCCTGCTCCTTTCATCATGGCTCTCCTAATGACACGACTGTAACTTTCCTCTTTGTGGTGTAGCAAACCATAGATTATTCCAAAAAAAGATCACCAGGCCCTGGAAACTTTTCTCAGGCCTTCTGATACTGGGTCTCATATATACTTCAGGCTAGCCTAGAACCTTTGATCCCCTTCTGCCTCCTGAGTGCTGGAATGACAGACAGGCCTATGGCACCATACCCATACCCAGGCACAGCATGAGTTCGCTTATTTATTTGTTTGTATATTTTGTCTGCATCTATGTATGTGCACCATATGCATGCCTGACGCCGTGAAGGTCAGAAGAAAGCATGGGATCCACAGGAACTGGAGTGACAAATGGCTGTGAATGAGCATGGGGGTTCTGGGAGCCATCTCTCCAGCCCCTAGAGCATGACTTCTTCAAGACAAATGTCATATTTTTTTTAAGGCCACAAGTGCCATTGATCTTAAAGGAGAAAAGCACTGTAGTTTCAAGGAACACAGCCACCACAGAAGCGAGCGGTGTGCATTGCTAGCTGGCTTGGAGGCAGGGCATTCACCTCAATACTGCGATGACGACCCTCACGGCAGTGCGGAACTTTGTAAAAGGACGTGATGTCGTCATTTTCTTATCTGCTTTGGAGGGAAATACCCCCAAATGAGCAATCATGGAGAGCGTTTCCTGTTCCGAGTCCTGGAATCCACCAATCAGCAGCAGGAGATATTTCTTTTGATAAATCAGAGCTTTTCTGAAGCTCTCCGCCCTCAGATAGTGCAGGTACAGTTTTTCCATCTGAGAGAAGACAAAGTGAGAATCAGAGAAAACAAAGACACAGTCCTGACAGACCCTGCTCCGTAGTCTGCTATGATTAGTTGTCCAAATGGGATTGGAATTCACAAATCTCACGCACATCTGTAACCTCCTCTTGAAGAGCCCCCGTCTATCTGATAAAATCTAGAAAGAAATATCTTCTCCACAATACTCTCAAGTGAGCACTGATGAAGACCGGATTTTCACTCAAGTACAGTCTAAACTGGCTATGTGTGTATGTGTGTGTGTGGGGGTTGTTAGGATATTATGATGGGGTCCACAGATGATACGGGTAATGGGGAAAACTGTGTGAAACTACAGAGCTTGGATCCAAACCCTGAGAAGCACTTTTCCCTTGAGAGCAAATCATAGGAGAACATTTCTTAGCCTACAGAAACCACCTCCTGATGACATGAGCATTACATATTCATTCAGCCATTAGAGAAAACATGGTGTCTGCCCACAAGCAAACCGAGTTTTAGATCCAGTTTGAGCTAGCTTCCTTTCTCACAGTGATCTGATAATTAGGGCAATGGGTCTCCTATAAAGAAGTATTTCTAATCTATGTGTCAAGAGAATACCAAGCAAACAAGAACCTTGTAGCCAAGACCTTTTTCCGGCAGTTAACTAGCCCTGGCTAAGACACGCTGACACTCTGAACCCAACCCTGCATGGCTCACCTTGGTATTGCAGGAACTTGCTTCCACACTTGCAGTCGGTGTGTGCCACTCTGGATCTGAGTGTCGTGGAGAACCCTGCAAAACCGTCCCGTCTTGCTTCCATGAAGACTTGCTCTGCCTCTGTAAAAAAAAAAAAAAAAATACAGCTGGCAATATAGAGTTTTGCTTTTCGATGGGGGAGGGTTGCAGGGGTTTGCCTACAGGTGTAGGTCACAAGCAAACCTTAGGTGTTGGTCTTGAGGAGCTATCAGATGTTTTTTTAAAGGACAGGGTCTCTCACTGGGGCCTGGGGTCTACAAATTAGGCTAGGCTAGTAGGCTACTTAGCCCCAAAGATCCACCACTCTGCGTTTCTCCAGCACAGGGATTACAAGTGCATGTGCCACCAAAACCTGTCTTTTGGTTTGTTGGTTTTGAGATACAGTCTCACTATGCAGCTCTTGCTAGGACAGAACATGAAATGTAGACCTGACTGGCCTCAGAATTGCCTGCCTCTGCCTATGGAGCACTGGGACAAAAGGTGTGTGTCATCATGCAGCAGCTCACAACTGTCTGGGAACAAAACTCAGGATTTCACATCTGTACAGCAAGCAGTTCACTGAGCCACCTCCCCAGCCCCTACCGAGGTGTCCTTAAGAGAGAACACCCTGAGAAAGGCGAGCTAGAGAACAGACACAGCCGCAGCTGGTAGTCTGAAGGAAAGGGTCACACTCCAACACCTCATTCCCACCACAGAAGAGGACTGCTGTGGGGTGGCCTATCACAGAGGAGACAGCAGGGGCTGGGAAAGTGTTTCTCAAAGGCCAGGATCCGGTGAGGCACGGCTGCCAAGGATCACATACCATGTGTTGTCCCTTGTCACACAGGGCATCATTTTCCGTAGTGCTCCAGTCATGTTATAAAGTTAGCACTTCTGGGTAATTATCATTCATTTACTGAAATATCATTGCACAAAGGATACATGTTAATAAGAACAAGCCAAATATCTGCAAAATACCTACTAATTCAAATCTGTCAATCTTAACGAGTCTTAACAGTTCCTCATTCAGGCTGAGAGACGGCTCAGAGGTTAAGAGCACTGACTATTCTTTCAGAGGTCCTGAGTTCAATTCCCAGCAACCACATGGTGGCTCACAATCATTTGTAATAAGATCTGGTGCTCTTTTCTGGCCTGCAGGGATAACATGCAGGTAGATGCTGTATAGATAATAAATAAATCTTAAAAAAATAGTTCATTCTAGAAATGCCAATGGCTAACAAACACAGCCACATAGCTCTGTTCTAGCACCATCAAACCACTCAAGAAAAGCCCAGCTGAATGGGACAATGTGAGCAATTTTATTTGCTTGGTTCCTTTCTTTCAAAAGTAGTTAGCCCAGCAAGGGCCCTCCCCTACCACTTTAGCACACCAATTAGCCAATTGTGTCAGATTGTGAAGATGAACTCCCACCAATGGGGTGAGACACAGTTAACACCTCCATGGGATAAAATACAGATGCATTCTGGCTGAAGTGTTTACTAGCCCAGTTTGGATTCTGGCATACATATCCTTTTTACAAAAAGAGAAACCACCTTGCCAAAATACTTTCGCTTTGCTCCTTGATGCGACATTGAGATTATTCACTTCTATAAGCAGGAATAACAGGGCCGAGGGTGAGCAATGGGGAACCTGAATAGCCACCGTATGCCAAAGGCTTCCAAGGTTCCACCATGGGAGCACAGATGCGCAAGGGGACTCCATGATGATGGAAGAGAGATACCCACGAAAGTTGATGCCTGGGACCTGCCCAGCAGTTATGGACAGGAATCAAAGGCAGTCATCCTCATGCCAACACACGGCTCTGGGGTAGAGTCAGAGGCCAAGGCAGGCCCGGATGAGGAAGAGTGATGTAGAAGAAACTCATCTATATATTAGTATGAAGGCTTTTCTAATGGACTTGTTTAGGAGACACAAGTCATTCAAAGTACAATTTGGCTACAGGAGTGCAGCTTCCAAAACATCCCAAAAATCAGTAGTCTGCTACACCAGACCTGTTAGAGATAGGGATTTAGGGATTCAAATGCAAATGTTTATTCATAGGGAATAACCAGTCATTAGGGTCCATTCTTATAACTAAGGAAACAGTCCTGGTGTACAACCAGCTATTAGGTGCTGATTCCATAACAAAAGACATGCCTCTAAAGGTAGCTCAAGGGCAGCACTGTGGGCTCTCATCAGTAAACAAAATAAAACCTAATTCTGCCATGTGGTCAAGATGACCGGGTAACAACTATTAAAAAAGAACAACACTGGTGTACTTAAAAGAATTCTGGCTACGCAGTATCTCCGCTGTGTAAATCTTTTATCTGATTAAGCGGATAAAAAACTTGAGTCTCCTTTCCCTATTTACATTTTTCAAAGTGTAACCAGGGCCTGGACCTGAAAAGTTTAAGGATGGTGTGTTTATGTTTATGGACTGTGTAAACCCAAAATGTATATAACTTAATAAAACCTTATATTCGAGGCCAGCTCCTCTTTGAGCCTTAACCACAGCAGGACGAGCTTTTCCTTCATTTCTGATCCCTCACTGGAAGTCATATATTTCTGTAACAATAGCACTGGGCCAAAACCAGATACTCAGATCGATGGACTAGAACAGGAGACCCAGATACAAGGCCATGAAATTACTGCTAGGACAGCTATTTGAGTTTTTGTTTGTTTGTTTTTTACCTAGATGCCAAAAAATATACAATGGAGAAATGACAACATCTTTAACAAATGGTACTGGACCATCTGGAATAATATCAACATGCAGAAGAATACAACTAGGTCACTATCTCTCACTCTGCCTAAAACTCAACTCCAAATGCATCCAAGACCTCTACGTAAGACCTGATACTCTAAACCAGTTAGAGGAGGAAGTAGGCACATACTTCAACACATAGGTGTCGATAACACCATTCTGATTAGCAGCTGGTAGCATAGGAAAAACAAAACAACAAACAGGAGTTCATGAAATAAAGTTTCTGCATCATAACGGAAACTGTCAATCAAGAGAGGAGAAAGAAGAATCTGCCAGTCACAGATCCAAGAAGATCAGTGTCCAGAATAGACAAACCACCACGAAAACAAAACACTGGCTAAGAACTAACCAGAAAATTCTCAAAACAAGAACTAGAAATGGCTGGGAAACACTATGTAATGCTCCACATCCTTAGCTGCAGAGAACGGCAGATTCAAACCACTGTAAATGCCATCTTACCCCAATCTGAGTGACTATCATTAAATACCAAAAAACAACAAGTACTGGAGTAGATGGAGAAAAATGGAAACCCTTAGGCAGTGGTGGTGGGAGTGTACACTAGTACAGCTGCTTTGAGCATCAGCGTTCTTTTCTTGACAGGGTTTCTCTGTGTATCCCTGGCTGTGCTAGGTCTCACTCTGACCAGGCTCTGTAGATCCTCCTGCCTCTGCCTCCCGAGTGCTGGGATTAGTGATGTACACTAGTACCACCTGACTGGTGTGGAGGTTTTTTAAAAAACTGAAAATACCAGTTGCCCCAGCTATACCACTCCTGAGCATTCATATCCTACAGAATCTTGCACATCCACATTCACTGCTGCTCAATTCACAACAGCTGGCAAATGGCCAGGTGCCCATCAACTGATGAGCAGATAACGCAAGTGTGGTAAATATACACAGTGAATTTTATTCGGCTTTAAAGAAGAGCGAAACTATGAAGTTTGCAGGGAAACAGATGGAACTGGAAAAAAGTGCCAAGTGAGGGAAAGGCAGCCCAGGCCAGAGGACAAGCACACTATGTTCTCATGTGTGGAGTCTAGCTCCAACTCTTCAGTTAATCGTTTAATACAGATGCCTGTGGAAGCCAGGAAGTCAGGAAGGAACACGGGGGATGTTGCTATAAACAAGAAAGGGTATAGAATGTAGGTAAAAAGAATGGAAAGGAAGCACTGAGGGAAGAAAGGAAAGGGGGCGCTGTGGGGAGAAAGGAAAGGGGGCGCTGCAGGAAGAAAGGATGGGGGCGCTGCAGGAAGAAAGGATGGGGGTGCTGCGGGAAGAAAGGTTCAAACTGGGAAGGAAGTGGAGTTAAGACAGGTGGGGGGTGTTGGAGAAGTTCAGGAGTAGCAACCAAAGAGAATATAAAGACGCCATATCAAACTTGCTGTCATATAACCTGAATAAAAAATACAGAAGAGGGGGAATATTTTTTAAAAAACAAACAGCAAACTTTACTGCACATAAATTTTTAAAAACTATGTTTTCATTATAAAAAAGTAAATCACTGGCTAGAAAACCTTAAATAGAAAATAACTATAATTGCATCACTAGTGAAGAACCAAATAAAATCTAAGCTGACCAGGGTAAGCTCAGGTCTAACCTGATCGGCCGAAATTCCCTTTTTGGAGCATATACAAATACTACACAGTAGCCAGGTCTACACGGTACACTGCATGTAGCCAGGTCTACACGTGCCTGCAATAGAGAAGTTGATGTTAAGATAGCAAATGAAACACCAAAGTGCTGGGCAGATGATCCCAGCTGGGTAAAATGCCGCCCATACAAACATGAGGACCCGAGTCTGGATCCCCAGCCATGGGTAGAAGAGCAGCACAGAGGGCACATCTGTGATCTCGGTGCTGGGGAGACAGAGACAGAGTTTCTGGAGCTTGCTGGCCAGCCAGTCTAACTGTTAACTGTGGGCTCCAGCTTCAAGTAGACTTTGTTCCAAAAGAAAAGGTGGAAAGCAAATGAGATACCTAATGTTGACTTCTGGCCTCAACCTGAACTGGTAACACCGGCAGTGTGCTCATGTGTACACACACACCCAAAACACTGAACATGGGGCATGATGGCACATCATTGTATCCCCAGCACTTGGAATGTTGAGGCAGGAGGATCAAAAGTTCAAGGTCAGCTGCAGTTATATAGGGAGTCTGAAGCCAATCTGGGCTACAGGGATTCTGTCTCAACCTCCTGCCTCCCTTCAAATAATCAAAACAAAATGAAACCCATCAAGCTGGGTGTGGCAGTGTGTACCTGCGGGGAACTGAGTTAGGAAGAATACTCAAGACTAGGAGTTGGAGACAAGCCTGAGCAGCATAGCAAGATCCTGGAATCCTGAGTCAGACTGTACACACTAGAAGGGATGGAGCCCATAGGGTTGACCAGAAAAGGTGGCAGAGGCTCCAGGTCTAGGCAGAAGCCCAGTTCCCTACCGAGTGGAATGGACAGATCTGACACAGCACTGTGATAAAGAGACAGTGGACAGGGACTATGCCAGGAGGAGACAAAGATCCCTACATTGAGAAGGCAGCCCTTCTGCGTGTGGTGCTTCAGGGTCTTCTCGAGCCGGGAGACGGTCCTGCACAGCTCTGCCTTCTCTCGGGTTGCTATGCTGACAGCCTTTGTAAGGGCATCGTTGTCTCTCAGCAGTTCATTTATGAGCTGGACTTGGAGTTCTGCAGCCATCTTTTTCTTAAAAAGGAGCAAACAAATTGTAAGAATTTTGTGTTTTATTACTACTGATTGCTTCAGGGACTATAGTTTTAAGAAAGTTTGGAGTCTGATACCAGGCTTGTGGGGCTGGGCATATGGGATAGGAAATAGGCCACCAAATCACATTTCTTTTTCACCCTTTATAAAAGAGACCACACAAACTGGACTGCAAATATTCTGGCATATAAAGTGACACAGGCTTGTTACTAACGTAACAAGCCAGTCTGGCTAGTCTAAGTGACTAACAAGTTAGTACCAAGTTGGTCTGGCTAGTCTAAGAGTCCCATACCTAGGTGCTGAATAAAATAAGGAATTGTTGCTGCTCATGCTAAGAGGTCACACATGTAATTCACTTAGAGTAAGTCTGTGCACTTCACAATTGGGACCTTTAGTCTTGATGGAGAAACTTTCGAACTTGCACATAGAGAAGGACAGACATACCATATCTCTCTATGACACTTGGTGGGTGGGTTGAAGGGGTTTGAGGGTAACAGTAAGTGATAAAGCTTCTCTGTTATCTGATAACAGGCTATAATCCATAACCACCACATTGGTCAGCAACAGTGTCAACATTGTGAACATCTAGGACCCGTGAGCAACCTCAAAGGCTACTCACAGGGAGCCTAGAGCATCCCAGGAAGACCTGCAATTGCAGAAGCAGACAGGACACAGGCTGGGCTGTGTACAGGTTCCACTTTCCAGGCATCTGTCCTCAGCAGAAGGACCCACTTGTGTCCACACAGTCTCTACCTCTCAGGGTGCTCCTGGGCCACAGACAGTGAACATCACATATAGATAATCACACGGTATGTGCAAATGGTACAGGCGAGATCCCAGGATGTTAAGATAGAGAATACAGTACACAGTGCACCCACAAGGACACACGGGGCAGATGGTCACTCACTTGCCCACACAACAGGGAATAAGGAATGGCTGGTTAACAAACAAGCTACAAAGAAGCCATGGCATCCCCTACCAACTCCCGGAAGACACCATGTGCTGAGCTTAGTTTTAGCCACTGTAGAGACAGTGCAAACACGCAGCATGGGGGAGCCCAACTGTACCTTGGAGGAGGTAGGCATGCTCAGTTCAGACTTCAGTTCCTCAAGAGTGTGCATCAAGGATGACACCGCCTTCTCATTTGATGACGTCCAATCTTTAATTGTCCTAAGAAATCAAGCAGGTGTTCAAGGGTTTGTGTATACCCCCAAATGATTACTCTTGAGCTGTTCAGGAACTCTCTGTTAATGGCACAGAGAGAAAGTAGTTGTACAGCATTTCCTCTGAGAAACCCAGAGATCCACCCAGCTCTGCACTCCTGGGTGGTGGTCGGTCAGGCTGGTGGGTCACTTCACTCAACATCTTTATCAGTGGTCTAGGGCACACTCTTCCGACCAGAGTGCCGGGGCAAAAGAGACTACACCAGCAAACAGACACATCTGTGAGATTCAGAATCCTTCCGACTTGAGCGGGCAGTGGCAGCCAACTGCCCGCATCCCACCACCCCGCTGCTTCCTGCTGGACAGATAAATAATGACAGTTTTTCCTGGGTAGTAAGATGTCGTAACACAGAAAGGCGCTTGCTGCAAGCCTGGCCAACTGAGTTTGATCATCCCCTTGGTGGACAAAGACAAGAGACACCAACAAGCTGTCCTTTGACACCCATGTGCTCACCCACAGAAGTACACATGCACAAAATAAACACAATAATAAAAATTGAAGTGCTGTCTAAATGAAAGTGCCTGGCAATCATGCTGCTCAGCGAATCGAATCCAGATGTGGACGGAGAGCCATCCCAGCTGCTAACAGCAACCACCTTGGTGGGCATGGACACATGGAGGACACGCTGAGGGAGCATCCAGGGCTGGACTCTCCACGTCTAGGTGCATGTGGAAAGCCAATCTCAGTACAACTTGAAACTATGAATAACAAGATTGTCTGCAACACCAGGATGTAAAGATATGGTTTTACCAGCATCCTTCAGAAGACCTTGCCCATAAATTCAACTAAACTCATGGAATGAATTGTGCGTGAGACCATGGTCCTGAAATCAAAGCTGCAAACACTTCATTTTTTCCCACTTAAAAAGTTTTGTTGGCTTGGAACTTACTGTGTAAGGTGGTCCTCCTGCCTCTAACTCCCACGTGGGAATTACAGGCACAGGCCATTAGCTAAACTCCAGAATTTTCTTAGGTATAAGCAGTTGTGGAGTGGGTGGGGGTGGGTCCTGGTGGCCACGGACTATCATGCGTGCTGCATACCTGTCCACAGTGTGGTTGGTGAAGCTTGTGAGGAGCCCAGCTGCACAGAGGAGCTGCTGCCGTATCTTCTCCAGCTCATGCTGCTGCTCCTGGACATGGTTCGGCTCCAGAGAATCCAGGTTGGGGGAGCTCCAGCAAGGGCCATCCCCGCCAGGCACCTTCTCTTTCCACCTCAGCTCTCTCACCAGCCGCTGAAGCTGCTCGATTTTATGCTCATCACGCTGGCGCTGTAATTCTAATTCTCGCTGTCCCGGCAAGAACAATGGGAAAGACCAATACAGTTTTCCAAAAGAAACTGTTGGAGTTTGGGCATAGTGGGGCATGCCTATAGCCAGCTCTCGGGAGGTAGAAGCAGGGGAAACACGAGTTGATGGCTAGCCTAGATGTACGGAATAAGTCTAACAAAGGCCCACCAGAGCAACTCAGCGAGACTCATCTCAAAACAAAACAAGTCCTCCACAATTATATGAGCAAAGACCAGCAATGTCATGTAGGGAAACATCACAGGGAAAACTGCCCACAGACCAAACACAGCACCTGTGGAGAAGGTGTCTACACTCTGCTTATTGGCCCTCTCCCCAGATCCAGATCCTGTCAATAAATCCACCCACCACCTTCAACACAGCCAGGCACACACACACACACCCGACAGCACAGCCGACAGGTTTCGGCCAGTTCAAGGCCAGCCCTTAGGCAGTGAGCAGAGCAGCCTGCTGGCACAGAGGCTGATACAAGCCAAACTTCATTTATGTCTATGCGCATCCCAACACACAAGTCAGCAGTGAATAACAACAGCATGCATATAATAAATCATGCCTACCACTGGTGGCCCTGCGGCCTCGAGCCTGACCTGACCGGTCATTGACCTAGCCTCATACAATGGAAGTGAGCAGTGCCACAGTATTAGTGATGCAAGCCCTCAGACGGGTACAGGGCAAAGAGAACCAATGGACCTGGACCCTCCCCTGACAAGGAGGTGGCGTCAAGTCACCAGGTAAGGGGGCTAAGAGGGCCTCAGGAAAGCCGCGGAGTTGAAGTGTTTATCTACTGTATCACACGACACCCAGGGGACTTTCTGTGAGAAAGGACTGTGAGCCCTTTGTGACTGGACCTGCAAGAGCCCAGGACAGAAACACAGAGCTGAGCTTGCTTCACTAGAGAGAGTTCCGGGTCAGTCCTGAGCCCACACGGCTTCAGGGAGACTGGCTGCAGGGTCACACCCGGCACAGCTCACAGGAAACCAGCTTTCTGACATTGTGGCAATGTTTCCACCCCGTTAGCAAGCAGAGATCCAGTATTCTTAATTTTCCAGGTGAGAAAGGAAGAGTGTGCACTGTTCAAGAAAGAGCATCCTGGCCTGTAATGTAAATTCTAACAGGCTATGGCTGTCTGGCCAGGAAACCAGTCTATGATCCCACTGATCCTCTGCAAGGTAGGTAGGCACCTCCAAAGTGTCTCAAAGAGAATAATTCACAGAGACAGACAGGTGAGGGAGTGCTTCTCAAGAAGCATGGCGTCCCACTGCAATGTCGTACTTTTCATAAATGTCCTAAATTGTTCTGACAGAATGCACCTCTACATCACATACGGCCCACGGCTTAGGGGCTCCATGTAAGGGAGCCCACTCCGAGTAGAATAGTAAGCACATCCCTGACAGGCATTTCCAAAGCTAATGTTAGTTAGATTTATCCTTCTGAACATTTAGAAACGTACAGCTTTGTCCTTAGAAACCAGTGTTTCTTAACTACTAAAGACAAAAGCTGCTGGTTCTACACGTCTGTGCCAAAAGAGAAACAAACCAAAACCAAAGGGCCTTGCTAGGATCTGAGAGACACAGTGAGTTCCAGGCCAGCCAATGCTACATAGTGAGACCCTGTCTCAAGAAGATCCCCAAAACAAAAAAGGCCTTGCTATAAATATCAAGGCTGGTTTTGAACTTGTGATCTACTAACCTCAGCTTCTTAGAGCTAGTATTAGACATTTGGGAGGTAGAAGTAGGCAGATCTCTGTGAGCAAGCTCCAGAATAGCCAGGGCTACACAGAGAGCCCCTATTTCAGGGAAAATAAGTAAGATGGAGAATATTTCCCAGCTCATAAAGGCATCACTACTCTGATCTAAACCCAAAGATAATGTAAAACTACAGGCTAATGTCCCTTCTGAACACAGATGCAAAAATTCTAACAGGATTCTAACACACTGAACACAGCAGATATTAATCGCCATAGCTCAACAGCAGATCAACAGAACTGTTTGCCATGCCCAGGGGGAACTTATCCAGGACTGAACAGCTGGGTCATCCAGTGTAAGCCACAACATGCTATCATAAAGTAAGACTAACCTGCAGTCATGAAGAAACACAAAAAACACACCTACCAAAAGTTTTAATGCCTTTTTGAAAGGGCAGAGTTAGGAATCCAAGCCTCATGCTTGCTTCCAAGGCAAAACACTCTCCCCACTGAGCTGTGCTCTAGACCACTCCCTGTATCTAACACTCTCCCCACTGAGCTGTGCTCTAGACCACCGCCTATATCTAATACTCTTTTGCATTTTGAAGCGAATTTGAAAAGATGGAAGAGCCAAGGGTTAAGAGAATTGCCTCTGACCTGGAGCACCCACAAAAATAAACATGTGGTTAGTTCCACAGGAGTGATCAAAACTAACTAACATCAGACACAGCAGTGGGAAGCTGGAGCTCCCCAAGGCAGGAGGTGTCAGCATTCAGGACCTTAATGACTTATATCTGCTGGAGGACTGCTCTCACCAGCTTCTCCTTGTCTGTCTGCCAGGTCTTCGTTTCCACGTCTGCTCGGCTCAGCCTCCTCTCCATCTTCCTCGCATCCTTGCCGCCTTCTTGCTCTTTCACTCTTGTGGATAACTGTTCTAATTCTGCCTGTAACCAAGCTGATTTCTCCCTCTCTCTCTCCAGACAGCATCCCAGCTCCTGTGTGCGGGCCTGCAAGGCATCCACGGCTGACCGCAGGTGGCTACTTACCTCCTTCTCTTTCCTGAGCTCTACACAGCGCTCCTGAGCCTGAGATTCCAGTTGCTGCTGTGCTTGTGCAGCCTGTCTCTGCACCTTTTCAAGCATGCCTTCCAGTTCCAACGCACGCGCCTTCTCTGCTTTCAGCTTTCGCAGTAAGGCATGCTGCACTTGTGCCTCTTGGCGAGCACAGGCCTCCTGCGCGTTGCGGCTCAGCTGCTCCGTCAAGAGCCGCTCGTGCTGTAAGGCCTCTGAAAGCTCTAGCGAGCGGCTCCTCTCAGCCTCTAGGCTCCTCTGCAGCTCATAAAGCTGGCCCTTCTCCTGCGCCAGCAAGGCTTCGCAGCGGGAGGACTCAATCTGAAGCTCCTTCTGCAGGTTGTCCTTGGCCGCACGCTCGTGTTTTAAGGCAACGCACAGCTGGTTATTTTGAGCACGCTGCTTCTCCAAAGACACTTTTAACTCCTGTGTTGACAGAGAAAACAAGATTGTGATTATCAATAACAAGATGGTTTTCTTATTTATACTTTCGTTCAGAAAAAGTTAACTTTCAAAAGTTTTCCTATGAGTAAAACTGTGCACAGGACAGTACGGATGAAATGCTGTGTGGAGAAGTACTGAGTAAGCACACGCACACATCTTGATGGGGGGATCTCTTTCTCCCTTTCTTAGAAATCCAAAAATACCAGGATGCCCAAAGACAGACCTGACATGTGTGGTTTAAAGTCATACACTGCAGTGGAAGATTGCCCTGGGGCACCTGCAGACCATGTGGCACCCTGACAGTCCATGCTTAGCACTTGTCTGCTCTATGGTGACCTCAGATGCTATGCCATCACTCAGATAGCCCACAAGGAGGCTGTGTGACACTGGGTGCATCAGCCACACTCCAGAACTGGCATCATACTCAGAAGTACTTGACCAAAACCAATCGGACTCCATGTTTTTGTGCCTTTGTTTTAAGAAAAAAAAATTTGATGATGGGTAAGGGGGAAAAAAAAATCTAATCAAGCATATTGTATGAAATTTTCAAAAATTAAATAAAAACACTTTTAAAAATAAATGGAAATACTCAAAGACCAAAACTGGGAACAATCAAGAAGGCCACAAATCATTGCCAGGCGTCACAGCCGTCCACATTTGTCACTGTCACTTTGGTACTATTTTACTTGGTCCTATTTCCAGTGCCCTGGCCTGGTCTGGCCACCCCTGCCATTTCTAGGATCTACCAGGATTCTACCTGCCACCACCCACGGGTCCCTTTATGCTGCATCCTCTCTACCCAGGCAGGTTTCACATATAACTAGAGTGCCCTGAACTAGTCTGACTACCCTGCATGGCTATCAATATCTAGGTTTCTGATAGGGCCCTAATGCCTAAATCCACAGACCCCTCCTATACCACAGCCAACCTTTCTACCCAGATAGACCTACCCCCACACTCCAGGATTAGACCAGGAGGCTCATCCTGTACATCAGCCCAGTCCCGTCTTTACTTCACCCAAGCCATCTCCAACCTCCAGGCCCAGCCTGCATGTCCTCTCTCCTGCCCCAACCTGCTTTGTCCATATCAGACTTAGAACTGACGGGTCCACATGGCCAGATCTCATCGGAGGACCAACAACAACATGAAAGACCAAGGCGGCATCTTCTCTCCAAACCCACCGGAAATGGAGAAACGAGAATTATCTGATGAACTCCAAAACACAGACTTTAAAAGACAATCACTGACTTCTTAAAAGAATTCCATGAGTTTAAAGAAGATAAAACTCAATGAAATGATGGAGCAAGAACTTGAGAAGAAATGTCTGAGCGACGCCCAGGAAAACATAAGCATAAGGCTGGTGGAAATGATGAAGACACCCCAGGACTTGGAAAAAATTCAGTAAGGAGACAGAAACACTGAAGAGGACTCAAGCCAAAATAAAGACGGAACAGGAACACCCAACAACCTCAACTTGAAAACTGGTCCTGCCACTATGAAAATCAGTGTGGGAAAGTCTGAAAAGGCTAAAAATAAACCTACCACATGACGCAGCTACACCACTGCACATGTCCAAAGGACACGACATCCCACTCCACAGACACGGCTCACCTCATTCATTGCTGCTTATATTAATAGCCAGGAAATGGAAATGACTAACAGGTAATGAAAATGTGGCACGTGACTATGAAATACTGTTCAACTGGAAAGAAGAATGAACCCACTTAGTAGGTAAATGGAAGGACCAGGAAAAATCACACATATCAAATGGGAAATGGAAAAAGGGGGCTCTAATTAGGGAGAGAGAAGGAAGGAGATACAGAAGGAAGGTAAAAACGCAGAAAGGATGCTGGAAAAGTTGTAAGGAATCAAACTACTAACTATCCACCAAAACCCCAAACAAACAAAACCCTAAAACCCTCTAATAATGGAAGTCTGTGTAAACATACATATGTAGTTTAGATGAAATTTTCTCACTTGGTTGGCAATCCTCCCTTCAATAGCCAGACTACCTTACAGAACCCCAACACCAGGCATGACAACCCCCTTTTGGAGCTGTTGGTCAGAGTGCTAGCTAGTTTTATGTCATCTGAGAGAGGAGGGAGCCTAAATTGGGAAAATGGCCTCCTTAAAATTGGGGCTGTAGACAAGCCCACAGGGTATTTTCTTAATTAGTGATTGGTGTGGGAGGGCCCAGAGTATTGTGGGTGGTGTCACCCCTGGGCTGGTGTTCCAGGGGCTATAAGAAAGAAGGCTGAGCAAGCCACAGGATGCAAGCACTCCTCCATGGCCTCCACCTCCTATCTCCAGGTTCCTGCTATGGCTTTGAGTTTCTGCTTATGGCTCCTTTCAATGATTAACAGTGATATAGACGTGTAAGCTAAACTAACCCTTTCCTTCCCCCAAGTTACTTTTGGTCCTGGTGTTTCATCGCAGCCATGGTAACCCTAACTAAGACAGTCAGAGTTGTCCAAGAGATTCGCCAAACGTTACAGGTTATTGCTATAGTTAAGTGGTTGTTCCCCAAAGGGACAAAAGTTAAAACACCAAGCATTCAGACACACGGCCCAGAGACCATTGATCTAGAACTGACCTGAATGTCTCCTCCTTGAGGACTAGCTGTCCTCATACCAGTAGGCACCATGCAAGCTTCCAGAGGGAAGTAACTGATGGTCCAGGCCAGCTATGATGACTATGAACCACAATGACAACCAGTTTGGCACAGTAACTCGAAGTGTGCAGTAGTGGCACACAGACCTTAGTTAGCGGTAACCAAGAGTTTTCTTCTAATTGGACTTAAGACCCACTCAAACTTCTATTTGCAACAGATGGAGACCAATCAAAGTGCAGAGATATGGAACCTGGTTCCAATGGATACGTCTACAAAACTCCCACACCTAAGGCTCAGGAAACACCGGGTAAGAGCGGGGCAGAAAGACTGTAAGAGCCAGGGATCAGAGTTTACTATGAGACTATGTCAGAAGCTCACCCACATAACTGCCTAGACAGAAGCTGAGCAAGGACAACAGACATGCCAAAATGGACAGGGAATGACCCTGAGGCCTCAACCCTATAAAAAGAACTGCAGGGGCCGGGCAGTGGCGGCTCATGCCTTTAATCTCAGCACTGGGGAGGCAGAGGCAGGTGGATCTATCTGAGTGAGTTCAAGGCCAGCCTGATCTACAAAGCAAGTTCCAGGACTGTTAACACAGAGAAACCCTGTCTCAGAAAACAAAACAAAACAAAACTACAGGCAACTAAGGAATGCGGAGGATCGGAAGTTCTCCTCATGAAACAGCATATTAACTGGTTATCCAATACCAAATGGTCAGCCCTAAAAACATACATGCAAGTAACAGGTTGAATTCAGGCCATGGATTTGAAAGAGAGCAAACTGAAGTATATTACATGGGGATGGTTTCAAACAGAAGGGAAGGGGGAAATGACAAAATTATATCATAATCTCAAAAATAAAATAAATAAAAAACATAGCCTTATTTTGTCTTCAATTCCTTTCAGCTGGGCTGCCATCAAGACTAAGAAGGTCAGTCACCTCCAGGGCCCTTGAGCTCTGGCCCTCCCTCTGCAGGTGCCGCAGCTGCTGCTCCTCCTGCTGGGCCTGAAGGGCACGCTCCTTCCCACGCTCACACTCCAGCTCCTCAAGGGCGACCTTCAGTTCACTCTCCTTCCCGTCCAGCATGGCTCTGGGAGGGAGACAACAGGTAGCAATGGGGCCTGTGCAGGGGAGCATTCTGCCAGGGATCCCTCTCTATTCTCACGTCTAAAGCCAAGAGCTCCCCCAGCACTGGCCAGCCAAAGCAGGTGAGTTCTGTTGTATGACCTCTATCAACAGTCACATCGCATGTCCATACCTGAGCCGCAGGACTTCCTGCTGCACCTTGTCCAGGGACTCCAGCAGTCGCGTGTTCTCCTGCTTACATGCATGCAGCTCCGACTTCAGATCCTGTACTGCACTCTGTTCCACCATCAGCAGTTTCCGGACATCGCTGGTCTTCTCTTGTTCTTTGCTCAAGGTTTTCTGTAGGTCGTTTGCTATGCACTTTTCCTGTTCAACTTTGTAGGCCAATAGTTCAACTAAGAAAGACCAAGACATCAGACAACATTATCCAGAAGGCCACAGTGTACCACACAAACCAAAATTACAAATAATCCTGCTTTGGTGGAGATGCGTTCCTTTAAGGGAGAAATGGCGTTTCTGTGAACTGGAAGCCACTCAGGGATACGCCCCTTTGTCTTTTGAGACCATTTTCTCTTAGGTACTAATCCTCCTGGTCAGGACATGTCCCTGAGACCATTTTCTCTTAGGTACTAATCTTCCAGGTCAGGACAAGTCCCTGAGACCCACAGCACTAGCCCACCACACACACACACATATCCACAACAGAGACGAGTCAACGCCAACATGGCTTGGCTGAGAAATTCTCCCCAAACCTCAGGAAGAAACTAGTCTGGTTCTGCACAATCCTCTGAAACACAGGAGTTGGCGACACTGGTTCTCACAAGACCAGTGCTTTGCCAACACGAGAGTCCAAGACTGCAGACCAGGATGTTTGTAAACAAACAAAAAACTGAGTATAGCCCAGGCATGCACATGAACCAACATAACAGTGATTACTCAGCAGAAACCAAATGAAAACAGAGACACTGACCCACACAAGAGAGTAAATAACTGAATGTCAGGAAGGTTGTCAGGCTAAGGCCGGAGCAATACAATGGCCAGAAAGGAGATGTTCCACTTGTTCACAGATGCTGCCTATAAAAAAAATTCCTTAACAATAACTCCTGAACTCCACGGAGAGATCGCAAGAGTCGCAAACACTGGCACCCACTCAGGACCACTGGGCCTTTGTACATGAGGGCCTGGCAATCCCGCCTGCCTAAAGCATCCCGAGGTGGCGTGAGCAGGTGTGGGGCAGGTATGGAGTGACAGGAGCAGGGGCACCCACCTTGTCTCCGCAGCTGGTGCTCCCGCTGGCTCCCGCGGGCCTCTGTGCTAGTCAGGGCTGCACACAATTGCTGTAGCTTCTCTTGGTTCTGTAGGTGTGTCATGCGGAGCTGAGCACGCAGAGCCTGAACCTCAGAGAGCAGGCTGCGCCTGTCTGGCAGACACAGCTGTTCCTGGACCTTCTGCAGGTCTCCCTGGAGGATGGGTAAGGACAGATGAGGTATGAGTGCTGGATGGCGAGCACCCAAGCTAGGAGGGGGAAGCCAGGCGTGTTTCACTCTGCATAGCTACACCCGTTCAAACCCACGCTTCCGGTGCTGTAGGAACAAGTTTGATGACCACACAGGTGTAACAGGAGCACAGTAGCCCAGGTCTTACTTCCAAGCCCCTTTCCTGACAGCTTTGGGCCCAGGCAGTGCTGTATCAGCACTGCCACTTCAAATCTAGACTTCTCATCTGTGGGCAGTGACACAAACAGAACTTCTAATGTCCTACACCATGCTAACGTCCTCTGGCCCATGAGCAGTGTGCTTGGCCATGCAGGCAAGCCCAGACAACCTGTTCCATTTGCCAGCCATGTCCAGGGGAGAAAGACTCAGGGAAGAATTCACCAAGCACACCAGTGCTCACTGCTGCAGGATACTTGTTCGCATTGTGAACCATGAGATTGTGCTATTTCCTAGAAAAACCTGCTTCTAGCTGTGGTGTGGCCCAGCCCCAGCACACACTTTCTCTTGAATACTGTAAACAGGATTAAATAAAATCAACCACAGGTCAAGAGGTGGAGCGAGTGACCAGCTGACAAGAAGTGAACAAGAAAAAAAGCAACAGCAAGTAAGAGGTATAGGAGGGTCCATCTTTATTTCTGTTGCTTTCATTGGTTGAATAAAAGACTGCCTGGCCTATAGGAGAGGACACAGCCCTTACTTAGGTGGGTGGAGTAGACAGAACAGAAGTTCTGGGAAGAAAGGAAGTGGGAGAGATGCCATGACGCTCCCGCCGCAGATGGATGTAGGTTAGAATTTTCCGGTAAGTCACCACCTCGTGGTGACACACCGATTATTAGGAATCGGTTAGTTTATGATGTGAGGGCTAGCCAAGAAGAGGCTGGTGATGATGGGCCAGGCAGAGTTTAAATGAATATAATTGTCATGTGGTTATTTCGGGCATAAGCAAGCAACCAGTGGCTGAGCAGGCCGGTGGCTGGGGGCTTGGAGCCGGGTGCCGGGAATACCACCCACACCTCTCCCCCTCTTTTACAACAAAGAGGGAGTCATGAGGATGGCGAGAGGGACCCAGGATAAAGAAGGGACAGATGTTGAGTCAGTGGAGGAGGAAGGTCAGCTGGGAGCTTTCCCTGCCTCTCTGAGCTAGCAGGATTTCATCCCAGCATCTGGCTCCCGAGTCTTTATTGATAAAATCAAACAACACTTAATAAGTGACAGCATGATATTCCACATGGTTTCCTTGGTCAGTGGGCACAACGTTCCAAAGTTTAGAAAAACATGTAAACCAAAACTTTCCTAAAGGACACATCCCTTACACCCTCCAGAAGGTGGTGAATCAAAGCCTGGATTGAACCGCTGCTCACCCGCTCTTGAATAACCTTCTCCAGCCTCTTGAACAGGGCATTATAATCCCCTAGGTCTAAGCCGTAAGGTCTAGACTGCAGCTTGGCATTCTCCTGCTCCCTGGCAAACACTTCTCGTAGGGCCCGCAAAAGCTCCTCACTCCATGTAAGGTATGTTTCCAAAGATTCCTGTGGATAAGAAACCAGAGACTCAAGTGAGGGACTGGGGTACAGGCTCTGTGGCAGAGGCTTGCCTAGAATGTGCAAGGCACCTGCTTTAAACTCTCACCCTCACACGCACACTTACACACACACGGTCTGTGCTTTATCCAGGCCTATTTTGTCCATATCATATTTTTCATTTTGGGTACCAGCTACTAAATGGTTCACCTTCTTGCAACATGCTGGCCAGAACTCCAAATAAGAACTTTGAAAAACCTCTATTGACTACTTAGAAATCATTTGCAATTATACTAGACAGTAATCTTAAAACTTAACCATCACTTTAGAGGATCCCAAAAAAAGAACAATGCCCCCAATGATAGTGGAAGTAATTCTAGAAGATGATGAACCCTCTCCCAAAAAGTTTGTTCTAAGGGTTGGGGACACCATCTAGGGGTTGGTTGATTATAGCTTGTATAAGCTAGAGGTCTAGGGTGAAAACTATATAGGCCCAGAACTTTAAAAAAAAAAAAAAAAAGGAAAAATTTAGCATGAACTTATTCACACTAATAATAATAATAGTGGGTAATAGTGTAAATACTTGTGAGCTACTACTTAATGGACAATTTATATTGGTATGGTTTTTTGTATATTGATACAAGTTCAA
>JAQHUG010000422.1:240931-253094 GCA_028555095.1 Dicrostonyx torquatus
TTATTTAGTCAAAAGGGGGAGGTAATGGGGAATCTCTGTCAGCCAATAAACTTTAACAGGTGGGACTAAGTTAGGGGTGTGACCTTTTGGGTACTGGGATTAAAATGCTGAGCGATCCAGGGTTTGCTCTCTCTCTGTGGTTCCTGCACTACACAGCTGAGCTTGGACTTCTCATTCCTGTTTTGTGAGTTTGCCCCTTATAATAAAGAAAAATATAATTGGTCTATCTTGTAGCTAGCTTGGTATTTCTCGACCTGAGATAATTCAACAGGTAAGTACATACATACACATACACACATACATGGTGTGGGACAATGGTCTGTATTCTGTCAATTATATTTTAAATAAACGCTGATTGGCCAGTAGCCAGGCAGGAAGTAGAGGCGGGTCAATGAGAATAGGAGAATTCTGGGAAGAGGATTCTGCAGTCCTAACCCAGCTGCAGAAGAAGCAAGATGTGACTGTCCTGCTGAATAAGGTACTGAGACACGTAGCTAACATAGACAAGTATAATGGGCTAATATAAGTTGTAAGAGTTAATAAGCCTGAGCTAATGGCCCAATCAGTTTATAACTAATGTAGACCTCTGTGTGATTTCTTTGGGACTTAATAACTGTAGAAACCGGGCAGGACAAAAACCGACAACGCACACACGCGCACACACACACACACACACACACACACACACATACACACACACACGGATATGTAGGGAAGAAAGGTAGGATGAATCTAAAAGAGGGGTGGGGTGATTATGATCAAAACATGTATAAAATTCTCAAAAAATATTAAGACTGTTAGGAGTGGCTGGAGAGATGGCTCAGTAGTAAGAGCACAGCGGATGCTCTTCCAGAGGACCCACACGTTAGCTCACAACTGTCTGTAACTCCAGTACCACTGGCTCCAACTCCTCTTCTGGCCTCTGTGGGCAGTAGGCACATATGTGGTGCCCAGGCATACATGCAGACAAAATGCTCACATTAATAAAATAAATTAATTAAAAATACTGATAATCTGGGGCAGCAAGATGGCTCTGCAGGTAAAGGCTTGTGCGGCCAATCCTGATGAACTGAGTCCAATCCTCAGGAGACACGTAGTACAAGGAGAAAAACAATTCCCACATACACTCTGACCTGCACACGTATGATGTGGCAACCCCTCCCCACACAATAAGTGCTTTTGTTTTTAATATTGGTAGAAGTGTGAGCTGAGATGGTTTGACTGTGAAGTGTCCAGCACAGTCTAAGGCATCTGAACATTCGGTCTGCGGCTGGTGGCACTGTTTCGGGGAGGTAGAAGTGGCTTGGCCTTGCTGGAGAAAGTATGCCACTGGGGGCAGGCTTTGAGAGTAAAGAGCTTTACCCACTTAGAGTTTATTCTTTCTGCTTCATGTGGTTGAGACATGAGCTCTCAGCTGCCTGCTCCTGCCACCATGCCCGCTGCTTCCTGCCATGCCGCCCCACCAGAATGGACTCCTATCCATGGGAATCATAAGCCAAATTAAGCTCTTCCTTCTGTAGGTTGCCTTGGTTGCTGTACTTGATCACAGCTACAAAAAACAAAGCTAATATAAAGGGCAACCCTCTTTCCTTCCCTTCCTGCTGCTGCACCTGCTGGGTCCTGGTCTGGGAAGGCCCGGAGCTACATGGAGCTGCTTTGCTGGGTGTTTTGTGCTTCCTGGGGCTCCGTCCAGGAGCAGGCATGCTGACCAAAGACACAGCGACATGCCCACATTATAACAGGTCCTAGGCCTATATGTAGCTCTGCTGCTGCACTTGGCTCCTCACTTACTGAACCAGCAATTTCCTACCTTCTCTCTTCTGTCGGCTGTCACCTCCAAAAGGGCCTGCCTGTCCCTTGGAAGGCCATCCAGAGGTTCACCCTTGCTCAGCGAATTAGGGAGGTCTTGGTTCTCTGATAAGGCCAGTATCTGGTGGCTCTCATCAAATACCATCTGCAGCAAAGCCTACAGCAGAAAAAACACATCAGGAAGGGGGACAGATCAGCACAAAACTACCATCCACACACTGAACTACCACCACCGCAATTCATTAACTTAGAATTGAAAAAAATTATTTAATTTCAGGTTGTTTAAATACTAAAAACCTCTTTTCAATGGTCTGTACCATAGATAATTTGGAAAGACACAAAGAAATAAAACATAGATCAGTTATTCCAATTTCCGTGTGTGTGTGTGTGTGTGTGTGTGTGTGTGTGTGTCCTATACGTATGTGTACAGAGACCAGTGGTTCCTCAATCACCTTATTTTTCAAAACGGAATCTCTCCCTTAACCTGGAGCCCACTTCGGGAACCTCAGCTACACCGCTGGCCAGCTAACTCCAGGATGACCTCCTGTTGCTGACCGCCCCCTGCTGACAGGTACAAGGGACCCTGCCCCGGTTTATGTGTTAGGATCAGCCTCAGACCCTCATGCCACTGTGGAATTTCTGAATACTCTCCCCTTGGTTTCCATTCTGACAGCAATAAAGTTTTACTTCAATATAATTTCAGAGTTCTAAGAACATTAAAATTGTTGTATCTACTGGTAGGGTTAGAGAGATGGCCCAGCAGTTAAGAGTGCTAACTGGTCTACTAGAAGACACAGGTTCCACTCTCAGGACCCACATGGCACCTCCCACCCAGCTGCAGCTCTAACTCCAGGGGATCTGACAACCTCTTGTGGCCACCATGGACAAGAGGCACACAAATGGTATACAAACAACTCGCAGGCAATTCACAACCACCTAGAATACGATATGATGCCCTCTTCTTGCATGCAAAACACCCACATACACAAAAAATTTTAATTAGGTATGATGGCTCAACCTACAATCTCAGCACTAGACATCCTGAGTTAGAGGTCAGGCTAGGTTACACAACGAGACTGTGTTACAAAAAAACAAAAAAGCAACAAAAAAAAAACCATTGTTTTGGGATACTTCTATTTTATTAAGTCACCTGCTGGCATGATACCATTTACTTATCCAGCCATGTTGACAAGAATGTCTGTCATAAATGGCATACCTGTTCAATGGCAGCAAGTAGCCTTTCTCTCTCTGAAGAACATAGTACTCTGCCCCAGAACACAGACACAAGGACAAGCCAGTTCTGAGACACTCAAGTAAGATGCTTCAAGGTCCCTACCTAGGGGGACACCACCACCTGTGGGACAGGCCTTTCACCTCGCTGTGGGCTGACCATAGGGGGACACCACCACCTGTGGGACAGGCCTTTCAATCACTGTGGGCTGACAATAGGGGGACACCACCACCTGTGGGACAGGCCTTTCTCCTCGCTGTGGGCTGACCATAGGGGGACACCACCACCTGTGGGACAGGCCTTTCTCCTCGCTGTGGGCCGACCATGCTCTCGGACTATAGCTCTTGGCTCTTACCTTCATGTGCTTTGCGTGGATTTCCTTCTCCTTCATCGCTCCTGGGGAGTGGACAAATCTTCCAGAGAGAGGAAGGGCATCGGCAGCTGCAAGGCTGGTGGTGGGAGTCTCGGATCCTCCTGAGCCCAGAGTCAGCATCACAGCACTGCTCGGGCCATTGCCTAGGAGCACACAGGGTCAGGAGCCGAAGCCACAGGGTCTACTTCCAACTACAGTACAGCCACTCGCGCCACATGAAAGACTGGTGTGCACCAGACAAAGGTGGTAAACAAACTCATAAAACACAAACAGGAGAAAGAAGAGTAAGGACGGAAACACTGCTTTCCATGTTTGATGAAGCTCAGCTGCTTACACGGGGGTGCACCTGGTAACCCTCACTGACAAGTGCGTCCCAGACAGGACTTACATGAGTGTGGACCTGGTAACCCTCACTGACAAGTGCGTCCCAGACAGGACTTACATGAGTGTGGACCTGGTAACCCTCACTGACAAGTGCGTCCCAGGCAGGACTGGAGCAACCGGACTATACCTCAGCTGCTTACACGGGTGTGGACCTGGTGACCCTCACTGACAAGTGCGTCCCAGACAGGACTTACACGGGTGTGGACCTGGTGACCCTCACTGACAAGTGCNTGGACCTGGTGACCCTCACTGACAAGTGCGTCCCAGACAGGACTTACACGGGTGTGGACCTGGTGACCCTCACTGACAAGTGCGTCTCAGACAGGACTTACACGGGTGTGCTCCTGGTGACCCTCACTGACAAGTGCATCCCAGACAGGACTTACATGGGTGTGGACCTGGTGACCCTCACTGACAAGTGCGTCCCAGACAGGACTGAGGAGCAACCGGACTATACCTCAGGTCTAGGAACTTCACACCCAGCACAGGGACCAAGAATACAGTGGACAGGGCACCAAGCCTAGCGGAGGTGGGAGCGGTTGGATGAACTGCAGCGTCTGGTCTAGGAAGGTAAATGTGTCTGACCTGACATGACGTGGGGCCGGAGCAGCACTGAACACAATCCAGAACTTGTGGCACCAGTCAGGGGCTTCACAAGCTCTTGGGAGCACATGAGCTGGATCTTCAGGCCTCTAGCCTACAATAGCCCAGGAAAGCCTACAGGAACACGCTGGCTGGCCAATGAGGTACAGCAGGGTCTGGTGCCCAGGGAGAGAATTCTCCCACCAGCACCCCGCCTACAGGGACGCAGCAAATCTCCACTTTAAGGAAAGTCACTCTACAGTCTCAGCCACGCAATGGAAATATTAACACCAAAATATACCGGGAAGGAAAGTGCAGCAACGAAAGGAAATCCTGGTATGTACAGAGAAAGCCCGGACACTTTCTCAAGCATGAGGTAGGAAAACCAGAGTGGACGGCCAAGAACTCCCAGCCTTCACATGCTAACACTCACAGAGACGGCCGCAGGCACGCAGACCTCCAAGGCTGACAAGAGGAGAGAAGCAAGGGGAATTCGTGCTATGTTTAGATGCTATTTTATTTATTTCTATTCACTTATTTTTGTTTCGTTTGAGACAGGATGTCTAACTCACCGAGATGTGCCTGCCTGTCTCCCAAGTACTAGGGTTAAAGGCGGGTGCCACCAGGACTGGCTAGATGCTATTTTAAATAGCAAATGTGGTTTGAAGCTACATCAAATACTAAAGCACAGATGTCCCCAGGGAATTCTGACCCCAGGGAATGCTGAACCCAAGCTGGGGGCTGGAAAGACGTCAACTAAGGAATGCAACACAGATCCCTCAACTGCTGAAGCCATATGCTCCACCTGAGTAAATGGAAACTGAATTTTAAAAGTGTCTTGTGTTAGCATTTTACAAATATTAAATTACTAATGATTGACATTTCATTATGATCTCATTCTTTAAAATTCTTGAAAGAGACAATGATAAACCAAAACACCCTACATGTACTGACTTGGAAAAAGATAAGCAATTACAGGACAAATTGAGAATTTAGATGATCAAAGTTTGGCCCAGCCATCTTTAATAAAATTGAACCCATAAGAACCTGGAGAGAGGGGCTGGAGAGATGGCTCAGAGGTTAAGAGAACTGACTGCTGTTCCGGAGGTATTGAGTTCAATTCCCAGCAACCACATGGTGGCTCACACCTATCTATAATGAGATCTGGTGCCCAGAACACTATATACATAATAAATAAAAATTTTAAAAAAATAAATAAATAAAATAAAAGAACCTGGAGAGAAGGGAACAAGGACAGTAGATCAGAAATACAGAATAACATTTACACATCGCCAAGACTCTTCCAGGGACAGCTACCATCCGCAAAAGAGGACCTGGCAGACACAACTGTGGCCCATGGGGTCCAAACTGACCCCACTAATTCCCTGATGTGATGACGCCATAACCCATGCTTCAACCTCAACAACAAGCCAGACCCTGTGAACAATTCCCACTTCCGGGCTTTGCAAATGTTGGTGTTTAAAGCCCAGAGATGGACAAAAGGATTGTTCCACATGCAGACTGGGGAGGCAGGAAAAGCAAGACCTGACCTGCTTGCTCTTTTTCTCCTGTCTATCTGTGAAGGACGCGATAACGTACAGGTGCTATGCACTGTGCTGAGACCCTGACTTCAAAAAACACAGTGACATTCTTAGGAGACAAACAGCAGCATGCTGGCAACTTATACTCAGGGCACAAGTAGGTGACAGAGCTTGGACAACAAGGAGGACATGGTAGAATCTTTATACTCTTCCGAATCCTAAAACCATGCACGCACATGCATGAACACACACACAGAAACATAATAAAAAAAAAAAATCAGAAAGACTGACTTACTTTTCCCACTCCCATCACTTCTTCTTGCTAATTCATGAAGGGATGTTAATAATTCTTGAGAATCAAAAGATGTTACAATAAAGTCTTCGACATCCTTCTCCTAGTCAGACAGGCAGATTTGTACATGGTCACACAACAGTAAATAACAGGCGGAAACTCATTAAGGTCAGAACATATCAGCTTCCCACAGAGAACCCAGCTCGAAACACTCAGAACACGCAGATATGATGGAGATGCTGGAACCACGTGCTGCCCACAACTCCATCAGCACGAGGGGTGTTTTTAAGGGGTGGAGAAATGGCTCCATGAGTAAAGGCACTTGTAGCCTGAGTGTGAAGCATGGGACCCCTGTGGCAAAAAGAAAAACATTTCCCACAAGATGTTCTCTGGCTTCCCTGTGCCACACACAATAAATAAAATGTATTAAAAAAAAGACACTATAAAAAATAACCTTTATAAGTAGCCACTAGCAAATACCTCAATACTTAAAATATGAGCATAAATGATAGCGTATAGATCTTAGGTAACATGTATCCCCCAAAGAATTTTCATATAAAAGTATCTCAAAATAGAAAAATATAATCAAACTAAAAAAAAATAGTGAAGTGTTCTGAAATGGACTCAGCATCACATGTGTATCAATGCACTAAGCACATGGACTGTTTCTACAAATAAACCTAGGGCCGTGGCTATGGCTTAGCCAGTGGTGTGTGTGCATCCCCACCTCCAGCATCCACAGGAAAACCCAGGTGAGGTGGCACAGATCTAGAATCCCTGCACTTGGAAGGTGGAGACAGGATTCCTGTGGCTCGCTGGCCGGCCAGCCCAGTCCAAACAGGAAGCTCTGGCTCAGAGAGGGACACTGTAGAAAGTGACTGAGGAAGAAGCCGTGACATTGACCTCTGGCCTCCACGTGTACACACACACACAAAATCTAACCCATTTCAGACGAGTCCTTTGGTGAATTACACAAGAATTACAACTGTGCTACTCAGAAGCAACACGAGTATAAACACACTACATATGTTTCTGAGGGTGACAATTAACCTTCATGTTTCAGACATGACTAACATGGTCTAAATGCCCCTAAAACAGTCACATGTAGGACTGATTTCTTCTGGAAAACCAGTCTCCTCAGCACCTAGGAGGCACCTATAGTCAAATGAGCCAATAATAGCCTGGCTGTGATGTATCCCTACGAAAACCCTGACCACCCACAAATGCTGGGAGCTGGGGGGAGACACCTACCGCAGCTGGCCTCTCCACATGGTTCTCAGCCGAAGGAGCCACCACCCACAGCGGGGCCTGTCCTGCTGCTGACCTGCCCGGGTAACAAAGCAGCCCTGACGCATCGGCCTGCAGCAGCGAGTCCGTCCAGCCTTGGGAGGAGGTGTCCACACTGTGCAGGCTCACCGTACCTGTGTGGGGCGTCAGGGACAGGCTGTGCTGAGGCTCAAGGCTTGAATCCTTCCGGAGGACCTCAGGGGAGCTCCAGGAAGACAGGTTCAGGGCCCTTCCTGGGTCCTTGTGGGGCTCAGCCTCCTCAGTGTGGAAGGAGTCAGTGTGCATGCTGATTTGAGAGGAAAGAGGTCCGCCTTGTAGTGTTAATGTTTCTTGAGGGGGAAAACTTGGCACTTCACTTTGAGCCAACAAATCCTGATTTTTAATGACATCAATTATGTCCCATGTGGTTTTAGCAATATTATATCCATCAACAGGAGGGGACACACTGCCTTCTTCATCGTTATGACCATTATTACTGGAACCATTTTCTGATAAGTTTGCCTGCGGTAATTTAGGATTTTCCATGCTGGTGTCCCTAGAGGCCATGGAACGCACCAGGTGGTTCAGTTTCTCCTGAAGTTGTTTCACCTGGGCTATGAGAGCCGCACTGCCCAGGTGACAAGCTTCCGGTTGCTCTTCCTTAGCCTGCGAGTGAAGAGAACACGCCAGGTGAAGCAGCTGAGTTACAACACACCCCGCCATTATCTCTCTAGAGTTACTACACATCCCGCCATTATCTTTCTAGAATTTCTCAACTACTTTCAGGCAGTGAGCACCTATGAATAGGATCCATGAGGAAGCCTCCAGGCACTAAGATGTCAAGTTTATTTAATGTCATGAAAAAACAGTATTAAAACTTAAAAGTTTTGTTTTTGTGTTTGTTGGTTTGTTTTTTGCCTAAATGACAAGCATCATAACACCATAACCAAGGACAGTGTTGCTTTACTAAGACTCAAGGTTTTGGTTTGTTATTTTTCTTTTGTTTTGAGGAAAAAAGGGACTAGAAGGTTCTATATCCAAACACCGGAAAACAAAAAATGTAATTTCTCTAATGAATGTAGAGTTTCCTTATCAGCACGTACCTGGCACTGTCTGTGATGCCACAGGGCTAGCACAGGGAGAGTCTGCTGTAGCAAACTGGCAAGAGTTTTTGCATAGAATGTGTTCCCTGAGTGTCTTAGGACGTGAAAGACTCCGGACTGCACACTTGGCTGGATCCAGGCTAAGAGCAGGACCTGGGTGGGCTGTGATTCTGAGAGATGTTTTTATCCATCTCAAGAGTCCTTTGACTCCACATTCGTTCAGGTGTCCAGTGCCACATGCATAGTGAGAACAACCAGAGTCGTTTGGGGCCTGCAGATGGCTAGGAATCAGGGCCTGTTTTGTAAGCATCCATGAGTAGGTCACAGGTACGCACACACCAGGATGAACTTGCTCTAACAGAGGCACTGGTGGCGTGACACACAGGTGGCGTGACACATCCTACACGTCTAGGACAGGGAGCAACCCCTCGACCTGAGGGGCCGACCCAAGGCGAACCAAAGCTGAATGAGGAGAATTAATATGGATATGGGCTCAGGGGAGATTCCACTATATGGATGCAGTCTATGGGATACTCTCACCCCTGGCTAAACAACCCTCTGTCGTGATGCCCACCCCTGTGCTGAGTCTCGCCCAGCCGAGGACAGGCAGGAGGCCCAGCAGACCTTATCCCAGGTAGCATTCATCAACTCCGCTAACCAGCCCACACACCTGCATCCCTTCCAGCACCTCGCCGTCATCTTCCAGGTTCAAAGGCATTGCATTCTTCACTAAAAGCATCTGTGCCTCCAACCACCTCTGGCAGATGGCGAGCATCGACATCACACTTTCTGCCTTGTGGAGACTGGCATCCTTTAGTGTCACAAGGACTGTGGCAGGCGGTAGATTATCCTGGACCAGAGGAAACAGAGAGAGCCTCTAAAGCTAGAGCTGGGTTAGTCGGGCCTCAGGTGCAGCCTGGCTTCCCCTCAGACACCTGAGTACTCATGCCGCACAGCACCGAGCAGAGACACCAAAGGGAAGGGGCTTCAGTGGCTGCTCGCTACCCACCACTGTGCGGCACAGACAGCATCAGGCTGAGGACTTAGGGAGGACGCCTGTGGCAGGAGCCACAGAGAAGAGCAGCTGGGAAAGGAGCAGGTGGAAGTAGCCAGGCAGCTAATCCCGAAAGTTCTATTCAAAGTCAAACTGGAACTTTTTTTTTGTGGGTGAGATAGGGTTTCTCTATGTAACAGTCTTGGCTGTCCTGGAACTCACTCAGTAGACCAGGCTGACCTCGAACTCAGACAGATGTCTGCCTCTGCCTCCCAAGTGCTGGGACTAAAGGCGTGAGCCACCATCTAATAAAAGAACATTTAAAAGGCACCTTGGGTAGGACCTTCTGTTCCAAAGTGAAATGAGCTTAAAATGGTTTCCATGGGCTAGGATTACTGAAAACAAACCATTTGACTGGAGACACAACAAAACCCTGTGAAATTAATGCCAAGAGACCTCTATGTCACTACACACAGTACCCGAACTTTAAAAGAACTGGTTTAAGAAGCTGGCGTGACCCCAGTAGGACTCACTGGAATTGATGGCCCAGCTGACCCAAACTCCAGGCTCTCATCTCTGCCCTGTTAGGAGCCACTAATGACACAAGGAGCCCAATGTCCAGACTAAAAAGTCACTAAAGTTAAGAAGACAGAAGCCTTGGAGGATGATGACGACAACCCAGCATCCCACCTGGCCCCAGGGCACCCCCCATCTCCAGCTCCGAAACAGAAAGCTCCCTACTACAGCCCCCAACGATCGAGGCCTACCTGTGGAGCTGAGCTGTGGGGCACCAAGGCCAGCCCCGTGCTGACACTGTCCTGCTCCAACTGACCGTCATGTTCCGCCTGTGCATCCGCACAAGGGGAAGAGCAGCCAACAGATGCGACATGAGCCTGCTGCTGGTCCAGCTCCACCTGGCAGCTCAGGAAGCGCCGGTGCAGCACTTGCAGCTGGTGGCTGAGGCGAGCGCACTGCATTCGCAGCTGCTGGAGCTCAGGAGGGTCATCTGGGGTGGCCGAGGTCCGCTGTTCCAGAGCACGACAGAAGTGTGTCAAAGCCAAGAGGATGGTCTCCAGCTCAAGGGAATGAGTTACCTTCCACTTCTTGATGGTGTCAATTTCTAAGTCTCTCTGCACAATGACTGCTTCCTTTGCCTTCAGGATAGCTTCAAATTCTTGGATCCGGGAGGCCATGCCTTCAACCTCAGCCTCTCTGAGGGCCACACAACGTTCTAGGTCAGCCAAGCGTCTTGCAGCAACCTCCTCTGCATCTTGTAGACGCTGCTGCAGGGCCTCCAGGACTTGGCTATGTCCGTGTGCCTGGTCTGCCAGTAGCTGGCCAAAGACCTCCTTGGCTGCCTGTGCAGCTTCCAGCTCATTCCGTAGGTCCTTTTCATGCTGGTCTTCTGCGCGGAGGCAGGACAGCTCGTCGTGGAGACTGTTAGCCTGGTGATCACTGAGTTCATGCACCTTGGGCCCCATAAGGGTCAGCTCACTCTGCAGCTTCTCGATGACTTCATGGAGCTGCTCGATTTCTTCCGCTTTATTCTTCTGTAATTGTTCTTGGTCTTCCCGCAGATTTTCGATGATGGCTCTCAGCTCCTCAATCTCAGAGCTTCTACTGGGTACAACCTAGAGAGGAAGCACGTGTCGTAAGGTAGTCACGAACACATTAGCCCGATAGCCTTTCCTTCCCAGTACATAGTGCTGTAATTAAAAAACGGCACACGCGAGAAAGACACCAAGCAACAGAGTTCACGTGGAGGGGTTTTTATTAGGGGAAAGGGAACCTAAGAAGGGGGAAGAGGAGGAGGGAAGATGGATCTGTGGGGACAGGAGCAGCAGAAGAGAAGAGAGAGGCAGAGGGAGAGAAGGAGGGACAGAGATACAGGCAAAGAAACAGAGAGAAAGATAAAGGAACAGAGGGAGACAGAGTGGGGGAGGTGGGCAGGGCCCTTTTAAAAGGAAACGTAGCAAATGTGCACAAGGTCCTCTTAGTGGCTACAGCTGAGGATGTAGCTTGCCAGAATCTCAAGGGCAGGCCAGTATGGATAGATGCCTGAACACTAACACATAGGAGCAGAGAAGCACGGAGACAGGAATAAGCCAGTACTATCCTCAGATGGATTGATGTAATACGCCCACTCTTCAGGTACAGAAAAAGGATGCCCACAAACCTCAACATAGCACATGTTCCCTACCCCAAAGCTCTGGATTTAAACTCAGAAACTCTAGTTTCTCTTCCGCTAAGGGTAGTTACTGCCATATATTCTTCTGTGCCTACTCATGGGGCTGACACTCTGCCAGCTACACTCATGAGACGCCTTAGTCTGGAACCGCTAACTCACTTGTCTGATTTTCCTCAAGCAGCGCTTAGACTTTAGGTGTCTGTCACTAACAACGGAAGTGAGAACACAGGCCAGAGGCTTCGCAAGCAGAACTGAACGAACCACACCTGCTGTCCCTCCAACCCACGGCAGCCGGCTCTAGCCCTGTCTGTCCCTCCAGCCGTCTGGGCCAACACTGCACCCACGGCAGCCGGCTCTAACCCTGTCTCTCTCCAGCCGTCTGGGCCAACACTGCACCCAC
>JAQHUG010000422.1:259116-273431 GCA_028555095.1 Dicrostonyx torquatus
TCCACAAAGGCAGAAGAGGACATCAGATTCCTGGAGCGGTAGTGAATGGTTAGCCGTGAGCCATCATACGGATGCTGGGAACAGAATCTGTATCCTCTGGAGAAGCAGCCAGTGGTCCCAACAGCTGAATCATTTTTTCTAGCCCCTTATTCTCACTCTTACTGAAGGCCCCCTCCAGGTTTTAAGGGAAAATTTCTCCTCCCATTTCAGGCCCCATCATGCTTCATTTCACATATTATCTCCATATATTTCTGTCGAAGGCTCTCTATCCCACCTGCGGAACCAATCGCGGCCTTGAAGCCTGCTCAATCTAATAAACCTCATCCCTAAAGGTAACTGCGTGTTACACGTCTGCCTCTTCTCTGAACCAACCGCTGCAGTTCTTGTTTGATATTTAACGTACAACACTGTGGGAAAGCATCAGGAGGAAGTGGTACTGAAGGCTGCCCGGCTTGTCTGCATCCCTTCAATACAAGGCTGGAAAGCAGGACTCTAGCTCAACGCGATCTGGCTCTTACTCCTCACAACTTCAGGGGAACCCATTCTTTCCTTAAAATAAGTTTACTTTTTTTTTTTTTTTTTGGTTTTTCGAGACACGGTTTCTCTGTGGCTTTGGAGCCTGTCCTGGAACTAGCTCTTGTAGACCAGGCTGGTCTCGAACTCAGAGATCCGCTTGCCTCTGCCTCCCGAGTACTGGGATTAAAGGCGTGCGCCACCACTGCTCAGCTAAGTTTACTTTTTAAAACAGCATAAGCAAATCAGCTACAGCTACCTCAGTCAAGGGGTTGCAGACCTCCACAGCCTGAAGCGAAAGCACAAAGAGTAAGCGACAGGGCAGTGCACACAGCCCCAAACCGCCATGCAGGGTGAGGGAAAGCTGCGCTAGGAAGCTGCAAGGCATCAGCTGACAGAGGGACGGGAGCAAAGGAGACGCCGTCATCCTACCTCCTCATCTAGCTGTGCACACTGTCGTTTCCACATCCATGGAAGGCAAAATGGAAAGGAAAACATCACTTTAAAATGTCGCAGTAATTAGTCCCCCACAGACACCGGACACCACATGCTGACCTACCTGGCTGTCACGGGACCCAGGAGGCCGTGGCCGGGCTGCCTGGCGGAGCTGTTCCTCCAGCCTCTGGATTTCCTGCTGGAACTCTTCACGCTCGTGCTCACGCTCAGCAGCCTGCTCCTGAACAAGAAGTCATATGTGAGGGCCATACTTTGGGGAAACATGTGACAAAGCCAAGGAATGAGGATCCAACCACACATTAAGCGTGTCTGCTGACCCCATAACATCCCCTTCGCCATGGTCAACTTTTCAAAATGGAGCTAAGAAGTCATCTAACGCTAAACTGCAAAGAAGATCTCCGAAAAAGTAATGGTATTTTGAAACTGTTGGGCAGGAAGACAGCTTTGGTCTCTGTAGAAACAGACTACAGTCACCTCCTAGGATGCAAGAATACAGCTGGACTAATTTCTCCCAAGACCACAGGAAGGAATATGGGACAAGAAGATGCCAGGATAACTCAGATTCATCTTCCAAAATGCAGGCAGGATGCCAAGTGCCCACTCTAGTCAAGGCGACAAGGCCATTCAGATGAGTACTACACACCAGTCCACAACATGACAGCACAGAAGCTATCCGTGCTCTCAAAGTGATGTAAACAAACAAACAAAACTTCTTACATCCATGAACTGACGCTGGCTACGCAAATGCTTGTCTAGGGCAGCCAGCTGCTGCTTCAGGGTGGCCACTTCCTCAGTCAGCTGGGCACATCCCCGGTGCTGCACAAGCTGGTCCTCCAACTCAGACTCCAAGACCCGCATCTGAGAGAGCAGGGTGGCACGGTCCTTCTCAGACTGCTTCCTGGTCTCCCACTGGTCTCTGGTTAGAGATTCCACTTCCTTCTGCAGGGCTAAGGATGTCAAGAAAACAGACATGGAGTCCTAGCTCAGAGCATGGACTTGCCCAAGCGGGGCTCATGGTGACAGTCACAAAGCAGTGACTGTCAGTGCCGGACCTCGACAGACTGCTCATAGGCACCGGAATGGCAGTGACAACTTAGAACAGCCACCACATCCGGTTGCACCGAGATTCAAGCATGATCCCCATGACAAAAGCCAAGCCTCACCCCTCTGCAGAGTCGTGACAAGGGAGCTGAGCCAGCCTGTCTCCTCCTGTCAGACTCCAAGCCTATACCCTAACATACCCACAACTATGTAAGATGTTCTCAGAAAAAAAAAACAAATTACTTCTGAAAACAAAAATCACATCTTTTAAGTGAAAAATAGCAAAACTTTAGAAACCTGAGTGTGTCCTAAAGTCAGAGGGGGTGCACCTTTAATCCCAGCACTTGAGAGGCACAGGCAGGTGAAGCCCTATAAGTTCAAGGCCAGCCTGGTCTACACACAGAATTCCAGGACAGGCAGGGCTGTTAGTATTCAGGCATCTGTACTAGCCTGCCCTTAGGGTCCTGGCAGGACACGTCCTCAGCCGTAGCCACTAAGATCACCTCTTGTGCACATTCACTACATTCCCTTTTAAAGGGTCCTGTGCACCTCCCATCTCTCTTTCTGTCTGTTCTTCCCTCCCTGCCTCCCCCCCTCCCGCTTCTCCACCTATCTCTCTGTCTGCCTGTGTCTCTTCTCTTCTACTACTCCTGTCTCCAGAGGCTGGTCTCCCTTCTCCCCTCCCCCCAATAAAACTCCTTCACTTGAGCATCTTTCTCTCACGCACCATTTTAAAAACAGTGACAGTGTGTCCTGGTAAGCCAGTGCTATGTCACAATAGTCTGAACAGTTTGTCCACATGAGTGTTCTTCAACATGAACTCAGCAGGAGGTAAAGCTTAGTGGGGGGTGGGGACGAAGTAAGGGGGGGACACAGTGGCTCTGCAGGACCACTCACAGAACTAGTGGCAAGTTCTGAGTGACTATCAAAAGGCAGAAACATGAATTTTATTTCCTAAATTTTTACTTTCATTTCATCAGCACTCAAAACTGTCCATCTTTTCTGACAAACTAGTACCATGAATGTAACATTCTCATCAAATCTCCATGCTAGGAAATCAGCAGTTACAGTAAACTCTCCTTAAACATGCAGTTATAACAATGTCAATTACAAACTTTAATTAAGGAAGGGGACCTAAGCTAGCACTGCCTCATCATAAAGAAACACACAGGCCCCTTTAAGAGCTGATGACAGCACTTCCATGTGACTTCAGCGGGAGGGAAGGGAGCGTGGCTTGCAGGACCTGATGGAAGGCAGAGGAGGCATAAAGCCCAAGCAGGCCCAGACCCTCCCCAGGTCACCTGCCAGGAGCCCTGCACAGGGACCTGACCCAGCAAACACCATAATGGTCACAAAGCATCAATTCTTGCAAAACAGCACAAATAGGACTTAAAATTGCAGAGAAAAAAGTAAATACCACTGTGTTGCACGAGGTTTTGCTCTTTTTTGTTTTTAGAGGGGCCCAACACCCAGCTCCCAAATAAAGGAGGCTTAGTCTCAGTTATGAATGCCTGGCATTGGCTTGGCTTGTGTCTTGCCAGCTTTTCTTAACTTGAATGATCCCAACTATCTTTTGCCTCTGGGTTTTTAATCTTTCTTTCTTCGGTATCTTACTTGCACTCTTACTCAATGCTATTTGGGTGGCTGGCCCGATGTCCTCCTCCCCTTCCTCATTTCTCCTACTTATACTGTCTGCCTGCCAGCCCCACCTATCCTTGTTCCTGCCTCGCTATTGGCCGTTCAGCTCTTTATTAAGACCATCAGGTGTTTTAGACAGGCGAAGAATCACAGCTTCATAGAGTTAAACAAATGCAGCATAAGCAAAAGCAACACACCTTCAAATAATGTTCCCCAACATCACTGGTACATTAAAATGGGACAATATTGCCATTTTTAATGAATGATTATTAAAGACTATAATATCATTCAATAATTTGCCAGAAAAGCTCTGAAGCATTTTTCCTCTTAGTAACTGGAAAAATCTGATGCAAACATACAGTGATCATGCAGAGGGCACACTCTTTACAAACCTGTGTCCTTGTGTGCTGAAGAGTCAGGAGTGCCTACAACAGGAAACAACCCATCACAGGAAAGGAAAGAGACCAGACCAACCGGCCAGCAGCACTGAGGCTGAACATCTGGGACACCACTGGCTGCCCCCAAGTGGACACAGAGTCCAGCCCCCAGGGGGTTCAGGAGTTCATTTCAGAGGAAATTAGGAAAACAGACAGTAAAGATGACACTGCCCCCAAAATAGCCACGACATACACCTAAAGAAATGAAGAAACACCCAAGAAAAGTGAGGCAGGATGGAGTTCTCAAGGTTCCTGGGAAGTTGTTCCGTATTTGCAGGCCCCCAGGTGGCTTGAGGTCATCCCAGGAAGCCACAGCCGCAGTGCTGGCTCCGGGATATGAGCGATTCAGAACCACAGCCCAGGGCGGAAGGGTAAAGACCAAGAGTGGAAACCATGCCAAGTGACTCCCAGCTGAGAAGACCGCAGAGAAGTTACAAGAGCCCACAGTGACAGAGCCCAACGGAGAAGGGGTTCTCCGAGACCAGTCGGCCAAAGACGTGCTCCTGGACAAGCCGAACCTCATCCTGGGTCTCTGCCATCACAGTGCTGCCCGGACAGGGCTGCACGTTGTGATGATTGTGGGAGACAAAAAAGTAGGGGAAGGGCAGTTGACAGCCCCAAAAGATTCCCAAAGAAGCTCAGAATAGGCACGCGGGCTACATCAGTAGGCTGCAAACCAGTCCATGGGTGCTGAGGCTCTACCTGCTACATCATGGTAAAGAAATACAAGGTGTCCAGGGACAGGATTCAGGCACAGGGTACACAAGAAAGGGCCAGCCCTTGACAAATGTTCCAGCATAGAAAAGGGGCCTAACAGAAAGTAGGACAGACATTTCACTGAATGAGCTTGGAGTAGGGAATTACACAAACACACACACACACACACACACACACACACACACACGGTGGGGACAGAGGGAAACACCGGGGTTACTGAAAACCTGTGAAGCAGGACACAGTTACACTTACAACCTCAAGCGTCAAGGAGAGAAGGGAATGGCCCAAGAGTCATGTTTGCCCAGCTATGTCCCAGAGAAGGGAAATGAAAATAAAGGCATGGGGGAAAAATACAGGGCAAGACACTCACAAAGTGGAAGTGTTTCTGACAAATGGGAAACAACCTGCTAATGCAGCAGTGTGTGTTTCTTGTTTATCCACTTTCATTTTAAACACAGCTAAAATATACATAAAAATTGGCTGAAGGGGCTGGAGAGATGGCTCAGCGGTTGAGAGCATTGACTGCTCTTCCAGGGGACCTGGGTTCAATTCCCAGCACCCATATGGCAGTCACAACTGTCTGAAAAATCCAGTTCTGGAGGATCTGACACCTTCACACCAAATGCACATAAAATAAAGTTAAATAAACCATAAAAATATTTAAAAAAAAAAATTGGCTGAACATGGTGGCATGCCGCAATCCCAGCACTCACTACACGGAGATAGGAGGCTGGCTAAAAGACTAGCCTAGGCAACACAGTAAGCCCCTGTGCCTCCAGAAAGAAAAGATCTCATTTTGAAAGTTTCTTATGGTTTGAATTGTGGACGTTTCCTCAAAACGTGTTAGAAAACACGTTAGAAGGCGTGGCCCCAAATACAGCTGTGTTGAGTCGGGGCCTCTGGGAGGGGCTCCATCGGGAGGTTCTGACCACACCCACACCGGTGGATGAATCCTTTGGTAGAGTCACAGCCTAAGGGATTGGGGTGAGAGCTCGCCCTTTCCTCCCCGACTGCAGGGAAATGGGTAACTTCCCTCTGTTACACATTTCCACCATGACATGCTGCCTCTCTACAGGCCTAAAGCCAAGTGAGCCAAGTAGTCAAGTCTGAGACCTCCGAGACCATGAGCCAGAAGACGCTGTTTATCTCGGCAACTCTGCTATAGTGGCTCCTAGTCAATTAACACACAGGACCAATACCAGACACTTGTCTTCAGTAAGATTTTAAGCCAGTTCATTTTCCAGAGCGTGATACATTAACCTGCTGCCCTAAGGGCATTTCCTTCCCCAGGAGGCATAGCTCATTAGCAATGTCAGCCTTTAAGGCCCATCTCCCTCTGAACCACTGCAGAGCAGCTGGATGCTACACCCTAGCCAGCTGTCCTTCCCGTCCCACAAAGCACCCCACACAACCATGGACTCCCACAGACATGCCTCCTTAGCTCTTGTATTTCCACCTCCTCAAAGACCACGTTTATGTGCACGCTGGGATCAGCACCCTGCCCCACTCGGTCCTCCACCATCACCAGCTCTCACCAGCTTCTCTTTCTTTTGCTTCATTAGTGAAAGTTTCCTTCTGGTTCCACAGGATGGAGTTTTCTTCCCTCAGCGTGGCCAGCTCCTGGGTTGCTTGCTGCAGCTGATTCTGCAGGTTCTCCAGCTCCAGGATCAGCTGCTGTTCCGACTCCTCCTTCTTCCCCAGTGTCTCCTGCAGATCTGCTTTCTCCACCTTGAGTCCTTCAAGGAGCCCTGAAAGACAGGTCAAGCGCAGAGATATGCTTCACAGGTCTTCTCTGGTGCTCTCCACGGGGAAGGATGAGAGGCTGCTGGGCTCTGGACAAAACACTGATGTGTCCCGAGTACTAGAAGGTCAGTGCGGGTCACTTCTGGGGGAGGTACAGGGTCAATAACCCTCAGTGAAGGGGGCTGGGTCTCCAGACAAGCAAAGCCCTGGAGAGAACTGCACACCAGGGAGCCCATTCACCGGTGCAAAGATACCAAATGCTCTGTGACAGGATGGCCATGGGCAGAGCCGGGCACCATCTGATGACTGGAGAGACACGATGTGCCGGTTGTGGTGGTGCAGACGGGTAGGAATTGCTGAAGGAGGCAGAGGCAGGAGTATCACGAGTTCGAGAGACACAGATGCACAGAAGAGGAAAGCCCCGTGCCAAGTGACAGCAGGCATTCCTGGGCCCTCTGTAGCCCACAAACAGATCTATCACCAACAAGGGATCCCCAAGCCAATGATACTTACCAAATAAAACTTCTATTAAGAGACAAAGCCAGCGTCACTCTGACAAGCTCTGTTTAGACATTTTGCTTCCCATGCTTCCTATGGGACAGACATACCTACTTCCACGCCTCAGTCTGGTCACACAGTACGCCACTCACCCTCTGCAGTGTGCAACTCCAGGGTCAGCCCATCCTTGGCCACGCTCTCCTGCCTCAGGCGTTCCAGCAGCTCTTGTTGCTTCTGCACAGCCTGCGCCATCTCCTCATTCCGATGACGGAACTCTTTCTCAACACAACGATGGAGCTGGCGTGCCTCCTCCAGCTGTTGAAATACATTTGAAAATCACGACTCCATATAAAAAATACAGAGGGTATGAAGAAGAGGGGGACGGGACCAAGACCCCAGGGTCACCAGCAGCAGAGCTAGGGCTTAGAGACTGCCATGGCAACAGAGCCGTCGCCACATGGCTAGCAGCTCCTCGTTAGCCTCCTTTACCACAGCCTTCCCAGCGTTTGTATCTCTAGAACTTCCAGGCCATCTACAGGACTGGGCCTCTAAACACGAAACACCTACACCCCGCTGCCCTCAGCACACAAGAGAGCGTCCAGGCCCAGGCCTCCCTTAGCTCCTCACTGATAGCACAACCTGGGCCTTCCTTGGGGCTCAAGATGTCCTCAGGCCTCTAAGGTCTTTTGCTTCTTCTTTGAAACTGGTCCAGAGGCCACTTCTAATGTTTCTATCCTCCCATCCTCCAACAGGCTGCTTCCTCCTGGTTCTGCCCCTTCCTGCAGCCAAGGTCAAACGTGGTTCTGCCAAGAGGCCTGTCTGACTGCAATCCTACCGACCTTGCATCAGCTTCAGAGAGCTCCTGTACCTCCCACAAGGCTCTGTCCCCATGATGGGTGTGATAGGCCCTCTAACGTCTCCCCAGATCCTTCCCCAAAGACACATCCTCCACAAGGCAATGCTTTTTCGTTTGTTTTTGTTTTTCAAGACAGGGTCTCTCTGTGTAGCTCTGGCTGTCCTGGAACTCAGAGATCTAACAAAGCAAGAGCTAACGAAGCAGCGGCCCTGCAGTGCTTGCTAGGATGCTCCGGCTGCAAAGGTTGGTCCTGTGGGCCATTAGATGCTCTCGGAATGGGGGGGGCTTCCTTACAGATACACGTGGAGACTGCTCAAAGCACCTGATTATAAGTAAGATTCTAGACATGTTGGTTCCTGAGAGAGAACAGTAGATCCCACTAAAGAACTGGGCTTAAGATTTGCTGGGAAGCAAGAGTCAGAAGCTCTAGTCTCCAGCACCCACGAGGGGCACTCACCCTACAGCAGTGTTTCACATTGATTTCTGTCAACCGCTAACCTCAGAAAAATAATCTCATTCATTGCTTTCCCTACCTTCATTTCTTTTTCTCTCTCTCTTTTTTTTTCTTTCTTTTTTGTTTTTCAAGATAGAGTTTCTATGTGTTAACAGTCCTGGCTGTCCTCAAACTCACTCTGTAGACCAGGCTGGCCTCAAACTCACAGAGATCTGCCTGTCCCTGCCTCCTGAGTGCTGGGATTAAGGTATGCACCACCTTAATTTCCATATTTCCAGTTAATATCATATTTCCAATTATATCTTTTCCAATTACCAAAATATCTTTTCCAATTACCAAAAACCAAGAAATTAATTAAAAAGTCCATTCCTCAGTGTGGTCTCCAAATAGAAAGCATTAGTATTCAGTAAAGCAAAAAAAGAGGATTTGCAGGTTTCAATTTTTTTATTTTTGTTTTTAAAGGACAGTGTCTGGCCTAGAACTTGCTATTAAACCAGGCTGGCCTCCCAAGTGCTGGGATTAAAAGTATGTGCTGCCCCACCTGGCCCTAGTGTTGCTTTTGAGACAGGATCTCATATAGCCTAGGTGGGGCCTCAAACTCTGTTAAACAGGAGATGACATTGAACTCCTAATCCTTGCATCCACTTCCTAAGTGCTAGGATTTCAGGCATGACACACCCTGTTTATATAGTGCTAAGGACCAACTGAACCAAATCCTCAGTAGAAATCTACGTTTTAACTTAATTATATAAACACAGACTCCAGCTGTATTCTCATGGGTACTTTGAGAATTTAGAAGCATGGACGAGAGCACTATCGGTAGTAACAAAGATTAAAATCAACGAGGGAAAGTGAACAGCACCCAGAAAGAGTCAGGGGCTTCTGCCTTTAAACACCTAGTGGAAGAAGGGGTACTGGGCGCCCCCATGGATTCAGAACTACCTGAGAAATGAGGATACTCTTTGTAGCCTGCAGGTTGGAATGAGAATTGGTAGCCTGGCAGTGATGGTGACAACATCACCATCCGCCCGGCTCTGTCTACCCACTCCTCCACTGGCCTCTGTGTTGGCCTTGGGCCTCACCTGTTTGGTAGAGTCCAGGGCCATTTCCAGGAGGCCATCCACAGCCGAGCTGAGGCTCTGGTAGACTTTCCTAATGGGCTGCTCACACTCCAGTGTGTTTTCGGGGCTCATAAAAAAGCTTTCGCACACATGACTGCTAATTTCTGACACTGAAGACGTCTCCGCCCCTTCAGGCAGAGTTCTGTCTATCTCAAGTAGACCCTCGTCAGACCACATGTCGCCAAGGGCGGCAGCTGCAAGATAAACAGACAGACATCCACATTCACCCAGTGAGTTCATCATCGAGTTGAAGAATTCAGGGGAGGTGGCCGATGACCCACCTTCTTAGCAAATGAGAACCAGATAATTTTACCTAGCCTGGCCCTTGTCCCCCTGGAGTGCGGGAACTGATAGCGAACACAGCTCCTAGGGGACATTCTCGGACCCTTTCCCAGGACACATGGCCCTAACAGACAACCCATCTTTGGCATGTACCTGCTAACTGGGCATCACTTGTATCTGCAGCACCCACATGGTCCAGGAGGAGCCCCGCACGCTCACTGATTCGGCTCTTTAGGGTGACAGCAGCCTTCAGTGTTTCTCCAAACAAATCAAGCAGTCTCCTCAGAGCATCGCGGAGTACTTTCCTAAGAGAGAGAACAACCATCATCCTTGGGCTGCTCTTGGCCCTGGGAATCCTCCAGTCCCTTCGCAAAACGCTAACCACCCATCTACAAATGCCAGGTAGAGTCCAAAGTCATAAGACAATATCCCAAAGGTCACCATCTCTCACCCTGACACTAAGCTAACACAGAAAAGGCTTACACAAGGAAACTAATTTTTTTGGTGGTGCTGGGGGGCACAGCAGTTGGTTACAGGGAACAAAACTTCAATAAAACAATGCATTTTGCTACTGTTTGGTGACATGAAGAGCTGGCAAAGTGTCAGGTACGCAGGTACTTAATGTCAAGTCTTTGACAACGACATGGTGGTATCTCTAAAGCCAGATGTCAGTATGTCCAGACCCCCACAGCAAGCGCAGCGGGCTGGGAGACGCAGCGGTGCTGCTGCTAGCTAGGCAGCCATGTGATAGGGAAGCACGCACCCTTCGCTCTGAGCCAGGTCGGCATCGGCCCTGAGCATGCAGATGAGAGTGGCGCCCTCCTGGTTCTCCCGCTCCCGCCTCTGCTGCAGCCTCTCCAGCTCGGTGCGGCACTCTTCAAGCTCCCGACTCAGCGAGAAGACCTGGCCTTTCAGCTGTCGAGAAAAGGGAAAGCTCTGATCATACGACTCAGTTAAAGCGGGTGACTACAGAAGACGCCACCCCGAGTTTATATTACATTCGACAAAACACGAGGGGGACTGAAGGTGAAGTACTGGCTTTTCCTTCATCATTTATTACTTACCAAGAAAGTATATGTGAAGAATTTCTACTTGCTCCTGATACTAGACAAATGAATGGGCAGACTCACAGAATTCACCTAACAAATAATCATTCAAAACAAACCCCTGTACCTAGTCATTCACAACGAAATTAGTCACCACCCAAAGATCCTTCTTACATGTTTCTCTTCAAAAACATGGAGGCGAGCACCTTTGATCCTAGCACTCAGGAGACAGAGCAGGAGGATCTCTGAGTCTGAGGCCAGCCTGGTCTACATAATGAGTTCTAGGAGAGCCAGAGCTATGTAAAGAGAAGCTGTCTCAAAAAACAAACAAACAAGCAAGACAGAGGCTCGGCACCTCAGTAGTTCAGGACAGGTAGCATGTAGGCCAGCTTTCTCGCTGCTGGCTACAAGGGCTTCCCATGCTGTCCTGAGTAGTAGCCAGATCCCAGTAATCTGATGGATCTTAGCTTACATGGGAAAGGTACCAGCCAGAGTACCCTTAATCCAAGGGCAGGCCAGCTGTGAGTGACAGAGACTTTCTAAGCACCCATGGGTCTGCTGACATGAACATGGGCACCTCAAATTAAAGAGAAAAGTACAAAGGAGACCACAGTTGCCACCCATGCCTGTGGAGACACCAGACAGAGAGCATAGCCGATAATCACACTCTGGTTAGACAGAAGCCCCTCTCCACCCTCTCCCCCAACACATATCCACATCTGTGTCAGGGCAGAGATCAGCTGACATGCTCCAGGTCAGGATCCAAAGACAGGTGGTCTCCAAGCAGAGAAGCTGCACATTGGGCAGCAGCAAGCTGGGAGCACACCTACCCATGACAGGCAAGTGCTACAGCAGGTCACAGCTGGGCCAAGGGCCCGAGAGAAGTAAACAACTTAGAAAGTACAGAAATTAAACAGGACATGCTAGAGAGATGGCTCAGCAGTTAAGAGCATTTGGGCAATCATGAGGCCTGGAGTTCAGCTCCCGGCACCCATATAACAACCCAGGTGTCCTGGCAATCTATCATAAACCCAGCTCCAAGAAGCTCGGAGACAGGAGGATCACAGGGACTTGGTGGCTTCCAGTCTAGCTGAGAAAACATGAGCTCCAGGTTCAAGTAAATATGCTGCCTCAAAAGAATAGGTAGAGAGTAATACAAAAAGGGGAGGACGACATTGAACACATGCACAGGACTGTTTAAACAGGAAGAAAGGGTAATAAAGAGCAGACTGGAGTAAAGCATGTGATTCTGTAACGGCTCACTACACAGACGCTAACTGGAAGCAGTGTCTGGATAAAATAGGGGAAGGTCTGTCAAGCAAGCACCAAAAGTCTAAGCTTGAAGGGAAAAAAAATAGTAAGACAATTCAGCAATCCAAACATACGAAAAGAACAAGATGGCGTACAGCTCACTTAGCATGCGTGAGCTGCAGCACTGCCCCCACTTCCCCACTTCCCCAGGAAGTCCAGCAAGGTATTTCACACGCTGTAATCTCAGCGCTTGAAAGACAGAGGAACAAAATTAGAGGATCATGACTTCGAAGCAATCTGAACAACAAAATCTTAGTTCAGAACAAAACAATCATAAATCTGAAATAATCGAGTGTCTAGCAGGGGCGGCACACGCCTTTAATCCTAACACTCGGGAGGCAGAGGCAGGCAGATCTGTGAGTTCAAGGCCAGCCTGGTCTACAGAGTGAGTTCCTGGATAGCCAGAGATACACGAGAAACCCTGTCTCAAAAAACAAAACAAAAAAATCCACAAAAACGTGTAAGAAGGAAAAAAATTCAAAAATAATCAAAAGATACAAGCAGGCATTTTACATTTGAAAAACACAAACTGACTATAAACATATAAAGAGATGCTCACTTCACTGGAAAATAAGGAAATGCAAACTTAGGAACATGACATCATCTCATAGCCACAAAACCAGCAGGACAGGTAGGGCTGAACGGACAAGAAGGGTGTGAAGTGTGGGAAGCGCCCAGGAGAGGGACTCTAGGACTTCCTAACTGTGTTGGATACGTGCAGAGTGCTCTAACTGAGCGCTGCACATCCTGAGAAGTTTCGCACCCTTGTGACAGGAGACCCCAAAGAAAAACCATAGTAACTTAACTGATTAAAGCAGGAAAATGGAAAACGCCAACGGCCCTGCTTAGGTAACATCACAAAATGACGCACAGCAATGAGCATTCCACACGCCTTGCTGAGCCTCGATGTACAATAGAGACAACTGGGCCAGCAAAGGGCTCAAAGGGCAAGGCACTTGCTGCCAAGCCTGACATCCTGAGTTCAAACCCTATTCCCACAGGGCACAGAGAACCAACTTACACAAATTGTCTTCCTGCCTCCACATGTATGATGTCACTTATTCATGCCCGCCCACCCAATAGTAAATAAATAGGGTGTGTGTGTATGTGTGTGAAAAATATGTCCCTTGTATGAAATTCAAAAACAAAGTTAACCAAGTGTATTCAGAAGTGCATTAGAAAAAAATGAAATGCATTAAGAAGTGTAAAAAAAAAACTATAAATACAAGATGGTAACGTCCATGGGAAGGAAAGGGGCATGAGCTAACAGAGAAACACTGTAGAAGCATAAGCTATAAGCTCCTTAATCTGGGTAACAGGACATAATTACTTTTCACAGTGTTATTTTAACTGCACATGTGTGGTACGATTAATAAAAAACCCAGAAACAGAAATTGGGGTTCAACCTGAAGGTCAGAAAAGCAAAACAGTCAGCCACTGGCTCTTACCGCTACCTCAGTCCAAAATGGCGATCCTGCTTCCAGGAATCCTCAGAATGAGACAGTGTCTGAGAGCTGTCCCCTCCTGTCTTATAGTCCTCTCTAGGGCTGGGATTAAAGGCGTACACCACTACCACCTGGTTTCTATGGCAAACTAGTGTGGCTGCTGGGATTAAAGGTGTGTGCTACCACTGCCTGGTCTGTAAGGCTGACCAGTGGGGATGTTTTACTCTCTGGTTTGAGGGCAAGCTTTAGTTATTAAAATATGAATGAAATCTCACTACACCCCTAGGCCTTGACTATCCTGCTGGCCACTCACCTTCCTGTGCAGTCACCATCATGTCACCCGACCTCCCAGCACAAGTGAGGTCTCGTGGTTGGGACCATGTCCCTTTCATCTGACACTGCTGACAATGGCTCTAGCATTCAGGAGCCACAGGAGTTTGAAAATCACGGAACTCCCATTGGCCCCAGTGCCCAGCATACAAAGGGTAAGAGATACAGCAACGAGAACACACTATCGCACATAGGACACCACCCAACACACACATACCAGCACACTGACCCTGCCATGGCATCAGCAAGTTCAAGCCTTCATGACTGCATCATAAGACATGTGATGTATTCAATTTTGAAAGATTAATTGTAAGAAAAGGCATTTATACTTTTATAGATTATAAAGCCAGTCAATTAAAAAAAAATGGTGAAGCCGGGCGGTGGTGGCGCACGCCTTTAATCCCAGCACTCGGGAGGCAGAGGCAGG
>JAQHUG010000422.1:277544-296578 GCA_028555095.1 Dicrostonyx torquatus
GAGGACTATCTCTCCACTCTCTGTGTGTCCTCTGTGGGAGGACTATCTCTCCACTCTCTGTGTGTCCTCTGTGGGAGGACTATCTCTCCACTCTCCGTGTGTCCTCTTTGGGGAGGATTATCTCTCCACTCCCAGTGTGTCCTCTGTGGGGAGGACTGTCTCTCCACTGTCAGCATCCTTTAGACTTTTATTTTTAATTAAATCTTATTTTCAATGTAATAAGAGTTTTACTTGAATATAAGTCTGTACATCATTTATGTGCCTGGTGCCTATGGAGGCCAAAAGAGGGTGCTATCTCCCTCTGGGACTCATTGTGAATTGCCACATACATGCTAGGGATTGAACACAGGTCCTCTGAAAGAGCAGCCAGTGGCCTTAATCAATGACCCATCCCCACAGCCTGTACCCTTGTTTTTAAAAAGTATCTCAAGAGATGGTATTATAAAAAGAAATCATCTCAATAAACTAACACATTTCACAAAAACACCCAATTACTTCTGAGGCAAAGCAGACTCATCTCTTTCCACGCCCACAAGATCCTGAAATGTCAACCTTTCAAATCTAAGCCAGGCAGGTGAACTTCAGGGGTCCTCACGTGACTCCAGAGGGGTTTCTAGTCTATAGATACAGAATGCAGAATATGTACATACACTGTGTTCTATGAATATGTGTACATAAACATGTATGTACGAGTGTTTATACATGGTCCTGTGTGTACAGACCCAGCATGTAGGATTGGACTTGACAGGGTTATGACCTCTTAGCATATTACATACTGGGAGACCGTGGTGATGAACATGTTTTCATACAGATGTAGGAGCCCACACAGATCACAGGGACCTCAACCAGGACCCTCCTGTCAGCTTCACAGTCCAAGAAGGGTTCCCACTGCTTTGTAAGACTGCATCTCAAAATCGCCATGTGATATGACAAGACACAGAGAATGTATTCTCAGCCAGGCAGTGGTGGCACACGCCTTTAATCCCAGCACTTGGGAGGCAGGGACAGTCGAATCTCTGTAAGTTCGAGGCCAGTCTTCTCTACAGAGCGAGTTCCAGAACAGGCTCCAAAAGCTACAGAGAAACGGTCTCAAAACAAAAAACCAACAACAGGAACAACAATAAAATATGTATGTTTTTTATATATATATAAGATATTTTATATAATACATACATATATTCTGAAGAAATCATACTGTGCATATTATATATACCATATATCATGACAGAGAGATGGATGGATGGATGGATAGATAGATTCTGAAGAAGAAACCATACTGTGTGTTGTGTCAACAGTCACAACCATGGGTAGCAGCTTGCTCCATCACATCCTCTACTCTCTCTACCTGGAATCAACAGTTCAGTCGATGCCTACTCGTGTCCTGTCTTTGTGAGCAGGCATTTCAATACTGCTCTTAAGACAGGAGAGATGGCTCAGCAGGTAAAGTACTTGCCCTAACTCTGAGGACAAGAGTTCAAATCCCTAGTACCACATAAAAGCAAGAGGACTTGCCTATAATCACAGCAAGCAGAAAGCAAAGACAGGATCCTCAGAGCAATCTGGCCCTCTAGACTAGCTGTAACAGCGAAGTCTGGATTCAAAGGAGAGACTCAACTTCAAGAAATAAGATGGAATGATTGAGAAAGACATTTGACAGTCAACCTCTGTACACACACACACACACACACACACACACACACACACACACACACACACTGAGTGCATTCACACGAATGCAAACAAACATAGACACATGCATATACAAATACACACAAATCAAACTCAAAAACAAAACAAAACATTACTCCCCACTGAGCTGAGCTCCGGCAGAGACCCCAGTACCCATGGCCAGTGTGGCTCCATGGTAGTCATCAACTACTGGCCCTAGACAGTGCAGCATCACCGAAAATGCTACCCTATGGGACGATACATGGGGAAGCTTACCTGTACTGCCTGTTCCTGAGATGCCTTCCGCTCTGGAGGTTTGGCCAACTCTGCTTGTGGCTTCTGCATTTCAACAGTGTGTGGGGCTCCCAGATCCTCAGGCCCAGCTTGGTGCAGCAGGACTTCAGCACCCACGCTACCCAAGGCTGCATGCCCGTCCTCTTCCAGCAGGTGCCTCTGATTGTGCAGAGCCACAGCCAGTTCCTCCTGCTGAGAGAGTTTCCACAGGTGTCAAGCCATAGCATACCCCAGATTTCCCCATCCCAGGAATATAGTATGTGCAGGAAGTAGTAATCATTCCAAATGCTTCCTATAATTAAATTCTGTCACCAATAAAGTTCAACCATGGTTTAAAGTATTTGTGTGAGACCTATTTTAAAATAAACTTTATCTTAGAATTTTAAGATGCATTTCTATCATTTTTAATTATGTAAGGTGTATGTCTGCATGTGGGTACGGGTATAGACGAGCAGAGGTCAGAGCTGTTGAACCTCCAGGAGCTGGAGTTACAGGCAGTTGTGAGCTGCTTGGCATGGGTGCTGGGAACCAAATCTGGACCTTCTGGAAAAGCAGCAAGTGCTGAACCATCTCTCCAGCCCAGAACCCAATTCTCTTTAAACCAAATGAATCAAGATGATCCATAGGTTCAGATCCATGGACTGGGAACAAGGTCCAGTCCCTTAACTTGTACTGGTTTGTGGCAAGGGAGAACAGAAGTCTACTAAACCAAAGCTGCAGTTACAGAGTACAGGACGGTATTGAAGACCTCCCAGCAGTCCTAAACAGTTCTCCAGATCACTCCAGAGAAACAGAATGGCTCCTGTCTCTAGGTCAGTCTAGACATTAGGATGGATGCACCACACACAGGAAGTCAGTCTAGACATTAGGATGGATGTAACACAGTTGCTCCATGCATTACTATACAACAGCCTAACCCATTTCAGGAAGATAGAATCCACCATCTAGGAAAGGCAAAGAAGTTTAATATAGCACACTAAATGGGTTTTAAGTTGGTAGGTAGGGCTTATTCACAATCACAGACTCCTATGTCTTGTGAACAGACATGAGCCAACTATGAGTTTGCCAGAAATTTCCTCTTCATATAAAAAACTTGAAGTACCAGCCAAAGGTACTATCACATCCATGTTCTTCATGCCAAAAAACAAAACAAACAAATAAACAAAAAACCCACTGAGTTTCAGGATCAATCAAAAAGGGAAACAAGGCTTTGCATGTACAACATAAAAATCAGATCCTCCTACTGTGGTCTCAAAACTAGGACGCATAGGAGGGACTTGGGTCGGCTTCAGGGAGCTCCAAGACCTATCAATGCAACCCTACCTGACTGTTCCAATCATCTACAGTGATGAGCCCATGAATCAACACTGCTATCAACTATGAGGCACAGATACACACACACACAGACACGTATGTGCCAACACAGAGATGTATACACAGAGAGGCAGACACGGGCACAAGAGACATAGGGACATGATTCACACACATTCAGATGTGTTAAGACACAGAGATGCATGTGCACAAATGCCCAGAGACACAGAACATGTGGCCCGTACATGAGTAATAGGGAGACCAGTCCTGAATCGAGGAAGGGGCCCAGCACCTTACCTGCTGTGCGCCTTGCAGGTCAGTGGCCAGGTCTCTCACGGTCTGTGTGTGTCTGGCATGCATTTTGACTCTCAAGCTATCTTTCGCAGACTGAAGCTCCTCGTCGTGTTTCCGTTGCAGTTTTTCCAGCTCCTGTGTCAAAAGCTCTTTGTGAGAAGAGTCCTTTTTCTGTAGCTGTTCCTCGAGCTCTGCTCGCAAAAGCTCCACAGCCTTTCTGTGCTCATCCCGAATAGTCTGAATGTCGGCCAAGTAACAGGACTCCAACGCATCCAAATTGGACAAATGTCTCATCTCTAGAGCGCTGATTTCAGCATTGTGTTTTACCTGCAGTTCAGCCACATGCGCCTCAAGAAGCACCTGCTGCCTGCTCTCCAAGGAAGCAAGCTGTTCGGCGAGCTCGGAGTGGTGCTTGGTCTCAAGCTCCATCCTCAGGGCCTGAAGCTGCTGCTGGTGTCCCTGCTGCAGGAGCTGGAGTTCATGGGTGTGCTTCTCCTGGGCATCCCGAAAGAAAGCGTCTTGTTCCTTGGCAAACTTCTCCATAATCTCTTTACGCTCTTCCAAAAACCTGAGGCAACACTCAAGGAGAACACAAGCAATAGGGCATATGGGCACACTGTACATAGCCCATATGCTACTCTGAGCCACAAGCTACATTTCCCACAGAGAGATGCCTAGGTCCTAGATTTGCACCTTCCCTAGGATAAACTCAGGGGCCATATGAAGCCTGAGGAACTCAAAGGCCAAGAACCACGGAGTCACCAGTTCTTAAGACTCCGGGAAGGCGCAGCACCCACAGAGAATCTTTATACACATTCCTACAGGAAGGACCTCAAACGAAGGCTCAACAGGCCACTTGTAACAGCATTGAACCCCAGACTCCTCTGTGCCCTGGCAGGGAAGATGATTACCTAAGAGAGCCATGAAACAGTCAAAGGGCCCAGGGCAAGAAGAGCAGAAGGCCTAAGAGAGAAGAAAGGCTTAACTGAAGGAGAGGAGCCAACCCCATCAGACAGTGCCAGGTCCTGGCAGGAACAGGCTAGGTTTCATGGTAAGTTTATCAAGTTTACCTACACATGAGCTGTGGCTTTCAAGAGCATGTGAGTGTGTGTGTCTGTGTTTGCGTCTGCACATATGTACTACATACACACACGCAGAGGCCAGAGGAGGGCATTGGGCATCTTCTTTTGTTGATCCCCGGCTCATTCCCTGGAATCAGAGTACACCACTGAGCCTGAATGTTCCAGCTAACAGGCATGTGCAGCCAGGCCTGGCTTTGACACGCCCTCTTCCCCACTGAGCCACCTCCCAGGACCAAGGGCTTTGACTTTCCACGTGCAGCTCAGCTGCGCTGTAGGGGCTCTGTGAGACAGGATCTCAAAGGTCCTGTGGAGTTGGAGATCTGACCCAGACAATAACAGCACCTAAACTCGAATCTCAAACCCAGAGAAGTCCTTAACATTCCGACGCTGAGAAGCTGGGGAAGGTGGAGAACGAAGGGGGGCCAATCCACCGCAGAGTCAACAGTCCCATGGCAAGCATACATCAGCCTCTCCGGCCTGAGGACTGGGGGCTGAATAATCTGTTTCTGTTCTAAATCTGTAACTTCGAGGAAACATGTGACTTAGAAGGAAATGTTTACTTTAAAACAATACGCTTAAAGCTGAAAAGACCACCAAACACTCATCTCAATGAAGGACATCATAAGACCTCATAAGTGAGGCTTAAGATTCTATTACTGCATGGTAGCAATGCCTTTAATCCTGGAACTTGGGAGGCAGAGGTAGGCAGATCTGGGTACACTGGAAACCAGACTGGTCTAAATTGTAAGTTCCAGGACAGCCAGGACTAGAGAGACCCTGTCTCAAAAAACCAACCAAATAAAAAGATTCTGTCACTGAGAGATTGGAGAGATGGCTGAGGAGTTAAGGGCACTGGCTGCTCTTCCAGGACATGGGTTCAATTCCCTGCACCCACATGGCGCAGCTCAAAAACACCTGTAACTCCAGTTCCTGGGGATTTGATGCTCTCCTCTGGCCTCTAGAGGTAACAGGTAGGCATGTAGTACACAGACAGAACACCACCCATACACAGAAAATAACTTAAGAATTTAAATATATGAAAACATTAAAAGGAATAAAAAATAAAATTCAGTTTATTATTAAAAAAAGGATCTGTCACTGAAATTTTAAAACATGCAAACAAAGAACAAGAGCATAAATGGGCACAGTACATATACTTATAATCACAGCACGCAGAAGACAAAGGTGGAAGGATTAGGGGTTAGGGGCCAGCAAGGGCTACACAGAGAGTATGCAGTCAACAAAACCTACACAAGAACGTTGTGCCTCAAAATAAAAGCTAGATATGGTAAGATGTACAAGAGGATGAAGCTAGAGGACTGTAGTGTACCTTTAAGACAGCCTGAGCACCAAAAGGAGACCTCTTCTCAAAAACAAACAAGCAAACAAGGATGAAGACACCTAGGATGCACGCACACTCATGTCCGTGCAAGGTACTCAAGCTCCAGAGGACGGACGTGACTATGCTACTTCCAGCAGACCTACCGTGGAGCACAAGCCTTCTCTTCTCTTCACACCTTGTCCCACTTCCAGGTTTTCTACCCAACCAAGCCCCCTCTCCATCCTCCTAGGTCCCTCTTACCCCTGCCAGCACACTGGGCAGAAGGCTCCCCTCCAAACCCACCACTGCATAACATTACCCACCTGTTCTGGGCCATCATCAGCTGGAGGGCACAGTCTTCCTTCTCACGGAGGAGCGTGGCATGCTCCTCATCCGGGGCCACAAGGGGCTCCTGGCCACTCTGGCTACAGGGCAGGGCTTCATCTCGAGTGAGTTCTTGCTCCAGCTCCCTCAGGCGGCCCTGCTGCTCCATCAGAGATCTCTCCAGGTCCAAGATCTGGGCCGCCTGCTGGTCCTGCAGGTGCCTCATGCCAGACTCCCGAAGCTCAAACCTGCTTATTATGGACTGTTTCTCACACTCAGCCTTTTCTCTTAGCTCAAGAAACATGGAGGTCAATCTCTCTTCAGCTTCTCTCTTTAGGGCCTCGTGGGAACGCTCCCATTCTGCTTCCTTTCTTTGGAATTCTTGTTTCAACAGCTGAATCTTCTCCTCAGCTTTATTTAGTTTTACCTGATGGTCTTCGACTAGACTACGTTTGACCTATAAGATGAGACAGTTTTATATAAGAGAAAATAAACTATAGGAAAATATTTCTGGATGCAATGACCCCAGTGTGTCCCTGAACATGGAAATTTCTACAGTTTATTTCAAAACACGCAGTGGGAATCCATCTTATATGGGAATGGATATACCCTAAAATAGACAAAAGTAAAACTGTGCTTTCTGCCACAAAACCCAACACCTGAAGCCATGCATCCACATGCACCTGCAGCAAAGACGGACCTATGGGTCTTTTGCAAGGGGGGCGGCCACATCCAATGCAGCAAGAGGAGGAACCCAAGAGACATAAGTTAAGTCACCTGACCAGTAAGAAACAAAATAATTCTAAAGGTCGCTTGAAAAGGAAGATAAATAAAAAAGCTAAGACTGGGCAGATACCTTAAATTCTAAGAAAGAAGAGAGTAGGGAATAAACTCTACCATCAATAAGAAGCAAATCAATGTCAAAAAGGGAATGTGAGCGTGACCACAATTCTCCATCAAGCTAAAGACGAGGTTCCTCTCTTCTAGTGACGAGTAAACAAATCTAATCAGGCCAACTCTTCCTGGGCAGAGCACCAGACACGGCCCAAACCCAGGCTGACTCCAATTAATGCGGACGTAGAACCGGCTCCGAAAGCAGGCAGGCTAAAGATACAAGAACTGAACAACACACTCATCCTAAAACAGAGATGGCGCGTGGACTCCGAATCCATCAAGATAACTGCCTGCTGAAACACAGTTTCGAAGCCCTGTAGAACCCAATCTCACAACATATCCCCTATGATATCCAGATGTAACACAAAGCTAGAGGATATAAAACACGCAAACAAAACAGAAAAATGGGACCCATGCTAAAGAAATGATACAAGCAATTCGGAACAGTTCCAAGCGGGCAGAGATAACAGAATCATCAGGGTTCAAGCCAATAACTTAAACCCTGACCAAAACAACAAAACTTGCCACCAAAGACATTTCACTGCAGCAAGGAGAGTAAAAATAAAGATGGAAAAAAAGACTCTAAAAGAAAACTTGTACAAAAGACCCAAACAACAGGATATAGTAAAGGAAATTCTAAAAATAGGGAGAAACGATGCACACATGGCCTCGGACCTCAGGAAGGAGTGAAGAGCATCAAACATGCTAAGACATGTCATTTCCAAGACAATTATTTCTCATAACAGCTTTCAGATTTCTTAATTTACTTTTTGGGTTTTTGTTGTTGTTCTGTTTCTATTTTTACTGTGAAATGGGGTCTCATAACGCAAGCCAGGCTGGCCTCAAGCTCACTACATAGCCAAGGATGGTTTTGAACTCCTCCTCGCCGGCCTCCCTTGTATCTGGAGTACTGGGATACTGGGCTTAAAGGTATACACTACCATCCACAGCTCCCTTAATTTCTTCAAATCCCTGACTTTTCAGAGCAAATCTTTTAACACTATTCTTGTTGAGGTAACAACATACATGGATGTTAGCATCTAGAAAACTGTGGCATAAAAGATTAGAAAAAAGGGGCAGAGGAACATATAAAAAATTAATAACAAAGTGGCAGGCTGGTGTAGGAGGGATCTTCTGTATTTTGTGTTGCTTTCATCGGTTAATAAAGAGACTGCCTTGGCCTGTAGGATAGGTCAGCCCTTAGGTGGGTGGAGTAGACAGAACAGAAGGCTAGGAAGAAAGGAAGTGTGGCAGACACCATGATGCTCCTACCCGAGATGGACATAGGTTAGACTCATGCCGGTAAGCCACGACTCGTGGTGATACACAGATTTCTAGATATGGGTTAAAGCAAGATGTGAGAGTTAGCCAAGAAAAGGCTAGAGATAATGAGCCAGGCAATAATTTAATTAATACAATTTTTGTGTGGTTATTTCGAATGTAAGCTAGCCCGGTGGCTGGGAGCCCGGCAGCCAGAACAAAGGGTCTGCGCTCCGCTCAGGGAGCTGGGCAATGGGGGCAGCAGGTCCCACTTGCCCCTCATTACTACAGCAGGCCTAAATCTAACATCAGTAAATGTATTAAATGTTCATACACTCAGCATTATAATTTAAAGGCAGAGATTATCAAAATAATACTATACAACATTATACATGTAAATGTATAACAGAACTTCAAAATGTTTAAAGCAAAAATTAAAATTACTATAGGAGAATTCCACATTCCCTTCTTCTTACAATTTTGTTGTTTGTTTGCTTGTTTTGCTGGGTTTTTGTTGTTGTTGTTTTGTTTTGCTTTTTCGAGACAGGGTTTTTCTGTAGCTTTGGAGCCTGTCCTGGAACTAGCTCTTGTAGACCAGGCTGGTCTCAAACTCACAGTGATCCGCCGGCCTCTGCCTCCTGATTGCTAGGATTAAAGGTGTGTGCCACCACCGCCCGGCTGCTTGTTTTGTTTTTTGAGAAAGGGTTGCTGTGTGTAACCCTGATTATCATGGAACTCTATATAGACCAGGCTGGCCTCAAAGATCTGCCTGTCTCTGCCTTTGAAGTACTGGGGTTAAAGCCATGCACCACCATGCCTGGCCACATTCCTTTCTTGAAGTGATTCTCCAGATAAAAACGTGGTCTGGGAAACAAACATCTATTGTTTAGGAAACTCTGTCTGGAAAGACCACAGGCCACAGACTGTAGACTGCCAGCACATGAATGGCTGCTGACTTGGGCAAGGTGGTTCACATATCTTTCCACAAGGCTCTATTACTACTAGCTTATCCAAGACCTTACCAGATCCTTAATTTTTAAGGCAATTTGGTAATCAAACTTGTAGGCAAAAAGAGACTTCTCTAAAGTTCTTTTCTGAAAGAAGAGCAAAGGCATGAAGAGGGCAGAGGCATGACAGACATGTGTTCAGCCATGTTAAAAGTACGATGAAGAGACCATGGTTAACATACATGCAGCAAAAGACAAATATGAGTTCCCACTCCTCGAGCTGCGCTGGCTGCATAACGAAGGCCCCTTTGTAACTGTGAAGAGGCTGACATTTTCCATTCCGTCCATGCCCACAATGGTATGGCAGTGACTTTCTGAAGCTGACAAATACCTAGGGAGAGGCTCGGTATCTGAATTTTCCACAGGAGCTGAACAATCACCATGAAGGCTGTGAAGAATCTGGAATACTTTGAAGACAGTGGCATGCGGATCAGAAGATTGCCAGTGCCATTCCTGCGAGTTCCTGAGGATGCCTGGCCATTTCCTTAGAGAGCTAAACCAGCTCTGGCCTTGGGTACCAGACCTTAAAGAAGCTTTCTGGAAAACCCACTTGCAAGTCTTTCCTCAAGAATCTGGTGCACACACTCCAAGAGCAATGCCATGCATAGTTCAGGGTGTCCTCAGGACCTCCTGGTGCGCACAGACCACAAGCCTTCCACAAGAACACAGAGCCTTGCTGAGGGTCACTACTCACGTTCTCCAGGTCCTCCTTCAGGTGGGTCTCGTGCTGAAGCTTCTCCTGTAAATTTCTGTTCTCTATTTTTAAGAGTTCAATTTCTTCCTTGAGCTCAGTGTGAAGAAGCGAAAGTTTAACCTTCTGCTCAGCTTCCAAACTCAGGATTCTGGCAGCCACCTGAGCATCGACCTCCAAAGCCATGTCCTGTTCACACTGGAGACGTCCTTGTGTGAGCTCTTGAGGAACAAGGGAGAGGGAAGACAATCATAGACTCTGTATCCACAGGCAGCACCAAGAGAATGGCAGCAACCTTCAAACTATTTAGCTAACAGGACACCATGCTTTGAACACCCTGATGCTAACTCAGGACAGCAGAGGAGCCAGGTCTTCAGTGTCCTCTCTGCAGGTACTTCCCTGGCCTACCCTGAGTTGTGGCAGTTCCTGGGGTCTCCACGGCATACACCTAGGCAGCTCAAGGTATCCCTTAAGGTTAGGCATGCTGTGGGACCTGCTGCCGGTCACCCAGAGTGAACCCTGTGCCCAGCATCAGACCCACAGGGACTGGCATAGGGCCTGGGCCTGAACTGAAGCACACCTAGGAAGTGAGTGTGCGAGCTGAGCACACGACCTCCTCTAAACCAGGCCTGGGTCTTCTTCTTTGAAGATGGAAACAAAGGCACAAGCCCTGCGTTTAGAGTAAGAACAAGTTACGCTTCGGGGACTGCATGGACATAAGCAGCACAAATGACAGAACATGTCCCTGGTACAGCAAGGACAAGAGCAATAAGGGGCATGCTGGCCCCTGCTCTCAAGCGGGACTATACACCTCTCTCCCTGCCCTGTCCAACGCTGAATGGAACTCCAGAGCAACGCAGGCTTTCATGTCACAGAAAGCGATGGGCAAAACTGATCCCATCACTGCTTGAGGCGGGGCCCTCAAAAACTTGACTTCTTCACTTTCCCTGCAAGCGGACCACTGTACTCAGAAGGGCTGAACAGCAATGGAGACATTCTGTCACCAAGTCTCACAGCAGCTGGCCTCTGCTGCCCACCTCTAGAGTCACTGGGATTGACCACTATCCAGACCCGTGAACCACACCCCCTAAGGTAACCAGAGTCTTTCTATGCTACTCCCTCCAGGCCACCCCACATGAGCTCCTTCCCTCATGCTCCCTGGGTGACCCACAGTCTTGGTCTGACCAGCTGAGCCACTATGTTAGGCCTGAAGAAGCAGAGCAGAGTCGAATATCAACTCCCCTAGGTGAGCAGTCACCTCTGGTGCTGCACACTGTTAGCAGGTCTCTTCTCGAAAGTCATGTCAGTTCCTAAGACCATAGTGCTGCTCCATCAGACCCAACCCTGGTCTGGAGAAAACCATCTCTATAGACAGAGCAAGCCAACAGCAGGAATCCTCCACTAAGGCCAGCACCCCCTAACTCAGCCCCATCTAACTGTGAGGGGATGAATCCTTACAGCAGGGGTCTGCATTACACTGTGGCAGGTTCATGGTCTTCGTGTGGACACCACTAATGCCAGCCGAAGCCGCCGTGTGTCCAGGTGCTCCATGGGCAGAAAACACGAGGAAAGTGGCAGCCTTCTCCAGAGACACTCCCCAGGAACTGTCACTGGCAGGAAAATAAGGAGCCTGCATGGACAGACGGGACACACCTTGGCTGTGCTGGTCTGAGAATCCAAGTGGGAGCCTCTCCTGTTCTGCTTCTTCGGGCCTCAGGAGGTGGCCGTGTGACTTGTCCTCCTTGAGTTGGAAATCGAGGGAAGGACTCAACACACCTGTTCCGTGCCTGGGGTCTTCTTCCAGTCCTGCCTGCAAACTTGTCGAGTTCTCCTAAAGGACCACACAGGACAGGTGAGTCAGTGAGCCCCATCACCCTGTTCTGTTACTACTCTTGGGACATTTCCTGCTGTGTTCGGAGGAAAACATAAACCTAGCTAGATTCATAAACCACACAACTGACCCTGGTACAGACATGGCACAGTACTTCTTCCCATCCACCAGTGTCCAGACAGGATCCCAGAACCCACAGAAGCAGTGGCTACAGCCTGAGAACAGCATTCACGAGAAGCCATGGCAGCAAGTAGAAGCCATCCTACCCACGGGCATTTCATCACAGTGGTGTCATAGTATCTAACGGGCTTCCTCTACAGTCCATCATTGGCATCTCCTCCTTAGAGTTCAGTTGTCTCCCCACCCTCAGCATCCTTTATCCAGTCTCATATCTTAAGCCTAGGCCTCTCCTAAACTCTGCACTTCTGTGATCTGACACCCAATAATGCCGATGCCGATGCCTAGCACTCAGAGCCCTGGCCCAAGTTCATTCCAGGTAACATGGAGGCCATTTTGGCAGTCATTTCACGCCCTGATCAGAGCTCTCCTAAAGGCTACTCTCTCTTGCTCACATCCCGGGATCAGCCTGCCTGTCCATAAATTCAGCTCACCACTTCAATCACCTTAGACATCAGGTCCTATTCCTGTGTCAGCTGACCCCCATGTCTCTCAGGAGAACCTGCTCTGGCCTGAGGTCTCTGCTGACTGCCCCCGGGTGCTGTGACTGTCACTTCTCTGCTTCAGACATACCATGAGCCACATGGAGGTAGGATAGGCCTCCACACTTCCTCAATCCAACTTCTATGGCATCCTCTCTGCCTCTGAACATCTCTCTCAGAGCCCGATTCTGGACTTGTTCAGATGTGGGGCAAGGATACAGTCCCTACAAAAAGGAAGAGGCAACCCAAGTGGATCTCTAGTTGCCGCCAAGTCCCTAGCCCTAAGAACAGGCTCTGCCCTTGCAGGTTCAGAGTGCTCTCTTCAGCACAGAACGGATGGATCCACATATATGGAAATTGTAGCCACTGAACCCATTTCCTCAAAACTACCTTTCAAAACAAGACTTATATTCTTATTGTTAGAGAAATAAGTATCGTGAAACTGCTGAGCAGATTTGGCCCTGTGACAGTAAGATGTGGGACAGTGCTGTCTCACTGAGGGTAAACAAGGGGGAAGCAATGGGAGTAAGAAGGGTGGAGTCATGGAGGATCTCTTGGCCCACTCCAATTAAAGAGATAGCAGGCCCAACAAGCAAAAGCATAAAAAAAAAAAAAAAAAAAAAACCTACAACAGGGCACAAAAGTGAACAGTGCTGGGAATTATTCAACTAGAAAAAAGAGCAAAGACAACAGAAACAAAACAAAACAAAAAATGGAATACAGTCACAGCAAATGGAGTAATAGTTGAAAAACAAGTGAAAAGACACTCAAAGTCGGGAATAACCAAAGACATGACCGCACAAGAGCCAGTCACTCAGACACGGAGCATGCGCACTTTGGTGAGGTCCACTCCCCAGCTGTGCTGAGACCAGTCAGGAAAACTGCAGTGGATTGTCGCCTGTCAACATTCTACATACACTCACAAGCATTTCTTGTTAATTATATTAATAATAGAACCCATCATTTCTAGCTCTACACCCTCCTGACACATACATTTAAGAAAAATGTTATTTATAAACTTATGAAAAGCAGAGGCATAGAAGAGTATGAATTAATGTCCACCCACTGCTGGCAGGTGGAGATCCTGCAGTCGGGACTCCCAGAAAAGGAGAGCGAAGAACCAGGGGCAGGATAGACGCTCGTGGTGGACACGAAGACCTCAGACTGGGACAAGCAGGCCCAGGGCAGATCCCACCAAGTGTATAGCACTCTCTCCTTGCACACACCAGGGTCCCACAGAAGTAGAGTGTGTCGGGGGTGAGGATGGGGGCTCCTCCTGCCCCTTTCCTCAAGTAACAAAGGTAGCAGAAGCAAAAGAACCTTCAATGGAGGATTCCAATGACCCTAGGGGTGACATCAATGTCACTAGTCTCCTTAGTGCATCTCTGAGCTAGTACAAAGAGCTGACTCAGATACATGGAATTCACAGTACACTTGAAGGCAAGCGGTCACAGATAACCAACCTGCACAGGGAACACCTGCCTTCAACACCAAACAGAGACCAGACAGACAGAAAATAGAAACCATGCAGGAAGCAGACATCTCTAAGCACTAAAGAGGGGCCAGGGACAGCTCAGCAGGTAAAGGTACTTAGCAACCATAATGCCCTGAACCCACATGGGGAAGAAAGATCTGACCCTCACAGACAGATCTCTGACCTCCACAAACATCCACACATAAGATCAAAATGATAGTAAGTTTACCCGGAAACTGGCAAAGTGAGAAAAACAAAACCCTACCCAGAAAATAGAATCCAAACAGCTATAAGTTAAATAAGAAAACATAAGAACGTTGGGTTTTGTTCTGAAAGTCAATCATGAAGCTCACAAGAGCTACAGATGACAGAAAACACAGGCCAATGAATAGTCCAACCAGACAGAACACCCACGAGAGGAGAGCCGAGATTCAGAGGCCTCGCCTTGCGTCTAGCATAAAAAAAGGGTACGTGTAGGGTATGAGGCTCTCATACACGGGAGGATTAATGAGAGTCACAGGATACAGCCACGCCAATGGGGTATAAAATGGAATACAACGGAGCTCTGTCACATTTACCAGAGCAGGGAGAAACCAGTTATTATAGACATTTGGGCAAAAAGAATTTCAAAGACTGGGAAAAAACCTGTCATAGGTTGAACTGTGACTCCCTCCCAAATTCATAAGCTAAATAGAGTCCTATCTCCAGGCCTCAGGAGCGGGCTGTTTAAGATGGGGGGGAGGGGTTTAAAGAGGTTACTGAAGTAAAACATTAGAGCGGCCATAATACATGCCGACTGCATCTTTACAAGGAGACATGAGCAAGGGCCTAGAGATGTATAACTCGGTTTATACTGAGCGCTTGTCTAACACACTAAGTCCTGGGTTTGATCCCCAGAGCCACATAAAACCATGTGATGGTGACATCTGTAATCCTAACACTTGGGAGACGAGGACAAGAAAATCAAAAGATGAAGAGATGATCAATGAGATCAGGACAGACAGACAGACAGACAGACACACACACACACACAAGAACTAGAAAAAAACTTCATTTGCATGTCAAGAAGCTGCATCCCACAGAGGACTAAGCAGCAGCACTTTGATCTTGGACATTATCTATTCTTTAAGTCCTGAGTCCATGATTTGTCATAGCAGCCTCAAGCCAACGAATACAGCATCACAGAGCAACCACTCAACCATTCACCCCAAGAGCTGGCACCAGATGAGGCAGAGCATGCCGGCAGCCAGGACAGCGCTGCACTGAAAACTGCACTGCCCAGTACAGCAGGCTCTGGGGTTGCTGAAACAGCTGGGAATAACCATCAGGTGACCTCAGTGCACAACCGCATGCAAATGTGCAGCAGCTGCATGTGTGGGAGGCCACTGTGCGCGGTCTGCAGTCAGGGAAGGCTCCATCAGTTCAGGAAGCGGTTTGGATAGTGCTACTCCACAGGGGCTCAAAATAACAGAAATAAAAAGCACGGCGACAGCTGAAGAACAAAGACTAATGAAGATCTTAACACATAACTAAAAACAAACAGTCCCGTGGGACAGCAAGATGGCTCAACAGGTGGTGATGCTTGCTGCCAAGCTTGACAACTGGATTTCTATCCACGGGACCCACATGCTGAGAGGAGAGCAAGATCACAGCCATACCATTGTCCTCCGACCTCCACAGACAGGCTGTGGCACACACACACACACATCCACACAAGCACACTGAATAAATGCCCTAGCTTCACCCTGTCAGTATGTCCAAGTAGAGGCTGACAGGTGTGCAGGGTGGCAAAGGAAGCCTCGGTGACAGTGGGGAAATGAGCAGCACTGCAAGCAAGCAGGACTAGGAGGAGGGACACAGCCTCAGACTTTGTCCTACTCCTCAGACAAGCCAGGACGGACATGAGAGGTTAAAGGTGGTCTGAAGACAGAAATCAAGTTCCCCTCTGTGTGAAGACTCAACAAAGACAGAACAGCAGATTTTATGAGGCGGAAGACAGCCAACTTCTGATGTAAAAACAAATGACGCTCAGCCTCCTCTCAGATTAAAACACACAGCCTGTCACCTGCAGCTGCTCAAGCTGAAGATCAAGCGGATCAGGCTGCTCCTTCCTTTCGGGGCCAAACATCTCCTCTGGGAATATACAGGATGAACTAGAGAGAGAAGACACGGAGAAAGGCTTTAGTGTGCTGGGCATGGTGGGACATACCTTGAATTCCAGCACTCAGGAGGCAGAGGCAGGAGAGTCTCTGTGTGTGCAAGGCCAGCCTGGTCTACACAGTGAACTCCAGGACAGCCAGAGCTACACAGTGAAATTCTTTCTCAAAACCAAAACAACAAAAATAAATAACACAGCTTTGAGGGCTAGAGAGAGGGCTTAGTGGTTAAAAGCACTGGTTGCTCTTGCAAAGAGCCCTGAGTTCAATTCCGCACCCACATGGTGGCTCAAAAGTGTCTGTAGCTCCAGTTCTAGGGGACCCAACACGTTCTTCTGACTTCCACAAGCACGTGGGACACAGACATACATGCAGGCAAATCATTCATACACATAAAATAAACATCAAAAGGGTTAAATAAAATAGCAGCTTTAGTGCACTCCTTTCTTGCCCACTCTGTCCCTGGGCCCAACCACATGAAGGTAAGAATCGGCGTTAAGGCCCAGATGATGCTAGGCCTACGTGCTGTTTAGCCAGTACTATAACACAAGGGAGTGGAACTGGACCACAGGGCCACACGCTGTCTCTACTGGGCTTAATGTGGTGGTACACACCTTTAAGTCCGATATTAGGGAAGCAGAGACTCTGAGTTCCAGGCCAGCCAAGGCAACAAAAACAAAAACAAAAATAAAATAAAAACAACAAAAAGCCCAGCTTTACTGTACTCCATTAGTATGAAATCACAAAAGGAAGAAGGGCAATCTTAGCCCAAGGCACCCCACAGCTCAGAAGGCCACTCAGTGGGAACAATGTCTCCATTACCTGATCTCCCCACATTCCAGAGAATCCTCCCTGGCCTCCTGCAGCCGTTGCTGGAACAAGGTCAGGTCTTCTTGGTATGTCTTCTCAGCATCCCTCAACTTCCTCTCAAAATAGACCCGTAGGTGCTCCAGCTCCAACTCGTGCTGAGCTCTCTCTTGCTGCTGCTGCTGAGCGAAGTCTGCCCGCAGGTGCTCCAGCTCCTCCAGGTGAGAGTCTCGGGCCAGCGGCGGCTCCCATGACCCTTCGGCAGGAGGAAGCAAATAATCACGCGGGAAAGCAAGGTCCCTGAGCAGACTCTGAGAAGCGCCTACCCCTTCTGACTGTGAGTAGGTAAGAGCCTCCTGCCTCAGGGCTCACTCAGCATCTCAGCAACCCCTTAGAAAGCCGAGCACCTGGGAAGCAGGCATTTTAGATGACGGTCCTGTCATCATCTCAGTGACTCTAGAAACAGGTTTGGAGCAAGGCGCAGCTGCTGACCCCTGGTCATGAGCTGAGGGAGTTCCTGAGCAGAGAACACAGACACAGCACCCCAAACTTTCTTTTTTTTTTCTTTTTTTTCTTTTTTGTTTTTCGAGACAGTGTTTCTCTGTGGCTTTGGAGCCTGTCCTGGAACTAGCTCTTGTAGACCAGGCTGGTCTCGAACTCACAGAGATCCACCTGCCTCTGCCTCCCGAGTGCTGGGATTAAAGGCGTGCGCCACCACTGCCTGGCCACCCCAAACTTTCTTTGAGCTTATATTTGAGGTTATCAAAGTGATCGTTTTCTGCACAGCAGCACAGAACACATGTAAGCTTGCAACCCAGCGAATGCTACCACCTCATGTTGTGGAATATCACTGTAACTATGTAAACATGTGTTACATTTGCTTATGCTGCATTTGCTGAACTATATAAAGGTGTATTGCTTTAGTTTATGCTGCGTATGTTTAACTATGTAAAGATGTGGTGTTGTTTCACCTTGAGTGCCTAAGGTATCTGACTGATTTAATAAAGAGTTGACTGTCCAACAGCTGGGCAGTAGCGGGAGAGGTGGGGCTGGCGGGCAGAGAAAATAAGTAGGAGGAATCTAGTTGGGAGAAGAAAACAGGGGAGAAAGAGAGAGAGAGAGATCCCTAAAGGCCAGTCAAGCAGCCGCCAGCCAGCAGACAAGGAGTAGAAATTACAAAAAGAGAGGTAAAAAATCTAGGAGGCTAAACAGAGATGAAGAGAAACAGGTTAAATTAAAAGAGCTAGCAAGAAACAAGAATAAGACACAATTCTCTGTGTGACTGACTAGTCACAACCCCAAAGGTTCTGTATCAAAGGTCCCTGAAAGATGAAGTTTCACGGACGACCACGCTAGTCCTAATCCTACTCTTCGCTACTCTCTACTAACAGAAGGACCCTGCTGGTACATCACCCAATAGCACTGCCAGGTACGGCTGACGCATGAAGGACACTGTACACCAGAAGAACCCGTCCCATTAGAGGCCCAGCCATATGATCACCACTCAGCCGATACACTGAGGGACAAAAAGAAAAAAAAAAAAAAAGAAACCTCTCTAATGTACAAATTTCCTTTCCTTTTTTAAGGATTTATTTTTATTTTATGTCTATGAGTGTTTGTCTGCCCATATGTATGAGCAAGCAGTGCCCATAAAGGCCAGAAGAGGACACAGACTCCCCAGAACTGGAGTTATACATGGTTGTGAACCTGCCATAAAGGTGCTGGAAACAAAGTGTGTGTCCTCTGCAAGAGCAGCAAATACAATCTAATGTCAAAAATTTTCATTTGTATACAAAAGATATATCATTTTCAAGACGCACAAGCCAGGCCAGGCAGTGGTGGTGCGCGCCTTTAATCCCAGCACACAGGAGGCAGAGACAGGTGGATCTCCATGAGTTCGAGACCAGCCTGGTCTACAAGGACAAGCTCCAAAGTTACAGAGAAACCCTGTCTCGAAAAAC
>JAQHUG010000422.1:297513-330084 GCA_028555095.1 Dicrostonyx torquatus
GCAGCACACACTGCCGTCCCAGCGCAGCAGCGCAGCACACACTGCCGTCCCAGCGCAGCAGCACAGCACACACTGCCGTCCCAGCTACTAAAGAATCTGAAGAGGAAAAACTGAGCTCAGCACTTCAAGGGCCAGCCTGGCCAACAAAGCAACACTGTTTCAAGAATAAAAATAAAAGTAAGTTTGTTCACAAAGTGGCTTTAACCTGGCCGTGCCCTGCGAACAACATGCCTCCCTGCCTACTGACCTGGACTAGGGTTGCATATTTCTATATCACATACCCCATGAGAGCTCTCTTGAAGCCATAGGTCTCCACTCAGAGCAGATAGGGTCACTCTGAAACTACTCATGGAACTCCAAGGCAAACATTCCAATGGGTTCTACTCCATGTTTATCTAGCGGAGTCTAAGAAGACAGCATGAACCACAATACCCATCCTACACAAAATAAGGAGGCTCCCCCATTTCACATTAAATGAAGCAGGTTCCTTCCAACCTTTTGATACTAAACATGGGTACATCCCATTGCAAAGAGTTCACACACCTACACCGCACAAGTAATTCCTAATTGTGGAATTAATCTTCAGGTGTCAGAAACAAAAGAGCTGTCACCAGGGCTGGAGAGATGGCTCAGAGGTTAAGAGCATTGCCCGTTCTTCCAAAGGTCCTGAGTTCAATTCCCAGCAACCACATGGTGGTTCACAACCATCTGTAATGAGGTCTGGTGCCCTCTTCTGGTCTGCAGGCATACACACAGAATATTGTATACATAATAAATAAATATTAAAAAAAAAAAAAAAAAGCTGTCATCAGGACCAAGGCCAAAGTGATATGCACCTCTGTTTCCACACAAAGGCCTCCAGGACCAGCAGGAGCCCAAGTGGCCACTTCTAGCAGCCTCCCCAGCAGAAGGACCTGCCAATGCACCGACAAAAGAAGAAAATAACTAATGATTGAGACTACCGTTTGACACCATAGACACCATACCTGCACACACAGCTACTAACTTCAGCTTCTGGCTTATTTTTCTGTAACGTCTTAAAACAACAGTTTGATTCTTGGGTTGGATAATGAAACACTTGAGGCCTCTGAGAAGGCCCTTCCCATACTCATGTCTGACTTGTAGTATTTCACTAGGAAAAAGGCTTGAATACATAAGCAAACTTTTTCCTTATTGCTGTATCATCAGAGAGAGTGTGGCTTTATGTTCCTAGTGTTCAGAATTTTTACATCAGGAATCTGTGTAGAGAATAATATATTTCTGAATTCATGATTGAACATTATTTCATGGGCCTGGAAGATTCTATGCCTTATGTACCTTATGTCTCAACAGATTCAGGACTTAGGCTTCAGTAGACATCAAAATATGAAGTGGCCCAACTCCAAAACCTTCTAGAACTTCTCTAATAAACCAAAGAATCAGGGTAGAAACCTGGCTTAGTATACAAAAGATCAGCTATTCAAACACGGGTCCAGATCCACAGCATCCATGTAAAAAGTTGGGTGTACTGTTGGCCTCGGCGCCATCTTCCTCGAAACTCCTGCTGCATGAGAGCGAACAGAAGCAGGCTGAAGCACAAGAGAAGAAAGATGAGGCAGAGGTCCAAGCACAACAGGGTACTGTGCACCCACAAAGGCTGAAGGAGCAGAAGTAAGGGATGCTGAAGGCCGAGACTCTGGTACGAGATGTTGAACTGTGTGCTACTGTCGGTGTAAGTCTCGGTGAACCTGGAACACCACCATCTGCTCGCAGAGACCACCTGAGAGACTCGACTGCCTTCCCAGCCCTGCTGGCCCTCTGCCTGGGACCTGTGGTGTCCTGGAGCAACTCTGTTCTCACTTGTTGCCAAGTGTAACTCGGGTACAGTAAATCATCTTTCTCACTGCCTCAGCTGAACAACAACAAAAGGCTGAGTGTAACACCAGTACTGTAACGCCACTACACCAGCACTGGGGTAACAGAGACAGGAGGAGTCTAAACTTGCCAGCCAGGCGGTCTAGCCAATCAGTGAGCGAGCCTGTCTCAGAAGATGGAGTGCAATAGAGCCGGACGCCTGACATCAACCTCCGTGTGCACGTGCATAGCCACACACACCCACGCCTGCACCTACAAATGCCCAAACACACATACAATCAAACAGACAAAAAGCAGTTACGTTTTTGCTTACCTCCAACTCTTTTTCTTTTTCCTTTTCTCTGAACTTCACCTCTAAATCTTGTAAATACTGGCAGTGCTCCGACTGCAGGTCTTCCTGTAATTTCTTGACAGCTGCCTGGTGTTGAGTCTCCAGGTTCTTCAGGGAAACTAGAAAGCAGCACAAAGGTCACCTAGCTTATGAAGAGATGGTGCTCCCTTCTCCAGCACCACTTCTGAACGGCATTTCACATCGAAGTCACAATTCCCATACAGAGCAGTGTGCCCACCACATTCCATCCTGGGCATCCGGGGATGTCTGGACAGGGGTATATACCAAAAGCAGAAACAGAGAAGCAAAGAGCAAAGCTGAGGAGGCTCCATCTGGACGCCACCCGCGGGACCATGGAGACGCACACAGGCAGACAAGAAATACCGTCTCCCACAAGAATCACCATGCTACATAACATCTGGAGTAGCAAAAGTGAGCGGCCACCGTGCTATTGCTTCGGTAATTGAATATGTAAGAGGGATCTATGAAACAGAGTCTGGGCAGCTGGCTAACAGCCACAGCACCTCCTGGGCATTCAGGACCGCGTGTGTCCTCAGCAGCTTGCACTGGAAAGCACAGGTGGGAAAGGCAAGTCCACCTGCAATGGTGCTCACTCTGGCCTCACGGCAGACACTCCGCCCCTCCAGACATGCTCACTTTAATCAGGGGCTCACCTTCAGCCTCGTGCTTGGCTTGAAAAATCTTCTCCAACTCAGCCCTCTGTTCCGCTAATTCTTTCTGAAACTGGTTTTGCAAGCCCTCCATTTCTGACTGGTGTTTTGCAGACAATTCTTGGCGAAGATTTTCCAAACACAACTCTCTTTCAGATTCCCAGTCTTGCTTCAGAGTCTAATTTAAAAGAAACCATAGACTGTGGTACAACATAACCAACCTCAGCATCAGCATGTTAGGTATCTCATAGACTCACTCTCAAAGGCTCTCGAAACCATCATCATACATGGGGCCAATGGCAACCTGGCTAGCACCCAGATGCATCCACCACATTCACACCGCTGGCTACGTTCACCTCTCCTCACCAGACTAAGTCTGTGAAGACGGGAAGGGTCCAGAACACTATGTAAAAGGGCAGCTGGGAAGCCTCACACTTCAGGAATCAGCGCAAACAGCAAAACAAGTCGGCTAAGGCACAGATAACAGAGAACTGGCTTTTTACCAGCACATTCCTCCCTCGGACTGATGTCGGCATCAAGTGGGAAAAGACAGTGCACACACAGATTGTATTTCCAGCCCACTACGCACCTCTATCATCTGGACGTTCTTCTCCATTTCTGAACGCAACTTCTCCTTCAGTTCAGCTGCAAGACAAACAGAACAAGTTGCTCAGACCAGAGTCTCAACCTTCTTCATGATCTCATCACGCAGGAGACACGGGGCTCTAGGATCCACTATCCACTCGTGGGAGTTGCCAATGTACACTGGACAAGAATCCAGACGATGGTTAGTTAAAGTAAAAAATATATTCACATCAAAATAAAGAATATTGAAATTCCCAGCCACTCAGGCTCTCCTAAGAGTACAGCTGAAGATCAGTTGCAGGGTCCCATCACCGACACCCCCAAAGCCATGCGAACCTCCGGACCAGAGAAGTACAGGTGTTTTAGTTCATGTGCCCACTGTGTCAGGGTCAAGGTAAAGCACTGGATATTAAGACATGAGAAGCTGGGCAGTGGTGGCGCACACCTTTAATCCCAGCACTCGGGAGGCAGAGGCAGGGAGATCTCTGTAAGTTTGAGGCCAGCCTGGTCTACAAGTGCTAATTTGAGGACAGGTACCAAAGCTACACTGAAAAACTGTGTCTCAGGAAAAAAAAAAAATAGAAAGCACCAGGAAAACATGTCTTCACACTGCCGGGAGAGTCAAGCAAGGGAGGTTTTCTCCAGCAGAACTGCAGCTAGAAATGAATTTGTCACAAGGAAGCTGGAGAGGAAGGCCAAAGTAAACCCACCCAGGAGGTACTAACCCCTCTTTCCAAGTAACAGAAGCTCTCACGTTCTGCTGTGGGGAATAACTACAGAACTTCGTAGAGACACCACAGGCTACTAAACTGTGCTACTTAAACACACAGACTATGTAACGGGCAATTATTTCTCAATAAAGTTGATATTTATTTTTTAAAAAATGTGGGGCTGAAGTGATAGCTCAACAGTTAAGACCATTGGCTGCTCTTCCGGAGGACCTAAGTTCAACTCCTAGGGCACACATGGTAGCTCAGAACCATCCGTAACTCCAGTTCTGGAGGAAATGCCCTCTTCTGACCTCCACGGGCACCAGGCATACATGTGGTTCACAGGTTATGCAGACAAAACCCCCATACACACAAAATACAATCAACTATCTAACTAAAGGGAAAAAGTCCACTGTGGGCTGGCCTATGGGCAGTAGGCAGCAGACTAAGAATGCGTTTGACCAGCATGCAGACCTGTAGCATCACCATACCTAAGATGAACAGCCAGGCCAAACCTAAGCAGTGCCCAGCTAGCAACACAGACCCAGTCAAGTGTCCTTGTGCCTGAAGGAGGCCTGGGTCCAAATATTATACAGGACTGGCCAACACAGAGGAGCCTGACGGCTCACCTCCCTCCTGAGAGAAACGAGAGCATGAACCTAAGTAAGACTTATCTGGAAAATTCTGTGTGTGTGTGTGTGTGTGTGTGTGTGTGTGTGTGTGTGTGTGTTGGGGGGGGATCTGAAATTATGAACAACAACAACAAAAAATGCAGACAGTGGGGACACAGGGTCCATGCCCTCCATTTACTCGGTACCTGTTTCTTGCCCACAGCGGAGCATCACCGCTTCCTTCTCACGGGCATGCTGCTCTCGCATCAGCTCCAGTTCACACTGCTGCCTGCTCTGCAGCAGCGCCAGCTCCTGTGCCCGCCGGCCGTTGAGCATTTCCCGCAGCTCCGTCAACGCTGTCTCCTTCTCCTTCTGCAGGTTGGCTTGCGTCAGCTCTAGCTGTGCCGTATGCATGTTGTTCAGGCTCAGGCGCAGAGCTTCGAGCTCAAGGCTGTGGGCTGTCTGCAGGCAGAGAAGAACCAGGCCTGATGAGATCCAGCTCAGAAACCGGGGTGGCAAGGGAAACACCAAACAGAAATTGGAAAAAAAGAAGAGAAAGGCAAAGAAGAAAAGGGACATGTAACACAAGAAGGATACCATCCTATCTCCATGCTGGCGTGTGTCTCCATGCTAAAACACTATGACTGACAACGTATACCGGACATTTATCGCACACATCACAGTCGTGCCAGACTCCCAGCCCCAGGTGTCCACATGTGACCCTCCATTTGCCTGGGGAATGAACTCACAGAGACAGTGTGGAAATAACCAAAGAGGAGAGAGCACGCCACAGCCCCCACCTGTCTACTTTGGGAAGAGTCTCTCCCACCTGCAATGATCCCCAGCAACCAGGACCCACTGTGCCCTGGCAAGAACGGCAGAACACAGGCTGAGAGCTGAGAGCCATAGGCGGGCCAAGCAGATCACCTGGGGTGGCTGTGGCTGCAGCTGCGGCTGTGGCTGCTGTGCCTGCAGACCAGTCTCATCCAGTTCACAGTCTTGTTCCTAGAGAAGCAAAGCAAAGAAAGTAACCTAGAGAATTCACATAAGAAAAGAGTGTCTAAGAAAGGATTAATACACTAGAGAGCTGAAAAACTATGTCCTGATGGGGGGAGGGGGAGGTACATAAATAGTCACAGCAGCGTTACCCATGACAGACACAGTATGGAAACAGCCTGGGACGAATGAACACATCAACAAAATAGCACACAGTTGTCTTTGGTATCCTCAGGGATGGGCAAAAATAGTATAGTATATCCTATGAAAGACAAGTCATTTCCAGGTGTCTCTCTAGGTTACTTGTGACACCTAACAGTATCAATGCTACATAAACAAAAAAAAAAAATGTGTGCACACTCAATACAAATGCAATTCCCCCCAAATATTTCAACCTGCATTTGGTTGGCTCTGGGGATGTGGAATACTGACTTCAGTACAATGAAATATTACAGAGCTATAGAGGAAAAACTGTATCACACACTCCAGCACAGGCAAACTGAAACACGTCAGCTGAGGACAGACAGGATCTGGAGTTCAAGGCCATCCTGGGCTACATGGTTTGGACCAGGATGGGAAATATAGACTCATCTTTAAATTAAAAGAAGACTGAAGTATAGTAGCGCACCTGTCATCTTAGCACTGGAGCTGAGGCAGGAGAGTTGCAAACTCTCAAAAGCTAGTCTTGATAACAGCAAAACCCTGACTCTATCAAAATAAAAGGGACCTAAGAGGGCCAGCGCCACGGTGTGGTAGGTAAGAGTGTGCATCCCTGGAGCCTATGAAAAAGCAAGATGCGGCAGCAATCGCATCCACAGTCCCAATAGAGCTGTGCAAGACGGGAGGCAGAGAAACTGCTGGGAGCTCACGGAGGCAGTACAGCAGAAGTGGGAGCAACACTGTCTCATAAAGGTGGGAAGACAGAATCGACCCCCAAAAAGTTCTCCTCTGGCCTTTGCACTCTGAACCACAGCAAACACTTGCTCCCCTTAACCCCCAGACCTCACCAAAAAAAATACTTTGTTTTGTTTTTTGAGACAGGGTTTCTCACAGAGATTCGCTTGCCTCTGCCTCCAGGGTGCTGGGATTAAAGGTATATGCCACCACCACCATCCCACCTCAGACAATTTTTTCAAATTATTTATTTATTTATTTTAGTTTTGGTTTTTTGAGACAAGATTTCTCTGTAGCTTTGAAGTCTGTCCTGAAACTTCCTCTGTAGACCAGGCTGGCCTCACAGAGATTGGTCTGCCTCTGCCTCCTGAGTAAATTTTTTTTTTAAATGGTACTGAAGATGAGGAAAAGAATTACCTCAGAATGGATTTAAGAGAAGAGAAAAAGCCAACTGGAAAGCAACTAGAAATTTAACAATCTGAATGAGAAATCCAGTAAAGAGGGGAGATCCAGGCCGGGGACGACTAGAGTAACAGCTCAGCAGAGAAGAGCACTTGCTCACAGAGGAGCCAGGTTCGATTCCCAGCAGCTACAAGGCAGCTCAAAACTGCCTGTAAGCCCCAGGGGATCCAATGCCCCCTCCAGACCTCCACAGGCACCATGCAGACATAATAAGAGCAAAACATAGACATGGTACACAGACCTAATAAGAGCAAAACACTCATACACATAAAATAAACAGAAGCAGGGACACACCTTTAATCCAAGCACTCAGGACACAGAAGCAGGCACATCTCTATGAGTTCAAGAACAGCCTGATCTACATAGAGTTTTGGGATATCCAGGGCTACATAGAGAGACCCTATCTCAAAAGAAAAGAAAGAAAAAAAGAAAAATGCTACTGAGAATTTGAGGGATGACTAACCTTTCTACTTCGTTTGTGAGAATATAAAATAGCAATTATAAAAATCGGCATGGAGGGTCTTCAAAGAAAACTATAGCTATGCACACCTAGGTACACAGCCAAAGGAAGCACAGTCAACATGCAAACAGGTGCCTGGAAACCCCTATTTTCTAGAGTAGTATTTACAGCAGTCAAAATGTCCACTAATAAATGAATAAAAAAAAGTGATGTATACACATAAGGGGGAGTTTTGTTCACCAACAAAGAACGCAATTCTGTTTTCAGGAAAACGGAAAAAACGGTGATCATCATATTAAGTAAAAGAAGTCAGACCCAGAAGGAAAAACATGCATGTTTTCTATGTGGAATCCACACCAAACTTAAAAAATACAGTGAGAGGAAGGAGGAAAAGGAAAGGACAGAGAAAACTCTTCAGGAGCCAGACCCAACAACAGATCATGCACCCGGAAACACAGTGCAAAGCTCCAAGCATTCCAGGAGCAACAACCAAGAATGGTTCATCCAGCCGGGCAGAGTGGCGCATGCCTTTAATTCCAACACTTGGGAGGCAGAGGCAGGCGGATCTCTGTGAGTTCCAGGTCAACTTGGTCTAAGACAGTTAGGGCTACACAGGGAAACCTGTGAAGAAGGAAGAAAAAGGGAGAAGAAGAAGGAGAAGAAAGTAAAGAAAAAAAGAGTGGCTCATCCATATTCTGTGAAACCTAGACAGAGTTAACGGAATCATGAAGACAGGGAACACAACACCAAGTGCATGGCAGCAAAGGTGAAAGACTTCAGGAAGCTGCGGCAAACACGGGCAGTCCCTTAGTATGAAACACCAGTCTCCACTCCAACAACTCCACCTGCAACTGCCCTCCAAGAACACAGGGAAATAAAAGCAACATATTTATGGAGAAAAAAAAAAAAAAAGCTGGTATGGCAGGGACTGCAGCAGCAGTTCAGGAGGTAAGACACTGGGTTTGGTTTTGGTTTGTCTCAGGTTTGATCCCCAGCACTCATGTCCGGGCTCCCAACCACCTGAAACTCAGTTCCAGGGATGCCCCCTCTGGTCTCCAACAGACACTCAGACAAAAACACCCATGACACACACAACGATCGACGAAATCTCTTTTTAAATGGCAGCAAATGAGTTTAGAGGCTAGTATCCACAGTCCTGCAAAGGATACACACTGCCAGGGATGCTCTTGCCAGAAACACTGGCTGCACTTCTTCATGAGGCCAGATCCAAACTGACGCTTCATAGGTATCCTACAAATAACCTGCTAACCCCCTTAAGAGTGTCTCAGAAAGACTAGGAGAGTCTCAGAAATGGTAAGAGATGGTGTGTGTGTGTGTGTGTGTGTGTGTGTGTGTGTGCGCGTGTGCGTGCGTGTGTGTGTGTGTGTGTGTAAGAACCAAGCACACAAATCTGTCTACTAACAGGAGAATGTGTTAATAGAAAGGGCAGACCTGAGTCCCGTTCCTGAGTCAGCTCACAGCACTCTTCGGTGTGAGCTCAAGCACTCCTAGCACATTTGTTGGCTTTGGTTGAGACCTGGGTTAGCTGTAAACATGACAGCTACCGAGTATCCTGTGCTTGGATTGGAGGGCGCACATTTTTTTGTTTTCTTTATTTGGTTTTGGTGTTTGTTTCTTTTGAGACGGGGTCTATGGTGTCTCTCCAGTCTCTCAGGCTGGCCTCGAACTCACCGAGACCCGCCTGTCTCTGACTCCTGAGTGCTGGAATTAAAGAAGTACACTATTACGTTTAACTTTTTTTTTAAAAGAAAGTTTTTTACATTTCTGTTTAAAGGTTTGATTGTTAGATTTGTTTGTTTTATGTATGCAAGCATTTTCCCTGTGTGCATGCATACCATGTATGTGTCTCGCGCCTGCAGAGATTAGAAGAGGGTGCTGTATCCCTTAGAATGGGAGCTAAAGATGGTTGCGAGCCAAGACGTAGGTGCTAGGATCCTGTTTCCTCTACAAGAACATCAAGTACTCCAAACCACTGAGCCATTTTCCCAGGTCTGCTTTAAACATTTTAAAAACTAGAAAATGTTAGCTGTACATTATACACTTCTCCTCAAAGAGCCTGAGCGGGAGACATACAAAACAGTACAGCAGATAGTAAGCAGGGGCCAGTCAACACAGCTTCTCGCTTCTCTCCCACTGAGAGAGGCTGGGGAAAAATTACAGTGAATGGCAGCTAATAGCCAACACAGGCCCACAGAGCACACCATGCAGAGAAAGTAACCCGGCCTACGCAGGCACCCTGGAGAGCTCCAGCTTGCCAAAGCACAAGGGTGCACCAAAGTAAGGTCTTAGAGTTTTCAAAATAAAACAAAACTACAAATCTGTAGGTAGATCCCACATCTGATATGCAATGAAATCGAATAAGGCAATGAAAACATATTGGTGCTGCCTGTGTACTTTGTCCTTTAAATTCTTTTCTGGTTAAGAGAAATTGAAGTTCACCAGCCTGAGTGGCACACTCGCTTACCACCTGCACAGGAGCTTCGAGGAGAGTCCACGGAGGAGCAGTCTGGACATCCGGGAGGGGAGGGAGTCATGGCGTGTGCTCCCTACAACTCACAGACCTAAGTGGCCAGAGGGCAGCTCCTTCCGCCACACGCCATTTCTGCTGTATGTCCTCCCTTTCCCCTAACCCTACCTTCAGGAAAGGAGTAAAGTAGAGAGAGGGCACGTGTTGCATCCAAAAGGAGGCAAAGGAATGTCACACGCAGGGAACTCACAGAACCACACCCCGCACGCGCAAACCGCTGTCACCTGTAAAGGTCCCTTAGCGCCAAACTGACATCTGTCTTTGAATAACTGTCTAAAACTCTTCAAAATCATATTAGAGACGAGTCACTGGACTGTTAAAGTCATTGCCGTGTAAAGCCATGTAATTGCCACACAAACCAAGCAACTTACGTTCAGTTCTCCAAACTCCACATGCAGTTGGAAGGAGAGGACCCTACTCTACAAAGTCTTCCTCGTGCACACTGCGGCACGAGTGCCCAGACACACACAATAATAAATAACACAAACTTGAAAGATAAGTCATTTATTTACGCAAAACCTGTGTGCTCACCTATTATGAACTAAAATGTCTCTTTCCCCATTTTTGAAAGGCAGAAAACAGAGGGCCACTTTTAGTAAATGACTACAATAATAACTAGAAGACAGGCAACACGTTAACGTAATGACGAGTAAATCTACCTGAGCTGCAAATGCCCCTCTGGTCCCCTCCAGGGTGTCGCTGCATGACTTGCTTTCAAAACCAGCCCCTTCTTGGGGGAGCTCGCTGTTCGGAGTGGCTACCGAACCCTCCTCCTGGACAGGCGCATTGACAGCCGAACCCTTCCTCTTCGCCGTCTTTTTCTTCGAATTCGGACCGTCACCTTTTGCTTTTCTCTGTCGGAAGCTAGCAAGCTGCGAAAAAATTTAGAGAAGTAGTAGAAACAGAGGTAAACGAGAAAAAAGTAACAAAACCACAGAGTCAACACGCTTGTGGGGAGCATGAGGTTTGAGCTAGCTCAGGCCACTCAGCCACACAAGGCCAAGAGACCACTTTTCCACCAAACACTGCCTTCATTGACATCTATGACCTTGGCATTAAGCCCAAAAATTATACTGAGTCTACTAATGATTATTAATTATGCCTAGATGCAGACAAAAGAAAATATGGCTGGTTAGAAGAATAGCTATTCTAATACTTGGCAGTTTCCGAAAATTAAAAATGTATCTATTTAACACACTGAGAGCTTAATTAAGGCACATAATAATAATAATAATAAAACTATTGTATAAAGCTAGATCCTTCCCTTCTTGCCCCCATTCTTCCCTAATCAAAGAAATGTATCGCCCAGCCAAAACTTCCCTTGCCATAGATTCTGAGACAAGGTACAGAAATAGCAAAAACTTAATCAAGCCAGGTCACCCCTCTTCCTTTATGGAATCAGATGTTCTATTTTTCATGACACAGCTCAGCAAAGCACTAGGGACCATCGCGGAATGCTGCCTGCCAGTCAGAGGCACAGCCGGGCTTCTTTCCGTCCCTCCAAGGCGAGACTGTCACCTGCATTCCCGCACCGTCTCCCACTCACACCCCATTCAAAAAGCAAGTGCTGGAGCACACAAGCCTTTCACAGGGGACCGCCTAGTCCCTCAAGTCACAGTCATGGCCGCGCAGGCAAAAATGCCCCTGTCAATGAACACGGAAACACAGTTTCATTGGCAGAGAAAATAAACCAGGCCATTTATCTGTGTGAGCAGAAATGTGAAGAACGGGCACAGCCTGCAGCACCAACTCTGCTCTCGTCTATTACCTTCCTCCAGCAGATGCAACTAGCCGGTGCAAAGCTCTCCTCTGCAGCACAGACCGGGTCTCTAGGGTCATTCAACGGTGGCCTCTTGGTTCGCCTCATCGGCCTCCATCTCCCTTAACTACATCTACTGGTGTTCACAAACCACCCACGTGCAGACACTAGTTCCCCAAGATGAAGGGCTAAACTCTGTACTCCCTCATTTCTCACGTGTCTGCCTTATAAAAAAAAAAAGGGGGGGGGATCTTTGCATCCCTCTTCGTACCTACCGCCTATCAGAGGGAAAAAGACCACCATGGCTTCTGGCTGTCACCCATTATCTGACACTGCTGTGTTGTTAGTTCCACAGCGTACATATTGTATGTTAGCGCGTGCACGTGGTGGGGCGAGGGGAGAGGAGGTGGAAGGGTGTTTGATTCAAATGAAAGATTGCTCCTACTGGGTAACTAGGCGAACCACAAAATCAACGCAACCGTTTCAAGGTGGTGGTTATACCTAGTCCTAGGAGGACCGAGTGGGGAACCGTACTGTGGTGCTACAGCCATGGCTGGTGGCCAGAGATCCTCTTCCAAAATGTTTGCACCTTCTCTTCCTCTAAGTCCCCATCACTTTCCAAACAACTATCGTAACAGTCGCACACGTTCCCAGGTTGGAGAATCAAACAAAATCGAAATCGGGAGCAGAGAGAGATGAAAGGTGCATCATCAGTGTCATAGCTGCAGGGCCCGGCGAGAGAGCGAACAAGAAAACACAGCCAGGGCACCACTCGGGAGCAGAAGCTCTCGGTTCCAGGGAAAACCAAGTCTGAAGGCAGTTTCTTTAAAAAGCCTTGGGACAGTTCAACCCCGGGCACCGGAAGCACAACAACCAGGAATGCTAGGTGACCAGAACCCGCCCACGGCGCTCGACCCGCCTACGAGGCATCGCACATCTCCGACGCTGATTGGCTGCGGCTACAACAGGGCGGGGCGAGACCGAGGGCGGTGGATTCAAGATGGCGGCGGCTAGGAAGTGAATTCCGCAGAAGCGGCGGGAAGGGCGAGCACTCGGCGGCTGCCACTGCTCCGCCACCACCGGCTTTGGCCAGGCGGCGGTCTGAGCATCAGAACCTCCTTAGGATTTCTCTCCGCCGCAAAGCGGAGAGACGGACGCTACCTTGGCTCTCCCGGCCTCCACTTTCCTGCGCCGCTCCTCCTGCTCGTCTCCTTCCATCTCCGTCTGGGGCTCTTCGAGAGTCGCTCGGAGGTGGCCGGGCAGCCGCGAAACCTCCCTCGCTCTATTTACACTCCCTCCCTTCACCCACTCGCCTCCCCACCCCCATACACGCAACTGTCAGCACCGCCCCGCTGCACCGCCAATCCGGAGCCGTGTGCGGGCTTGCGCACGCGCGCTCCGGGGACGCTCCCGGGGCGGAGCGCCATCTTTCCGACCTTCCATTGGTGCCTTGACACTCCCACCCACTTCGGCAACACCAATAAGCGGGATGCAGGATGCCCGGGACTCGCGGCTGGTCGTCAACTGTCCGGCGGGAAGGTTCGGGCAAACCGTTTCCCCGCGGCGGCCCTGCCTGGCGCCCCCTCCCGACAGGAGGAAGACTCACATGCGAGCGGCGGTCCTAGCCTCGGGTTCGCTCTGTCCACTCTCCGTGGATCTTGCAAAAGTCGTTTTTCGGATCCGCTGTCACCTTAAGCCCCACAGTTCCTCAGCATTGGTAGGACGCTAACCTCCCCTTTAGTCCTTCTAGGGAGGATGCTGTGAATTACTTGTCCACTGCAGTCAGCCTGTAGGTTCACTTAGATTCCTCCTACCTCCCTGGCCCTGCTTTGACCATTTCTGCCCCTCCTAAATACGGACCCCTGTCTAACACAAAATCTTGGACTGGTGTCCCCAGTGGGCCCGGAGTTGCCACTGAGAGGGCCGTTCTGAACATGCACACTCTTCTATGCACAGAGTCACTGTGTGCTCCGTCTCCCGAATGTGACTGCACCACCTTTACCTGGAAACAGCCTCCCTGGTGTAAGAAAATCAGCTACAATCCACTTGAAATAAGATGCGCATTTAGAACTCATCAATGAATCACAGATAAAATCAGGAGGGATTAGGCCCCTGTCTTCCCTAGCCAACAAGCTGGCACCTGCTTGCCTGAGCTCTTTTTGTCTTTGATGGGCTGTTATGTGACTAAGCCAATGTTATTTGAAAATGGAGGGGATCTTGAGTTCCAGGATATGTGTTAGGTAAGGCTTTGCATCCTGCATCAATAGGATGGGGAATCTGGAGAGAGGGTAACACCTGGAAGATTGTGCCCCTGAAAGGATTCAGCAATGAGGAATTCAGGTACATGGAAATGCATTTAGGATTATTAAAAAAAAAACTATTTAATACCAAATCTGCATGCCAGCCATTTTTACCTTCTCACCAAATAAATTGCTTCACTTTGATTCCTCAGAGTCTCCAGGAGTCTTATGAAGTGTTTCTCACACTGGTGAAAGTGCTGGCGGGGAGAGGTGTTCCCTCTGGGCTGACCTGTCCTTCCCGATATGTTGGTCTCTTTGAGCAATGCAATCTCTTTTTCAGATGGGGTTTCTCTGTGTAGCCCTGGCTGTCCTGGAACTCACTCTATATGCCAGGCTGGCCTCGATGCAACTGACTCGGCCTCCCCTGTGCTGGTATTAAAGGTGTGTACCATTGCCGGGCAAAGCAATATTTTTAAAATATCTGGAGGACATATTTTATATATTAATAATTGGGGAACTAGAGAGATGACTCAGCAATTGGGAGCACCAGCTGCTCTTCCGGAGCGCTCTCCCAGCACCTAAGGGTAGCTCACAACCGTCTGGAACTCCAGTTCAGGGGATCTGATGTCCAGGTCTAGCCTCTGAGGACAGTAAGCACACATGTGGTGCACATACATACACATAAACAAAACACACACCTAACTATAAATCAAAAAAAAAAAAAAAAAAAACTCGAACTAAAATGAAGCCAGGACCGTGAAGGTGACAGCTTTAGAAGGCAGGAGCCTGAAGGTGACACACTGGAGAACAGGAAGTGGCTAGCTTCTTCCTCCAAGGGCTGAGGAGAAGAAGTGATCCCAATAGCAAGAGCAACCGCTCTTCGTTTTTGTTTTGTCTGACATTCCTTTATTATAACGTATATGCAGAACCTTTAAACACATAGTGATTATCCTGTCAAAAAAGTCAGAGCAAGGCATTCTACAGGCAATCTTCCCCACAAGCAGATTTAGGAAAAACTACATGCAACGCTCCACAGGCCATCAAAATTCAAGACTTCAGTACTGATTTCAGTTCAAAGCACTAAGCTCATCAAGGTGACAAGGGACTGGAAAGATTGCGAGTGGCTGGATGTGTATTCTGCCTGCAATAAGGCAATAATGTGAACGATGGGAATTGGGCATTTCCTGTAGCTCTCTGATGTGGTGTGAGGGCAGCTGGACGTTCAGGTGAATGCGTGTCACTGTGACCAGCTGGAGCTGCACCGAGGACTCCATTGCTTCTCCGTCGCTCTTCCTTGGAGCCTTGTTTCAGGGTGTAATCAGCCAGGGAGCCCTTGATGGTGTCCGCTGGTACGGAGTTGTATGGCTTCCTGGGTGGAAAGCAGAGCTCCTGGGCAGCGTCTGTGGTTTTAGAGATCAAATCTTCCTCCACTGTCTTCACGCTCACCCATTTGGAGCCTGCGGAGCTGGAGGCAGTTGCAGAGAGGCAACCAAATGTTTTAAACCTTTCTCTTTTCATGCACTAGAACCCCCAGTCTCATGGCATCACTGTTAGTGAACCCCCCCCAACTGACAGTGCCACTCACAATGTTATAAATGACAGGCTCAGCTCAGATTGGACTCTGGTCAGGTAAACAGAAGTATTGCTAGCAGCTAAAAAAAAAAAAATCTAAAAAAATTATCATTTCTTGTAAACTTGTGAAGCAGGTTTGTTTGTTGAGCAGTTACTTCCCTTACCCACCCTACAGCCATACCTCCATCAATGGGATGTCAAGTTCCCTATTAACACATACCTACAACCCATATCACAAGCTCCCAGACACTTCTGGCCTGCAGAGCACCCCCAGACCATCCTACCCAGCACTACTCTAACTTAGAGGCTGTTCCCACTTGCATGCTTCCTCCTGCTGCAAGCGTTCCCCCTTAAAAGCGGCAAACCTTTCCCCACCTTTTGCTATTTTCTGTCTCTCAAGAGATAGCCATAGCAGTGTGAATTTCCCTAATAAACCAGTGCTCTTAACTGCGGAGCTATCTCTCCAGTCCCAACTTACCCCTTTTTCATAAAGCAACAGTGTCGGCCTGAGCTCCTCCCTTTTGAGTGCCAAGAAACAAGAAACTACAGATTGTTCTACAAATTAAAAACATCCTCCAGCCCCCCAAAGGGCACTGATAAATAATTTATTTGTGCCAATAAATATTGATACTTATAAATGTTCTATTGGAACCTGCAGCTCACTCCTGCATGATCTGGAAAGCCCCATTCCTGTCTCTCTCTCCAAACCCCACCCATTCAGTTTCCAAACAAAGGGAAGTCACCAAAAAGCCCAGTTTCAAATTCTTGGTGGCTATGTAGCTTTCTCCCCTGAAGTTGCCAGCCGCTCAAGTCCCCGCCTAGAGCATTCAGCTTTTGACTATACTTAGGCAGAAACCCATTTTGTGGTGGACACATCATCACCCCTCACCTACAGCCTATATAATCTCCCTGCTCTAGTTCAGGTGTGTGGCTTCTCTGGCCCTGATCTCTGGGACTGGAGAACCCACTTGGGAATTGCTTTGCTCAAATAAACCTGTTATACTTTTTCAATTCGGCTTGATATGGCTTACTGCGCGGGCAGAGAAACCAATTATGGGGAGGGGGCAGAAAACCTATTAGTAAATGTATTGAGTGATATCAGAAATACCAGGCACATGGGCTTGTCAGTCACACACAACACAAACCCCCTCACCCGAACTGTTAAAGAGAGAGCCCGAGGTTGAAAAGTTTTTCGAGACAGGGTTTCTCTGTAGCTTTGGAGCCTGCACTGGAACTAGCTCTTGTAGACCAGGCTGGCTTTGAACTCACAGAGATCCGCCTGCCTCTGCCTCCCGAGTGCTGGGATTAAAGGCGTGGGCCACCACCGCCCGGCAGAAAGGTTATATTTCAACCTAGAAGGTGCTTAGGCCTCTTTTCTTAATATTTTTAGGGTATATATGATATATATATAATTTTTTGTTTTTTTGTTTGTTTTTTAAGACAGGGTTTCTCTGTAGCCCTGGCTGGCCTGGAACTCACTCTATAGAACAGGCTGGCCTCAAACTCACAGGATCTTCCTTCCTCTGCCTCCTGGGATTAAAGTTTTGGGATGAAAGGCGTGCACCACTGCTGCCCAGCTCTCTGGGGATATTTTTAAAGTTCTTCTTTTTTTTAACATTTATTTTTAGTGGTGTGTGCATGTGTACACGGTGGCATGTGTGGTGGTCGGGGAACAACTTCCAGGAGCTGAGTCTTTTTTCTAACTTGGGTTCTAGAGATGGAACCCAGGTGCCAGGCGTGGTGTCAAGCGCCCTTTTACTCCCCGGCCTGTCTCACTGGTCCTCTGACTCCATGTTCTCCAGCCTCACAGCTGCTGCACAAGAAATGACAGGCACTCCTCTGGCTGACTGCGATTCTGGAATCCTTACTTCTTCAGCATCATTCAGGGGGACCCCCAAGTAACTAGACTCTAGGGAACTGACGGGCCACTTGCTGTGACCTCCTCATCAGAAAGGAAGGGCCTTGCCCCTTCCCCCGCAGGAAGCAGAGGCAATGTGACTACCCCACATACTGCCTGTGGGCTACTCACTAAACATGTGGCATGGGGTCTCCCTTCTCTCCAGATGTGGCATGGGATCTCCCTTCTCTCCAGATGTGGCATGGGATCTCCCTTCTCTCCGGATGTGCAATGGGGTCTCCCTTCTCTCCGGATGTGCCATGGGGTCTCCCTTCTCTCCGGATGTGGCATGGGGTCTCCCTTCTCTCCAGGAAACCTGCAGGAGGAAAACCATGCCTTTTGTCTTGTGGGCCTGAACGCCCTTCAGAGTCCCTGCCTGCTGGTGATCTACCTATGCCATTAGTAACTCTTAATTTTTTTATTTTATTATTTTTTATTTATTTATTTTGGTTTTTCAAGACAGGGTTTCTCTGTGGCTTTGGAGCCTGCGCTGGAAGTAGCTCTTGTGGTCTCGAACTCACAAAGATCCCCCTGCCTCTGCCTCCCGAGTGCTGGGATTAAAGGCGTGCCCCATCACCGCCCGGCTTGTAACTCTTAATAAATCACTTACCCAAAGGACAGTCTGACTCAGTGTCATTCTTTCAAACCAGAGATCTTATAGTAAGGAACAAAACCCCCACAGTATTCAGGTTTGCGGGTGCCATCAGTGAGGGTGGCTGTGTAGTGTCCTCATCCTCCACTTGCCGAAAAGCAAGCAAGGCCATTTGGAGCCCTTGGCCCTGAAACGGTTACCTTTATCTACAATGGGAATAAAGGATTTGATGATGGAAGTTGCCTCCTTCAGCAGAACCTCCAAACGAATGATTTTGAAGATGTGGCTGTGTCCTGCACTAAGCAGAAATGGGTCAGGTGACACTCGCTCCGAAGGCCCTGTGCAGGAGTGTGATTGATGCTGGAAGACTTTGCACATGTGCCTTTCTGGAGTGCATCTCAAAACTGAGAAAATGTGCTCAACTGCCTGAAAGAATAGTTCTCACGATGAAGGCCAATGTTCCTTCCGGTCCACTGTGCTGGGAAGACAGAAATGAGGCTTCGTTCCTGTCCTTTAAATCTGCACAGGAAGGAGATTTGAGAGCCCCGTAATTGATGCCTTTCCTTCGTAACTGATTTCTTTCTCTGTAATCATGGATACTTCTGTAGATGCTTTTCATTTCATTAAAACCTTTCCTTGTGAATCATACACACACACACACACACACACACACACACACACACACACACGCAGAGGCTGTGAATAGGATGGGCGGGAGTAGCAAACGGGAAACAGAAAATACTGAGCTAATCCACTAGAGAAAAGTACAGACCACAAAGGAGCGTAAGGCTTTTAAATTCAAAATTCTGTAATCACCCTTGTGCAGCTGGGAGGGGGGGGCGGGGGAGGCGGTCTTTACAAGTAACCGTTGATACTGTAAACAACACGTGAGGCCACACCTCCAGACGGTTTTCACACAACAGTGTAAATCCCAGCCTCCCGCCTCCATCTTTGGAGGCCCCGCCCCTGTGCCCCTCGAACCTTGACCCCTCCCCAGAAAGGGTCAAGACCACTCCCACACGCTATTTAAACTGCTACCCGGATTATAAACACGTGGTCTTCCCTTTTCCTCTCCAGTGTTGATGACTTTCCGTTCCCCTCCGGGCCACCTGGGAGCGCAGGTGTCCAATTAAACTTGGATATCTTTTAATCTGGTTTGATTTGGCTTGATTGGGCTTATTGTGCATCGGCAAAGAGCTCGCGTTAAAAAACATTCCTGACAATCAGGACCATTTCTCAGCAGGGAAGGAGCGCCCTTTGGGTGGTGCAAAATCTTTATAAAGGGGAATGAGAAGTCTTTTGTTTATTGGCAAGTGTAGCTCCTAGGGTAGGAATTGTGGAGCCTGGGCAGCCTGACCTTTCTTAAGCTGTATCAGTACCTCTTGGTGGTTTCCCCATAAGGTGAAAAGTGAACGCCCCCAGAACTTAACCACGCTGCAGCCCTACCTGGTGAAGCTAGTAGGACAACACGGCCCCTGTATGCCCATAGCTAGGGAATGACCTGGAAAGAAAGATGGGACACGGGAGGACAGGCCTAAGCATTTTCCTCTCCCATTTCTTCAGATAAACCACAATATCTTAACACATTGAACACCTTGACAATAGATCAGTGGGTTTGGGGTACTTTCTGCTCAGTTTCCTTGCCCCACACCTCCAGCTGAACATGGCTTGTTGGAAGTTTGCACGGTTGGGTTTGCTCCCTCCTCTCAGACAAAAGCAGAAACAATTCCTTCCCTTGACTCACAGGGGTGACACTTTACCCACAGACTTGTCAGACAGCCTTAAGGGAAGCCTTGCACCTAAGTGACCACAACGTAAACACAACTTCAGGAGCCTTGAGAAAGGAAGCCACAGAGAAGGACTCCTCCCTTTGGTGAGTGGAATCCTCTTCCAGATTCGGAATCGGGTGTTTCGTGCAAATGAGAGAGAGTAGGCTCTTTAGAAGAAGGGGCCAGAAGGATAGCAAGATCAGATTTCCCAAGAGCAACCAAAGCCCTGAGTCATACCTGAATCTCGAGTTTTAATGTTATTTTTATCTATTTACAAGGGGTAGTAGGGGAGCGTGTGCCCAGTTCACCTGAGCCGACATCCGCAGAAAGTCGTTTGTACAGAAACGCGAAGCTCCACAAGCGTCACACTTGGATCTTATTTCAATTTATTTTTAGTATTAAAAGCTACTGAAGTGAGTTACACGGATGCTCTCACAGGCATTGGACGGGGCTCCCTACCCTGTAAACATTTACTGTGCCTAGCAACTGCCTACCAAAGAGGCCGGTCCAGGAAGGCATTTTGCAATAGAGAAACGGCTTAGCTGCTTCTAGGGCCAGCATTGCAGGGGAAAGTGGTGTTGATAGGTTTTGCCTACAGTACAACGTCATAAGAAAGGCACCAACTCCCAAAAAGCCACAAGCCAAGTCAAACTGAGAGAAAACATCACAGAAGTCCCAACTGAGGATAGTTTCCCCTTTCCGTTACTGGTACTGTTTATGATACCCACTCATATGCCTTGCTGTTTCTCCTAGCAATGTCTTCTGGGAAAAGAAGCCACCATCTCAGGCTGGAGAAATGGCTCAGAGGTTAAGAGCACTGGCTGCTCTTCCAAAGGTCCTGAGTTCAATTCCCAGCAACCACATGGTGGCTCACAACCATCTGTAATGAGATCTGGTGCCCTCTTCTGGCCTGCAGACATACATACAACCAGAACACTTGTATACGTTATAAATAAGTAAATCTAAAGAAGAAGGAGAAGTCAGGGCGGTGGTGGCGCACGCCTTTAATCCCAGCACTCAGGAGGCAGAGGCAGGGGATCTTTGTGAGTTCAAAACCAGCCTGGTCTACAAGAGCTAGTTCCAGCACAGGCTCCAAAGCCACAGAGAAACTGTCTCAAAAAACCAAAAAAAAAAAAAAAAGAAGGAGAAGAAGAAGAAACCACCATCTCAGGAGCCTGCCTTTGCTGTCCTCGACTATCTATGGCCCTCTAACTCTCCTGCAGTCTGATGCAGCTTCCAGAGTTAGCTGAGTTCCAGGGGTGCTGACTGTACCCTGGTTGTCTCTCAGGTTCATAGGGCTTAGTTAGACCCGGCTGTGGCCCAGCTTCATCTCCTTTCTCAAGCAGAGGCACTGACTTCCATCATTTGGTTCAGAACCTCCATTCCCATATGTGACTTCCTCTTCTTATTCTTGTCTGCACCCTCTGTGCCAGTGCACCCTCTGGCCTGGTGTCCCCTTAGGAGGTGCACTTGACCCCTCTCTGGCCAAAGTCTCTGAAACCCCCAGGGAGCTCCTTTCCTATGGTCCTCCTGGGTGTCCAGCCACTCTGCCAACGCTTTGAAGGTTCCAGGTAAGGACAAGAGCGACACCGAGGCAGCTTTCTAGGGCTGTGCACCACAAGAACACTTACTGGTAGGTAGAGCCTGTCTGCCGACTTTGGAAACTGCTAGAACCTCATTGGTTCTACACTGCAGAAAAAGCCAACAAGAAGCCAGACTCAGGGGAAAGGCTTGCTCTGAGCGCAGGAACTCATGGGAGTTTGCAGGCAGCGGCAGAAGATCGGAACAGAGCGACAGGGGTTGACCACAGCAGTGGGTGTAGATCTAGGGGAGACCGGGAGGCCTCCACTCATTCCTCCGCACTATTTCCCTGCGTATGTGGTGTCTGGTGCCATCTGAAGCCTGCCCTCTAGCTCTTTACCTCCCTACTGATCTGTGCCTGGCCACGCCTGTGGAGCAGTGTTTACAGGCAACCCATTTACTGGACACAGAACCCATCCTGGCAACCCAAGACCTCCCTTCCAGAGGCTGGCAACTGTCGTAACTCCAGAGCAGGCTCTGGCACTGGAGTCCAGGGAGGGGCCAGTTACTCTCCTATTTATTCTTTTCTTGTCTTGAGGCACCGTGACCCCTGAGGGGGCTCTCTGGTGCAGGTAAGCAAGGGCCAGGGCAGAGTGGGACTTTCTGCTTCTATTTCTCTGCAGGCCTCTGCAGGTTGTTAGGATGCTGGACTCCTCAAGTGCAGAGCAGATGACCCAAATGACATTGCGACTCCTGGAACAGGTAAGACAGAGCCTACCCACTGCTGTGCTCAACCCATTGTTCCGCTCTAATCTGCCTCAAAGGTCGGAGGCAGGCTGTATCTACCAGCAAGCATACTTCTGGGACACATCCCTATAAAATTTCTCTAGCTACAGGCTTGTGTTTAAAGGGATGCTGACCGCTTCCTATGGAGATGCACCCCAACATCCTGGTTGGGAAAAACCTGGTCATGCCCCATCTTCTCTACCTTTTCAACCATCTATGACATTCTGAGTGATCCGTGACCAACTTGCCTGTCCTTGCAAGCAATGATGCATAGGGCCCATGGGGACTCATGCTGTCCATGGTCAACTTCTCCGTATGCTCTGTCTGCATTGTTCCTCTTCTACTTCATATCTATTACCAATCCCAGAACCCTTAGTTCAAGGTCCCAGTGGTCCTGGATACAAACCACGGGTAGTCTCTGCAAGGGTTGCAACTCAGAAACCTGTCTGGAGTATCCCTCTTGGGACCCATCAAAGTATCCCTCTTGGGACCCACCAGAGTGTCCCCTTTGGGTCCCAGCAGGGAAACCCCATGGGGTCCACCAGTGTACCCCTTGTTGTGCACCAGGATGCTCTACTTGTGTCTCATCAGATCATCCCTTGGGCCCCTCGGGGTATCCCCTTTGGGTTTAAGATGGCTGGCATACATTATGTTCGAGAACACGACCAGAAGAATCCTTAAGAGAATGGTGACCCTTGCCCCACCTACCCACTCGAAAACTGCTTCTTGCCCTTCGTACTTCCTTTTGGGTGCTGACCACCCCTAGAGCTTTTGGAATGTCAGCTGCATAGGCAGTGGGCTGTGCACACTCCACTCACCAACCTGGAGTCAAGTCCCCATCAAAGTTTCTTCCTCACAGATGCTGGAACAGGAACGAGAAAGCATGGACAGAGCAGGTAAGCGTTCTAAGATGCTTGGGCACATACCGGTAGGAAGGAGAACCGACCAGAAGAGCGGCAGGCAGAGCAGACCCTGGCTTTTGTTTTTACCTGTAAAACAACACATATACATACACACACACATGCACGAACACACACGCATAAACATGCATGCATGCACACTCACATGAACACACACACATGCACAAACACACACGCACTCATACACACACACACACACACGAATACACCCACACTGGCATGCACACATATGGCACCCTTAGCCAGCTGGCTCTTAGAGGGAATGTCTCTTGTAGCTGAGAAAATGTAGGTACAGAAAGGTCAGGTGACAAACCTCAGATTGCTCAGTGCAGAAATTGTCCCAACCAATTCAGACTCATATTTCCCTAATTCCAGGGATAGGCAGAGCCTCAATCTTATCCTTCTCAATACCTGGGACCAGAATATAGGTTTATGGACATCTGAATGGGGATCCGAGGCCAGAGGAGCATATTTTATTCTTTAGAACATGGAGTATTCATGGCTCTGGGTAACTCTGGGAACACTGAGGGAAGCTAGCCAAACCTGGGAGCCTCAAATCTAGATGGAAAATGGCAAACCAGGCCACATGATCCAGGAGACCTACACACAACCCAATGGCCACAAATGTGCCAGAGGGCATCCCAGGTAAAGCTTCCAGAGAAGCCAGCCCTGGCATCACCAAAATTCCAGTTCCAGTAGAATGTCAGGGCAAGCCGACCCCTTTCAGAGCTTTCTCTGGAGTAAGACCCTCTCTTCCCAAGTTAGTGAGCATGCCTGTCTTCTCCACACAGCGTAGGGCCAGGGCTATGGAGGCATAACTGGGCCTTTGGAGGCCTCCTGCAGTCCAGGAGTGCCGGAGCACGAGAGAGATCTGTTCTACTGATTTTCAGTGCCTTTCAGAACCAAGAAAATCCACTGGGCTGACTCTAACCAAGCCCTCCCCTCTGTACCACAGCCCCTCTCTCTCTGTCCTAGCCCTGGTCCTTCCTTCTTTGGGATGGATGTTTATGACAGACCTGAGCTCAGGAGGCTCCAGGCTACTCTGAACCTTAGGGTGCAGGGAAGTTGGGGCACTCTGCCAGAGCCCGCAGCCAGGATATTTCTCAGTGATGTGTGCCTTCTCCATGCAGGGCAACAGGAAAAGCCAGACACTGCCCTGCAGAATGCTTTGAGGAGAAGGAAGGACCTTCTACAGAGACTCTGGGTAGGCCTGTACCCTCAGCCAAGTCTGGGCCTGACTCTCCGTGGGCTAATACACTGGCTCAGAGACTCCAATTAACACTTGTCTGTACTCCTGGGATCAATTAGCTAATGTTTACAAACTGGGGGCTGGTAACTGAACGGTGAGCATTAAGAGACTAATACTCCCAGTCCATCACTTCCCTGAGGAAATTAGAGAAGGGTAAAGTGTCAGGTATAGGCAGTACGTGAGCTTAGAAACTGCTTAGGCCACTGCCATAGAGCAGGCGATGAGCCAAGGTCCATTACCATAGGACGTGGAGCTCACATAAACTAAACTGGCCAGCAGCAAGAAGCGACCGTGCCTAGAAGCATCTGTATGGGTGTCATCCCCACAATCCTCTTAGACAAGAGGTTTGCTCTTTCTGCATTTGGGCAGATGCCAAAATGCATGGAGAACCATTGGATTGTTGGCTGGGAAACAACAACAACTGGAAACTCATTACAAGTATTTGGTATATATTAAGAGAAGCAGAATTTCCAAATGTTTACCAAGGAGTATTATTGAACTTGGGGTCCCAACCTGTGTCCCAAGTTCAGTTTGGCCATCCATTCTCAATAAGCCAATTAAAAGTCAAATTAACATTGGAAAGCAGAAAAAAAATGATTTATTCATTATGGTCACATTGGGAAGAGAGACAAAGAGATCCCTAATTTCAGGGTTCACACTGAACATTTGGGTACCAGAGATGGGTACCAGAGATGAGGATGGGGGAACCATACTGGTGAGAGCTCATAGGTCTCCACTGGTGGCTTTATAACCAACAGGCTGTCAATCTTTTAGGAACAGCAGTTGGTGAATGAGCACTCCCCAGTCCATGCCTGGAGGAGGACACATGAAAGAACCATGGCGCCAGCCCTGAACTCAGAGGTGCCTCCCATGGATGTCTTTCCCGCTGCCTCCCCACCTTTGCCCCGACCCCCAGAGCCACCATGGATCATCCAGCACCCGGTAGGACTCCTGGGTCACAGCAACCTCTAGCGGGGTAGGAGGGTCAGAACTGAGACTTCAGAACAATGCAGAAGTGCAGTGTTGCCCGCAGGCGGTCCAGTCAGGGAGGCCAGAGGTGTTTCTCTCTCTTCCCTTCAACATCTAGGGAGGGAGGCCGAGGATTCTCACATGTCTTTTCCAGGAGGTTCCAGCAGGATGCCAGTGCTCTGGAGAGGCTCAATCTGTTCAGAGCCAATAGTAGCTTCATTTGCTGCCCATGGCACCATGGGTCGCCCAGGGAAAGACATGGAAGATTGGCTTGGGTTTGGCTACCCTCTCAGGACAGATTCACCTCCTATGAGACCAACCTAACAGCTGCATTGGAAAGGATTGGGGGAATTTAGCCCCAGTGGGCCCTGAATTCACAGCCTTTTGATACTTCTCAGTGACTCTGGATGTTTGAGACCCTGGCTTAGGGATAGAGCTACAAATAACAGAGTATACCGTTCTGTGTGACGCCCACATAGCATTCTGAGTCGCAAGCAAAAGAAACTCAACCATCTAGAGCAAATGATACATATTTTTTTAATTGTATTTTTAGTGTGTGCGTGTGATGCATATACGGGGTACATGCACCACAGTGCGTATGTGGAAGTCAGAGACAATACTGTGGAATGGGCTCTGTCCTTCCACTGTTATATGGGTTCTGGGGATCAAAGTCAAGTCGCCAAGCCTCTTGGTGAATACCTTTATCTCCTAAGCATCTCACTGGCTCAGAAAGAATGTTCTTAGGCAGAGGGGGTTAAGAGGCCCAGGTGAGGCCTTTGTTTGGGACTCAGTGTGAGGGAATGCAGGAATGAGGAGAATAGGCACAGGAGAAACCGTTCTAGCTGTGTTAGTGGTCTGGAAGAAATCTGCCCTATGGGCAGGAAAACACGTAGCAGCACTTAGCAGAGGGAATGAATCCCACAGAACTCTCTTTGCTGGTGAAGCTATCTGTACCCAGGTTCCAGATGTTCCAGCCTGTGTTTCTACCTGCTGTCAGGACAATGGCGTTTGTTTTAAAGACAGGGTCAGTCTCACTGTGTATCCTTGGCTGACCCTGAATTCACTCAGGTTGACCTCACTATAAAGACCACGCCTCCAGGCCCTGCCTCCCAAGTGCTGAGATTAAAACCATGCACCACCACCTGGCTGGTTTCATGGTCTTACATGTCTGCAGGCAAATAGAGGGTAAACACCTCGTAACAGAGGAAGACACAGTTTGAGTTTCATGAAATAGTTACGGGGAAGGATGCATGTTGATGTCCATCTGTGGCTGCTCTCATTTTTAACTGAGCCCACGTGGCCCATGAGCCCTAATTCACTACATCTCTGGGGAGAAAGCTCCCAAGGCTGGTCTAGGCCACTGACTTTGAAGAAAGAAGAGGCAAGTTCATTCCAGATTTGCAAGGAGAAGTAAACAATTCTCTCTGGCGTTTGCTTGAAATTGCTACATATTTCCTCACTCAGAAGAGAAACCAGAGGCTATGCGTGCACAAGGTTCGCATTCCTGTCCTAGGTATGGGAGAGCTGTAGTAATCAGCAAAGCTGGGAATGGCACTACTATAGACAAGCCACTGGAAGAGACTTGCGAACACCCGACTTTCATCAAGCAGGTTTATCCCTAGACTTTCTACACCGTGAAATTCCACCATACTCCTCTTAAAATGCATAAAAGTTAACAGCCTGGCCACATCAAATGTTAAATCTACTAAAGCAAAATTAACCAGGCATTCACTACCTTCCTGAAGGTAGGAAATATGAGAAACATTAAAAATACCATGTACATGCTAGATGCAGTGGTGTATATTTACATCTTATACTCTGTAGTCAGAGGCAGAAGGACCTTTACGAGTTCAAGGCCAGTCTGGTCTACAGGGCGAATTCTATGCCAGGTGGAGCCACACAGGGAAACCTGGTCTCAAAAACAAAACAAAACAAAAAAACCAAGTCCTAACCATATGTAAACAAATTTTTTCTATTCAATTGTTTATTTAACTTACAGTGTTAATCATTTAAATTTCTCTTCAGATGGATGATAGATGGAGGGATGGGTGAATGGGTGGGTGGATGAGGGTGGAGGTAGGAGGACAGATAGATGGAAGGGGTGTGTAGGCTGATAAATGACTGGGTGGATGGATTGATGGATGGATAGTTAAGTGTGCAGATGGATGGACGGAGGAGCCTCCTGGAGACTGTACATTTGGAGAGCTAATCAACTGGCCTTTCTTAGGTCCCCCAGCCTCCTGCCACCATCATTCAGCAGCTACCCCAGCAGCAGCCACTGATTGCTCAGATTTCTCCTCCTCAGGTCTTTCCCACTCAAAGATCGGGAAGCATCAAGGAAGGTGTGTATGTGTCCTACATTGCTATTACTTTAGGTATGTGAAATTATATACTGAAAGGAAAAGTGTAGCATGATTAATAAAAACCCAGAGACAGATTCTGGGGTCCAACCTGAAGGTCAGAAAAACAAAACAGCCATCCGCTGGCTCTTCCCTCTACCTCAGTCTGAAATGGCAATCCTGCTTCCAGGAATCTCGGAATGAGACTGTGAGAGCTGCCTCCTCCCATCTTATATTCCTCTCTAGGGCTGGGATTGAAGGCATGCATCACTACCGCCTGGTTTCTGTGGCAAACTATTGTGGCTACTGGGATTGAAGATGTGTGCCACCACTGCGTGGTCTGTAAGGCTCACCAGTGGGGCTGTTTTACTCTCTGATCTTCAGGCAAGCTTTATTTATTAAAATACATATAAAATATCACTACAGGAAAGTATTTTTGTAAGCAGGTGTTGTGTGATACTTTTCCTGGTGAGGTACAACATAAATAGCTATTCATAGCAGATGGAGAACCAGTAACAGACAAAAGTAACAATACCACGAAAGTCCAACTTGGTGAATCAATGAGTTTATTGGAGTTACTTACAGACCGCTAAAAGGCAGCCAGATCACCAAAAGTTCACCCCAGGGTGGGTAATGACGCATGAAAGCTTGGATCCCAGAGCTCTAGAAATCAGCAGGTCAAAGAGTCTCTTCTGGGCAGCTTGGCTGGTCTGAGCCCCTCAGCAGTCCTTACTGCTCACCTAACTTTGTGTATCTAGCACATTTCAAAGACTTCCTGAGACTTGTGAGTTGTTTACTTTCTGCTTCTGTGGGGCTTTGATCTGTTGGAGACTTGTTTGAACTAACAGAGGATGCGATGCCTCTTCTGGAGACTGGGGGCTGTAGGAGCAGGTAAGAAATGGCTTTTCCAGGCCAACAGAAGTCCACTTCACAAGGTTTGTGAGGAGTGCTGAGTGTTTAGCATTGTTTAGAGGCCAGATTGTCCTCTAGAGGAGTTGAGACCTGACACTTCCTAAGCAATTTTTTGAAAGGATTTTTATTTTGTGTCTGCATGTTTTGCCAGCGTGTATACCAGTGTACCATGGTCATGCATTGCTCTCAGAGGCTAGAAGAGGGCATCAGGTCTCCCGGAACTGGAATTACAGATGGCAGTTAGCTGTCATATGGATGCTGGGAATCAAACCCAGCTCCTCTGAAAGAACAGACAGTGCCGCTGAGCCATCTTAACCACTGAGCCATTTCTACAGGAATGTGTTTTGTTTTTAATTACACTTATCTAGCCATGGGAGTGGGGGTGTATACACACCACACTGCACAAGTGAAGGCCAAAGGATAAGCCAGGAAGGTTACCTTGGTGACATTAGACTCAAAAATGACTTCAATATAATTGCTCTCTGGAAATAGAGGGCATAGTCAAAAAAACTCCTACAAAAGACCATAATTCCTTCATACTCAAACCCAAAGATAAATGGTTGAAATTCTAGAAAAGAATTTAAAAGCCTAGTTTGAGCCATTACTTTCTCTTCAGCACTATATAAACTAGGTATAGTTTCTGTGGGATAATGCTCTTGTACCCTGTAAAGATTTGTCAATTGTATTGGTTTAATAAAATGCTGATTGGCCAATAGCCAGGCAGGAAGTATAGGTGGGGAAACCAGACTAGGAGAATCCTGGGAAGAGAAAAGGCAGAAAGTCAGTTGTTACCCAGATTCAGAGGAAGCAAGATGAAAACACTGCACTGAGAAAATGTACCAAGCCACATGGCTAAACACAGATAAGAATTACGGGTTAATTTAAGTTGTAAGAGCTAGTTAATAATAAGCCTGAGCTAATAGGCCAACCAGTTTATAATTAATATAAGCCTCTGTATGTTTTGTTGGGACTAAACAGCTGTGGGATAGTAACATATCTGTAATCCCAATACTTAGGATCTAGAGGTAGGAGAATCAAAGGTTCAGAGTCATCCTTGGCTACATAGTGAATTTGAGGTCAACTTGGGATACATGAGAACTTTTTCTCAGAAAACAAAAAAGCAAAACATCAAAACCAACCCAACAGCCAGGCTTAGTGGCACACACCTTTTCCTTTCTCTTTCCTCTGTCTCTCTTTCATTTTTTGAGACAGGGTTTCTCTGTAGGTTTCTACAGAGCCTGCCTGGAACTAGCTCTTGTAGACCATGCTGGCCTCAAACTCACAGAGATCCGCCTGTCTCTGCCTCCCAAGTACTGGGATTAAAGGTGTGCGCCACCACCGCCCAGCAAACCACAGCAACTCTTTTTTTTAAAGGTTGCTATGTTCATAGGCACATCTGTATCTTTTTTTTTTTAATAAATGTTTTATGGTTATAACTGCGAAGCTTTTTTTTTCATGTTCATTGGTGTTTCCCCATGGTTATCGGGTCTCCTGGAACTAGAGTTACAGACAGCTGTGAGCTGCCATGTGGGTGCTAGGAATTGAACCCAGGTCCTCTAGGAACAGCAATCAGTGCTCTTAACCTCTGAGCCATCTCTCCAGCCCCCACAGCAACTCTTACAAAGGAAAACATATAATGGAGTGAGTGTCTTACAGTTTCAGAAGTTTAGTCTTTTTTTTTTTTTTTTTTTGGTTTTTCGAGACAGGGTTTCTCTGTGGCTTTGGAGCCTGTCCTGGAACTAGCTCTTGTAGACCAGGCTGGTCTCGAACTCACAGAGATCCGCCTGAGAAGTTTAGTCTGTTTATCATCATGGTGGGACACAGTGTCATACAAGCTGACATGGTGCTGGAGAAGGAGCTGAAAGTGGAGAAAGCTACATCTTGATCCCATAGGCAACAGGACGTGGTCTGAACAAGGCATATCTTGAGCAGAAGAGACCTCAAAGCCCGCCCCCACAATGACACACTTCCTCCAAGGCCATACCTACTTCAACATGGCCGTGCCTCCTAATAATGCCACTCCCCATGGAGCTTATGGTTACCCAATTACATTCAAGCCACCACTGATGCACACTACAGAGGTGTGAATTAAATGGCACTGTTGACTACAACAAACAATTAAGAAGGTCTTTTTGTTTTACTGGGACAGTGTTTCTCTGGGTAACTATGGCTGTCCTGGAACTAGCTCTTGTAGACCAGGCTAGCTTTGAACTCACGGAGATCCACCTGCCTTTGCCCCCTGAGTTCTGGGATTAAAGGCATGCATCACCACTGCCTGGCTTCCATGCCTATTTTTAACAAACATAAGGAGCAGTCAGTTTCAGAGCAGAGACTATCATCAGGTGCCAACATATGAATGAGCCCCGACTCTCCTTTCAGATATGGTGGAGATGATGCTAATGCAGAATGCACAGATGCACCAGATCCTCATGCAGAACATGATGCTCAAAGCCCTGCCCCCTGGGCCCACAGGGCCACGTGCCGCTACCCTCCAGGTAGGTTTGGGGGCTGAGATTCAGTCATTGGCTGGGGGAGGGGTTGCTCTTGGGTACCTGTGCATGCATCTCTGGGTATGTGGTGAAGGTGATGGGGAGCAGGTAATGTAGCTGGGGCACAGAGAACCCTAAGCCCAGGATGTACTCCCATCACAGTGCCCTTCTCATCAGTTTGGGTCCAGGAATAGGGAAAGGATGCTGCCGTCCTGATCTGGCTGTGTACTCTGCCAGGACCCACGATGGGCGCACCACGGAGTCTTACGAGCTGAAAAACAGAAGCCACCCCCAGTGCACCACCACCACCACTATGCACCCCCTGCCCAGCTGCAGGCTGCCTCCACAGCTGGCACCCCTTCGGGATATTCGGGGTGGCCTCCAGTGGTGGCAGCTACTGCTGTCCCACATGCAGCCAGCTTCTTGCCCACTGTGAGCCACCTGACTGAGCCAACTACTTCCCATCCCAGCTACCTGTAGCACATAAGCCTGGAGGGAGAAAGCTAGTGTTTTGCAACAGGTAAGTGGAAAGATGGGCCTGGCCACCTCTCCTCCATGTATGCCAACAAGCACATGCATCCTATGGTCAAGCCAATGCACTGAGGCAGATTTGAAGGAGCCAGGAAAAAAAAGTCAGCTGCAGGTCTCAGTACCAGCTGTCAAGCCATGTCACCCCCTGGGAAAGCTATGCCTTAGATCTTTGGACAGTCCAGCAGGACTAGTCCCATAAAGTGTCCTTCACCTCAGCCCAGGTCCTGTGGCACCCCTTATTAGACACCCTTGATTTTCTCGTAGAGCTGCACTGGAAACCATGCTGCCTTTCCAGGTGTGTCAGGCCATTCGCCTATCTCAGTGAGCATCACGGTCTTCTAGGCTTGATTACTCTCCGTGGCCATCTGGGAAAGCTAGGAGACTGAGGCCTCACCCGGGGAAAACACAAACATTTTATTATGAAAGACTTGTAAGAAAAACAGTTCCAGATTAGAATCCATCATTACAGCTGCAAACCCATTTTAACATTCCTGCCGAAGGTTGGAGTAAGAGTCAAAGTGAGGCCAGGGACATAGCTCAGTGGCAGACAGCTTGCTGAACACGTGTGAGGCCCTGTGTTATATCCTTGTTGTGTTACACCTGCCCACGCGCAAACCAAGAGATCGTCATGCCTGGAATGATCGCTTCATTCCAATGTGGAAGAAGCAAGCTGAAGAATATGTGATGTGCTTTCTTTTCAAATATCCAGGGCCAACAAGGTTGCATAGCAGTTAAAGGTGCTTGCTGTCGGTCAAGTCTGATAACTGAGTTTTAGCCACATGGTGGGTGGGGGGTGGGGAACAAGGACCAACTTCTGCATTGCACTACTGCATTGTGCTGTGCATACACTCCAACTCCATTGCTGATTAAATGTAATCCAAAATAAAATAAGGAGCTGGGCATG
>JAQHUG010000422.1:336365-351373 GCA_028555095.1 Dicrostonyx torquatus
CTCCTGCCTCTGCCTCCCCTCCTGCAAGTGCTGGGACTAAAGGTGTGTACTACCACCTACTACCTTATCTTTTTAGACCAGATGGATGGAAGCCATAGTTCCTGCTTCTTGTTATAGGGTGCATGGGGCTGGGCATGCCTAGAGGTTAGGGTTACATCTGTGGATAGCACACGGCCCCTTGCACAGGTATTGCTCCTACCTTTTGCCACTCGACCTCAGAGTTGTGGGTGAAGCCCAGAAGGTGACAGATTCCATGGGTGGCTGTCACCTGTTAGAGCAAATGAGAAGTCAGCTCAGGGGATGATCTACCAGAAAGCTGCCCCTTGAGGGTCACAGACTACCCTTGTAAGACTGAGTAATCCTATGCCAGGACACTGGGGCAGCTAGTTGCTTCACTGTGCATGAGTTAAAACACCTCAGTTCCCTCCTGTCTAGGCAAGGGCTCACCATTGAGGTACATTCCAACCTCAGTTCCCCCCTGTCTAGACAAGGGCTCACCATTGAGGTACATTCCAACCTCAGTTCCCCCCCTATCTAGACAAGGGATCACCATTGAGGTCCATTCCAACCTCATTTCCCCCCTGTCTAGGCAAGGGCTCACCATTGAGCTACATTCCAACCTCAGTTCCCCCCTGTCTAGACAAGGGATCACCATTGAGGTACATTCCAACCTCAGTTCCCCCCTGTCTAGGCAAGGGCTCACCATTGAGGTACATTCCAACCTCAGTTCCCCCCCTGTCTAGACAAGAGCTCACCATTGAGGTACATTCCAACCTCAGTTCCCCCCCTATCTAGACAAGGGATTACCATTGAGGTCCATTCCAACCTCTGTTCCCCCCTGTCTAGACAAGGGCTCAGCATTGAGGTACATTCCAACCTCAGTTCCCCCCTGTCTAGACAAGGGCTCAGCATTGAGGTACAGTCCAACCTCAGTTCCCCCCTGTCTAAAATGGAACATTTTGGGCTAGAGAGATGGCTCAGAGGTTAAGAGCACTGGCACTTCCAGAGGACCTGAGTGAAGACGCCTAACAACATCAGTGAGGCCATGACAGGCTACAGACTAACAATACTGGGACGGGGCCTCATCATTACAATAACCAGGAAAAGCCACAGATTGTACCCTGCAGGGGACCAAACAGAATTTCACAAACAAGTATTAGATGCTCCAGACCATTAAGAATAGCTTACCTAACTTGTATATAGGTGTCCAATTTCCTAACAGCAATGCCAATACCAATCCCTGCTTGACCAGACTTCTGTTTCCTCACTCTGGCCCAATCAGGAGTTCAAGCCCCATCTGAATCTGTAATTCCCCTGCCCCCTCATCCTTTACTCCTTAAAATCCTGCCACAGCTGAGCTCAATGATCCAACTGCTGTGTCAGAACAGAGGAAGGGACCAAACTCGAACTTGCAATAAAAGCTCTTTGCTTTGCATATGAACTCAGACTCCTGGTGGCCTCTGGGGGGGGGGCCTCATGGCGCAGGCATAACACTAAGTTCAATTCCCAGCAACCACATGGTGGCTCACAACCATCTATAATGTGATCTGGTGCCCTCTTCTGGCCTGCAGGCAAAACACTATATACATAATAAAGAAATCTTAAAGAGAAATTAAGATGAAATAACATGGAACACTTTACACAGTTCACTTAATTAGTGTGGAGCATCTGTTTGGGACTGCGCACAGGAAAGGAGAGTTGACTGTCCCTGGCAGGGCAGTCTTGGCTATCCAATTAGAACTAAGTAGGAGGGAAAGGTGGCTTATGGTTGTAGTCTCAGATCTAGAAGGCTGAGGGGAAGGACTGATTGGACCAAAGAGGTCAAGACCATCCTGGGCAATGTAGTGACTCCATATCTTTTCATTTATTTATTATTATTTTAAAATTGCACGTATGTGTCTGTGTATGTGCAAATGAGTACAGATGCCCTGGGAGGCCAGAACAGGACCCTGGATTCCATGAGCTGGAGTTACAGGCAGTTGTGAAATACCTTATGGGTGCTGGGAATAGAACTCAGGCTCTCTGGAAGAACAGTGCATCCTATTAATCACTGAGCCATCCCTCCAGCCTGAGCCTACAGCTCTTAAAAAAAAAAAAGTTAAGCAGCAAGAAGAGGCTAAATACAAGACAGGGGAAGGTGGGAACAGGGCTGACAATTGCTAATCTATAATACAATGGTATCTGTGGATAGTAGCGTATCCTTCTCAGCCTTCTCTATGGCTTGAGTTTTGTTAGTGAGTATATGCCATTTTGCATCCCCACTTACCGTTAGGATGTCATAGAAATCTTCGTTTTCTCTGCACTGCTGGAAGATATACTCCACACCTAGGAAAACATCTCCCAAATTATAATCATCAGGCGAGTGTGGCTGAGGAAATACCCCTGCTTTCAGATTCTGAAAAATGAGGAAACAGAGTTGGAGGCCTTTCGAACAGTAGCCCAACCACAAGGACTTGGCTCACTTGTCCAGCAGAGGACATCAAACTCTTGACCGCAGGGTGGATGCTCAGATGCTCAAACCACAGGATGGAGGCTAACTACCATCAAAGAGGCCGAGGAGTGGACTGCATAGTTATCACACACAATGGCCCTCACGTGCTCTGATCTCATCAAATTATTTACTTTCCATTTAGTTTATCACTACCAAGGTAATTGACATTCTGTATCGTTAAGTTGGCACATGGACACAATCACATTCTTTCCCACTTGCCTGCCTCCATTTTCTTCCTGTTAAAAAAAATCACATTACACTGTACCTTCTTCATTCTTTAGACTCTCTTCTGTAGGTGTGACATGGGTAGATTATGACGTACACATTTTAAGTCTTTGAAGCACTGTTAACTATCAATTTGCTTTCCAAAAGGATTATTCCAATTTATGCGGCTAAGGAAGGATAAAGGTGTTTATACAATGTAGCTACTTGTAGCTATCACAAAGTATCTGTTTAAACTGCTTACCACTTTCTACTTTGCATTTTTCTATCCCAGCATTCACTACTGAGGTACACTTACAATTTGAAAGGCTCTTATTTGAATTCCCTGACAGCACAGAGGGAGGGAAGGTGGTCCCTGCATAGAGGAACTGTGATATTTAGGGACAGACATACTTAACGGGCATGGGTCATAGGTCATATTGCTTCACTTCTTTTGTTTTTATTTGCTTGTTTCTGAGACAGAGTCTTGTGACAGTCTTGGTTGTCAACTTGACCATATCTGGATTGAACGACAATCCAGAAAAGGAGGGCACACCTGTGATCCGGATCTTGAGGCTGGAAGACATACGATTTCAATCCAGATCTTGAAGTGAGAAGACACACCTTTAATCTAAGCCATGGTTTGGTTCTTCTCTGCCTGCTCGTCCTCACTCTGTCAGTACCATTGACTCCTTCACTGGCCTTGGAGCCTACCTCTTCAGGATTCCAGCATCTACTGAAGACCAGCAGAGACACCCAGCCTTGTGGGCAACTACTAGATTCTTGCACTTTTCATTCACGGCTAGCCACTGTTGGATTAGTTGGACTGCAGCCTGTAGGTCATGACAATAAATTCCCCCACCCCCAAACACAAAGAGATCCATTCCATACGTTCTGTGACTCTAGAGAATCGTGATTGCTACAGGGTTTTTTGTTTTGAAGTTTATCAAGATAGGGTTTCTCTGTATATGCTTGGCTGTCCCAGAACTCACTCTGTAGAACAGTCTGGCCTTGAGCTCAGAGATCCACCTGTCTCTGCCTTCCAAGTGCTGGTATTAAAGGCATGGGCCACTATTGCCTGGCTCAGACAGGGGCTTATTATGTAGTCCTGTCTGACCTTGAACTCACAAAGACGTGTTCACCTCCACCTCCTGAATAGATGGAATTAAAGGCATGTATACCAGGCCAGACATCAATGCATTTTTAAAAAAAATTCCAAAACCATATCTGTAGCTAACAGGAACTATTCTAGAAGAAAGGTAGGCTACATGTGAGGAACATCTTCTTTTACCTCGTGGAATGGGAAAGAAAGCACATCAGTTGGGACATTTTTCTTCCTGTAGATCCTATTAATGTGCTGAATACGCTTGTTGTCAACACAGATGATCCCCAGGTCAAAATCCTTCACTCCTAAAATACTCCTGACCACATCCATCTTGCTGCGAAGTGGCACTCTTCTGATGGGGACCACCTGTTGCAGGTTTTTAATCACCAAACTCATTTTGGGAAGAATATCCAGCCCCTTAAAAATGGTTGGAAGGAACCTGTGGTTAAATTTTGAAAAAAGACCCATCAGTACTAGAAAGTGATAAATTATGTAAAAATACATACACACTCAAAATAAAACAATTTTATTGCTGGGTGGTGGCGGCGCACGCCTTTAATCCCCAGCACTTAGGAGGCAGAGGCAGGTGGATCTCTGACTTCAAACTCTGGTCTACAGAGTTAGTTCCAGGACAGCCAGGGCTACACAAAGAAACCGTCTCGAGAAACAAACAAACCAACCAAAACAGACAAACAAAAATTTTATTTGGTGGAATTTATCGGCAATTGTCAGGGAATTTGCGTTTACCATAGGAAACTAAGAAACAGAGTAGGCTGGGCACAGTGTGCGGAATAAGGAGGTTTGGAGCAGTTGCTATGGTGTAAGACCAGGTAAGGGTGAAAAGATGAGGTCTCTGTGGGTCCAGGGTCTCTCCGACACTCGGGAGGGTGGATCCACACACGAGCATGGTGTTTCTACGCCGCACAAGGAGAAATCGCCGCACACTTACCGAAGCAGGTAGCGTAGGAATCTGGGAACCGGATAGCTTGCCTGCCGGAAGATCAATAGCAGCACACCCCAGAGAGCGGAAGGCGGATGCGGAGGACCGGAAGTCGGTCCGACGAATTTGACGTCCGCCGCACACACCTAAGGGACGGTCTCAGTGGCCTGTAGTGAACCCATAGTGCGGTGGACCTGGTGAACGGATGCTGGCTGTGAATGAGCATCGGCGCTCGCGACAGGGCGATATCTGGTTGGAAACGCTCCTGCGGCGGCCTCCGCTGTTCACTGCGTTCTTGCCGAGTTGCTGAAGGCCTGCCTTCGCCATCTTCGCCCGAAGGTCTTTGTCGGCTCTGCCACCCGTTTCCTAAGAGCTGCCGGAGAAGGCAACAAAATTTCGATCTAGGCCAGTCCAAGGCATCTCAAGTTCGAGTTACTGGGAGAAAAATGAGATGGTAGAAAATCAGAACGGTGACATTTTAACAGTATTACGCTGTAATTCTCTGGCCGTGGAGATCGCAAGAATCTGGCGTAAGTGATGTTTTCCGTCTTAATACTGAGATTTTTAGCTTTAGCTAGACCTGGTGGGGCACGCCTGTGATCCCAGCAGTAGGGAAACCAAGGCAGGAGAAAGGAACGTAAGGCTGTGCTTGACAGTATATAATGAGTTTGATGCAAGCCTGGGCTGAGACCTTGTCTTAAAAAGAACAAAACAAACCTTTAAACCTCCGTTACACAATAATTTATTATCCTGTGTCCAATACAGAAAGACCCTATTGGTTCTGTGAGTGGTCGGTCCAATGTGAACTTGCCTTTAAAAGTATCCTGAGAGTATCTGTAGTTTAAGACTTGTAACAGTGTCCTGGAATGTTCTGAATTTTTCAGGTTATCCTGAGGGATGAAGGAGAACTTCCCCAGGCAACAGGCAGTTTAAGGAAGAGGACTAGTTGTGGACAGACTAATTGGCTTGAAGATGAACCCGGGGAACCCCTTCATGGGGAAGCAGCCCAGTGCTTTTGCAGTATCTTCTAGTACCACAGGAACATTTCAGACGAAGTCACCATTTCGATTTGGCCAGTCTTCCCTTTTTGGACAAAACACCACGCTGGGCAAGAACCTTGGATTTTCACAGGTATCAAGCTTTGCAGCATCCTCTGGAATAAGTCATTCTTCCTCATTGCCAACGTTTGGACTTACCCAAACCTCTAGTGCTGGACTGTTTACTAGTCTTGAATCCACAACTTCTTTTCCAGCTACCTCTGGGCCTTCAAGTTCATCTGTGTCGGGAAATACAGGATTTAGTTTTAAATCACCCTCTAGCCTTGGGGTTTTCCCAAGCGGTTCTACTTTTGGGCCAGAGACTGGAGAAGTAGCAAGCTCTAGTTTTAGGAAAGCAGATTTCAAGTTTAAACCTCTGGAAAATGCAGTATTCAGACCAATCCCGGGGGCGGAGTCAGAGCCAGAGAAAACCCAGAGTCAAGCTGCGTCTGGCTTTTTCACGGTTTCCCAGCCTGTTAGTCGTGCCTCTGTGGGTCTGACCCCTTTTTCTTTTCCTCAGGTGACCAGTAGTTCAGTGACTAGTTCAAATTTTGTCTTTTCAAAGCCAGCTAATAGTAGTACAACATCTGCCCTTATCCCTCCTTTGTCCAACCAGAGTGTGGAGGAAGAGAAGAGGGGACCTAAATTAGTATTTGGAAGTTCGAATACTGGTTTCACCACTTTCCCCATGTCATCCGGATCTTTGGGGGAGCACTTCCCAGGCAACAAAACAGGTATCCATCAAGGAAGTGAGGAAACGATTTCTCTGGTGGAGCCGCTTCCTACCCCCATGAAAGGACTTAAAAGGAAAGAGGACCAGGATCGCTCCCCAAGGAGACATTGCCATGAGGCGGCAGAAGATTCGGACCCCCTGTCCCGGGGCGACCATCCTCCAGATAAACGACCCGTCCGCCTAAATAGACCCCGGGGAGGCACTTTGTTTGGTCGGACGATACAGGATGTCTTCAAAAGCAATAAAGAAGTAGGTCGCCTGGGCAGCAAGGAATCTAAAAAGGAAACTGGCTTTGTGGAATCTGGGGAAAGTGACCACATGACCATCCCAGGAGGAACTCAGTCTGCCCTGGTACCTTCCCGGCTTCCTGCTGTGAGTAAAGAGGAAGAGGCAGAAGGTAGAGATGAAAAAGAAGGTGAGCTCTAGATGTGCATGGCACAGGACACCTTGCTGCCGCGCTCTTGTCTGTTTCCCAGTGTTGGCTTGGTTTAAGTCCCCACCAAAACATTAGAGATCCTAACAGCGCCTTGGGGACGGCCTTCCATCCGTGAGCATTTACTTTGCTTTTACACGTAGCGACTCGTTGTGCTTGGATATATTACACCCGATGAACTTACATGTCTGCCTTCCGACTTTCTAGATTCCCTCAGGGGAGCATCTGTGCGCCAGAGCAAAAGGAGTGAGAGCACGGACAGTCTCGGGGGCTTGTCTTCCTTAGAGTCCACAGCCATCCAGTGCAAGAACATCCCCGACTATCTCAACAACAGGACCATCCTGGAGAACCACTTCGGCAAAATCGCCAAAGTACAGCGGATCTTCACCAGGCGCAGCAAAAAGCTGGCAGTGGTGCATTTTTTTGATCACGTGAGTACTCCCATCTTGCCTCTTGTGACTCCAGATTTGAACTCAGTGACGTGTTTTCCCCTAGTGCAGACGATCAAATCCAGTGCTTGGAGGCACTGTACCACTGAGCTGCTGTTCTGAGGCCTCAACCTGTTCTCTTGAAAGATTCGTTTTATTATTTTTATTTTATGTTTCTGGGTGTCTGCCTGCCTATTTGTCTGTGTACCACTTGAATGCCTGCTGCCCTAGAGGCCAGAAGAGGCCATTAGTTCCCCTGGAACTGGAGTTACAGATGGTTGTAAGCTGCTGTGTGGGTTCTGGGAACACAGTCCAGTCCTCTGGAAGAGCAGCCAGCGCTCCTAAATGCTGACTCTCTCTGCAGCTCCAACTTTATCCCTTTTAAACTTTTCCTCCCTTTTCATCCGTAAGTGGTTTGCTTGATAGACTGTAGGGAAAGCACTCAGGTATCGCATTCTTTTCTCTTTAACTGTCTCATCCAAAGTTTAAAATTGTGTGTGTATGGGGGGGCGTGGGTCATGAAGTTAGAAAAGGGATCCTAAAAGAGGGGGAGGAGAGGATGATAAAGAAGATAATGGATGTGATGTGGAAACAGAAGGGAGACTGTTTGGGGGAATGTAGGGAAATAGCCATCAGGAGCACAGGGGTGGAGTAAGGGAAGGGAGCATGTGCATGAGATATGATATGTAATATGTATATTTTACGTATTATATGTATATTGTGTATAATATGTATTACATATACATATATATTGTATGTGTTATATATCTATATCCCATAGTAGATATGCCTACTGAAATAATTTTTTAAGAATCTCACTCTTCACTTGAGGTTGCGATGGTGTTTACTTTCCTGACTTGGGATGTACGTGTCTGAGGTCTCTGTAGAGCGAAGTTTTCTGGGGAGTGTGAGTGGGCGCTGGTGTAGTCGGGTTCTTCTGAAAGCCTCGAGAGTCACGTGTAGCTGCGGAGTACTTTTCCAAGCTCGGATTCTCTGGTTTTGATTTGTTTTGTTTGGATAAGTTCGTGATTAGTGTAGACATTCAAGCAATACAGAGAAAAGGAAGTCTCTTAGAGTCCCATTCCCTAGGAAAAGCTGTTGGGCTTGTGGCCAGCTTCCAGTGTGTACTGCCTGTGTGGTTTCACCTTGTGGGACTTTATATCTTTGCTATTTTTCTAAATATTCTTGTAGAAAGATTAAATCACATAAGAATTTAAGAAGGAGAAAGCATGTTTTCATAGCGTAAATTATATCTATCTGTTTATTTATCAGTGTATGCGTGGTATGTAGGGTCAGAGAGAAATGCCTGGCGGTCAGAGGACAACTTTTGTGGAGTCACTTTTCTCCTACCTTTTTGGGGGCTCAAGGTCTTAAACTTGGGTTAAGTGCCTTTACTCGCTGAGAAATCTCACTGGCCCTCATTGCTTTTTTTGCTCCTCCTTTGTGTCTGGAAGCGTCCCTGTATGTAGTCCCTGCTCTATCTTCCTGCTCCTGCCTCCCAGGTACTGGGATAGTAGATGTGTGCCGCTGTTCTCAGCTTACAGCTTTGACTTCTTTTTTAAGAGACAGGGCATTGCTGTATTGCCCAGACTCACTCTGAACTGCTGGGCTCTTGCCTTAGCCTGTGGAGTTGTTTAGGACTAGAGGCATGTTCCATTGCATACAACTACCTGTTGGTATTACCTGAAATTAATAGAAAGTCTGAACCAGAATGTGAACCAAAATACTACATAATGTTTTGTTCTATCTTGTTTACTTACTTATTTGGCTTTCTCTGTTTTTGAGTTTTATTTTTGTTTTTCTTTTTGAGGCTGGGTCTTGCTCTGGGGGCTCTCCCCCACTTCGGTGCTAGGGGCTGGGTGGGCCTTGAGCATGCAAGGCAAGTGCTTTACTTCTGTGCTGCATTTTTAAGATGTGGTCTTGCTGCATGACTGATATCTCTATATCTTGGTATGTTACCCAGCTTAGCCTTGAAATTGCTATTTATTTATTTTTTGGTTTTTGAGACAGGGTTTCTCTTTGTAGTCTTCGCTATCCTTTAACTCACTCTGTAGTCCAGGCTGGCTTTGAACTCAGAGATCTGCGTGCCTCTGTCTACTGAGTGGTGGGATTAAAGGCGTGCGCCACCACTGCCCGGCTAGCCAAGTGCTTGGATTACGTGTATGTACCACTCTACCCAGCCTCGTCATATATTTTGGAATAGTTTTTGTCCTTTGTTCAAATCTCTGAGAATAAAATTTTTGTACCAGAACATAGTAAGTGTTTTAGGGATTTTATTGTTTATTTCTCCATATTGATTAAAAATTAATAAAAGTTTATAGTCATAATTATGTGCATCATAGTCACTTTTTTGACACACGTTTTCTTAGACTTCTGGTCTAGAACTTGAAGACAATTTGAAAAAATTATTTGTGTGTAAGTATTTTGCCTATATGTATATCTGTGTGCTACATGCATGTTTGGTCCCTGTGGAGGACAGAAGAGGATGTTGAATCCCTTAGAGCTAGAGTTAGAGATGATTCTGAGCCACCATGTGGGTGCTGGGAATTGAATCTGGGTCCTCTGGAAGAGCAGCCAGTGCTCATAACTGAGCCATTGCTCCAGGGCCTGGCCTAGAACCTTTGACTTTTTTCTTTTCCTGAGTGGTCTGATTGAAGGTGGACACTACCATGCCTGGCAGTCATACCACTCTCTGTTTCTCATCATCCCAAGCAGAAGTTCTATAACCACTAAGTAGTATTTCACTATGACCAACCTTTGGTTACTTCTGTTTTTCTCTAGGTATTTCATGTATGTGGGAATCATACAACTTTTTTGTTTGTTTGTTTGTTTTTCAAGATAGGGTTTCTCTGTGTCACAGCCCTGGCTGTCCTGTAGACAGCCTCACATTTGCAGAGATGTGCCTGCCTCTGTCGTTAAGTGCTGGGATGAAAGGCGAGCACTACCTCATCTAGCCTTTTTAAAAAAAATTTGTGTGTATGTGTCTGTGAGTATGCCCAAGGAAGGTAGAAGAGGGCAGGGGTTGGATCTCTAGGGAGCTGGAATTACATGTAACGCGAGCCATCTGATGCAGTGTTGGGAACCCAGTTTGAGTCCAGAAGAGCAGAGCAGCAGGCACTCTGAATATGGGGCCGTCTCTCCAGCCCCTAACATTTATGTCTTCATTCATTGCTCTCCTATTTATTTTAAAGTAGTCTGTTCTGATTGCAGCCTCTGAGTGTTGAGTTTCGTTTTCTTTGGTCTCTACATGTCCTCATAGTCGGTGGTTCTGAAATGTTTTTCAGGCATCTGCAGCCCTGGCGAGGAAGAAGGGGAAAAGTCTGCATAAGGATATGTCTATCTTTTGGCACAAGAAGAAAATAAGTGAGTTTTCAGTTACTGATTCCATAGTCTGATACTCTGTGCAGGCCCTTGACGTTCAGGTGGAGTGGCTAGCTCCAGCTGCATCCTGCATCTCATCGTTGTTTCTGGAAGCTTTTATCAGCCTTGTTCTGACCCTTGTGTTTTCAGGTCCCACCAAAAAACCCTTTCCCGTGAAGGAGAAGAAGCTTGGTGATGGTGAAACCAGTCAAGGCATGGAGGATCCCCCCTTTCAGCATTCCCCGCTTGGCAAGCCCATAGTGAGGCCTGCAACTGGCAGCCTGTTGAATAAAAGGTGGGGTTTACCTTTCTTAATAACTGTCGTAAAAGAAGAGAAGTAGGGGAGAGCTCTGACATTCTAGTAGGGACTGAGGGGCCCTGGGGCAGGGACAGGGAAAACTGCTTTTGAATCCCCTCCCTACAGTGAGCATGGTCAGTGGGATGGTTCTAGGACAGCCAATCTGAGCAGTGGCCAGCTTGATTGGTGATTCTGTTTTATTCTAATATTCACCAGGACTTAGGATTTTGAAAAGGCTCTCCTTAATGCAAGTCTAACTTCTAGCAGATTTTCTTAGGGAAAGCCTTATCACAAAACTGCTATTTCTGCCCTAGTCTTTTTCTTTTTTTTTTGTTTTGTTTTGCTTTGTTTTTCGAGACAGGGTTTCTCTGTGGCTTTGGAGCCTGCGCTGGAACTAGCTCTTGTAGACCAGGCTGGTCTCGAACTCACAAAGATCCGCCTGCCTCTGCCTCCCAAGTGCTGGGATTAAAGGCGTGTGCCACCAACCGCCCGGCCTGCCCTAGTCTTTTTCTTTCTTTCTTTCTTTCTTTCTTTCTTTCTTTCTTTCTTTCTTTCTTTCTTTCTTTCTTTCTTTTTTTTTTTTGATCTTTTTTATTTTGGATTTTTTTTCTTTTTTCTTTTTTTAAAATATTTATTTATTTATTATGTATACAATATTCTGTCTGCATGTATGACTGAAGGCCAGAAGAGGGCACCAGATCTCATTACAGATGGTTGTGAGCCACCATGTGGTTGCTGGGAATTGAACTTAGGACCTCTGGAAGAGCAGGCAATGCTCTTAACTGTTGAGCCATCTCTCTAGTCTGCCCTAGTCTTTTATTTAAAAAAATATTTAGCTGGATGGTGGCAGCGCATGCCATTAGTCCCAGCAGTCAGGAGGTAGAGGCAGTGCATGCCATTAGTCCCAGCAGTCAGGAGACAGAGGCAGCGCATGCCATTAGTCCCAGCAGTCAGGAGACAGAAGCAGGTGGATTTTGGAGTTCAAAGCCAGCCTGGTCTATGAAGCAAATTCCAAGTGAGGTAAGGACTACACAGAGAAACCCTGTCTCAAAAAATAAACAAATATAAATTATTTCTTTTCATTTTATGCCTGTGTCTGCATGTGTGCATGTGTGTTTATACCACTTTGTACTGGGCTGCCCACTCCATGGGGAGCATAGAGTGTGGTGCACTATGCAAGTTATCATCTTCATTCGACTTCTCTCTTGTTTCTCGGTCCCACACCCTGCACCCTGGCATGTAAATCTACACGGGATAACTTTCACTTTTATATGTCCCACTGAACTGGTCCTGCTGGAGTGTATTTGTGTTTTGGTTGTTTGGTTTCTTTTTTTTCTTTCTTTCTTTCTTTCTTTTTTTTTTTTTTTTGAGACAGGGTTTCTCTGTAGCCCTGGCTGTCCTGGAACTTGCTTTGTAGACCAGACTGGCCTCAAACTCAGAGACTCTCCTGCCTCTGCCTCCCAAGTGCTGGGATAAAGGTGTGTGCCACCACCTCCCCAGCTGCATATTTGTAATTCTAGCCCTTAGGAAGTTGAGTCAGGAGCATCAGAAGTTGATGGCCAGTCTGGGTTATGTGGGACCCTGTTCAAAAAAAAGAACCTAACTGGCTATAAAAACAACACATCCCTGATAACCACTTCTGATGATTTCTGCTTGATTTAGGTAGCCCAGCTTATTTTAGTAAGGCAGGTGGTTTCTCTCTGGACTGAGGTGCCCTGACACTTGGTCCTTTAGAAGAACAATAAGTGCTCTTAACTCTTGAGCCATTTCTCTTGCCTTAGTTTTCTTTTCTTTTCTTTTTTTTTTTCGAGACGGGGTTTCTCTAGCTTTTGGAGCCTGTCCTGGAACTAGCTCTTGTAGACCAGGCTGGTCTTGAACTCACAGTTGAGAGGCCTCTGCCTCTCAAGTGCTGGGATTAAAGGTGTGCGCCATTGCCGCCTGGCTCTTGCCTTAGTTTTTAATTACGTATATAGATGTGTACATGTTTATCTGTATGTATGTCTGTTCAACACATGTATTCAGTGCTCAAGGTGGCTATAGGAGGGTATCGGATCCTCTGGAATTTAGAGTTATGAAAAAATTGTTAGCCACTGTGTGAGTGTTTGAACCAAACCTGGTCCTGTGTAAGAGCAGCAAGTACTCTTACCACTGAGGCATCTCTCTAGCATCCACACTTCCTTTTCTGTTCTCTTTCCTCCTTTTCTTTTTTTAAATTATTTATTTTTAGTTTATATGCATTGGTGTGTTGTACGTATGTCTGTGTGTGTCATATCTTGTAGTTACAGACAGTTGTGAGCTGCTATGTGGGTGCTGGGAATTGAACTTGGGTCCTCTAGGAGAACAGCCAGTTCTCTTAACCACCGAGCCATCCCTCCAGCCCCCTCTTTCTTCCTTTTTTTTCCTCCTCCTCCCCCTGCCCTTTCGGAGACATGGTCTTATCCTTTCAGACTAGTCTGGGTCCTCTGTAAGATCTGCAAATACTCTCAACTGTTGCCTCATCTTTCTGGTCCAACCCACCCCCCTTTTTGGTGCAGGGTCTCACCTATACCAGACTGTCTGTATTCATTGTGTAGTGGGAAATGACTGTGAATCCCCTTATCTCCTGCTTCCACTTACTCAGTAATGGGATTGTAGGCATGCACCACTACACCCCATGTATGAGCTGTCAAGGCTTGAACCCAGGACTCTGCTCTACTAACCTGAGTTAGATTCTTAATCCCTTATCTCATTTTCTTAAGTATGAAATATTTCAGAATTATTAAAAAGCCAATAAATTTAACATCTTTGTTCTCAACACTGCCATCCTTCTTGTAGGGTCTTGTTAGTTGCTCAGCCTAACCCCAGGTTACTGGCTCAGGCAATTCTGTCAGTCGTCTTGAGTCGTTGAAGCAGCAGCTTTATTTATTTATTTATTTTAATTAAAAGTGAAAAAAAAATCTCATGATCAACTTTATTTAGGGTTTGTTTTGTTTATTTTGTTTTATTAGGGGGAAGGGGCGTTTGATTGTCCTAGAATTCATTATGAAGACCTGGCAAGCATCGAACTCAGAAATCTCCCTGAATCAGCTTCTCTAGAGCTGGGATTAAAGTCATGTGCCACTATGCCTGGCTGGCTTCTTTAATTTTGATGCTGTACTTTCTTAGCTTTAGAGGACCAGAAAGTCTTGATTCAGAAGTGGAAATGGTACAAGGGCCAAGAATGTGTTGTTTTCTCTGTAGCTCTCCAGTGAAGAAACCAAGCCTTCTAAAGATCCACCAGTTTGAGGTAGACCCTTTTGACTCTGGATCTGAGGGCCCTGAGGGCCTTGGTTCTTCATGCGTGTCATCTCTTAGCATCCTGATAGGGACTGTGGCTGAGACATCTGAGGAGAAGTACCGCCTTCTGGACCAGAGAGACCGAATAATGCGGCAAGGTATGGTGCATAGAGACAAGTCCAGAGTCCCTGGTGAGGTCAAGGTTGGGAGGCAGTTTTCAGGGAGCCACAGGGGCTCTGCTCTCGTTGAGTCTTGGGATTTCTTCTATGCCATGCCTGGTGTGACTGTGCGGTGCTCTGGTCTTCCTGGAGGTGTGAGCTGTGTGTGTACTAATGTGTTTATGTATGTCTAGGAGTATGGAGAGGAACAGCTCACAGTGATTGCTGGTAGAGAAGGGCAGTGTCTGAAAGGCAGAAGTGAGTGGTGATGCTCAGCTCCAGGCATTATTTCCCTTTGGAATGGTAAACTGAATGCGTTACTTTCAAACTGATAATTAACATTACAAGTATATAGTACCCCAAATGGAAACCCATATTTACAATTTTTTCTTTTTTTCAAACTCTTCTCTTTTTAAAAATTTATTTTTTATTTCATGTGCATTGGTGTTTGACTTGCGTGTCTGTCTGCATGAGGGTGTCAGGTTTTATAGACAGTTGTGAGCTGCCATGTGGGTGCTGGGAATTGGACCTGGGGTCCTCTGGAAGAGCAGCCCTTAACCTCTAAGTCC
>JAQHUG010000422.1:411132-439487 GCA_028555095.1 Dicrostonyx torquatus
TGTAGACCAGGGTAACCTCGAACTCACAGAGATCCGCCTGCCTCTGCCTCCCGAGTGCTGGGATTAAAGGTGTGCCCCACCACTGCCCGGAGTCCTGGCCACCAGTTGGGAAAACCTGCTCTGGTGATCCGCTACACTATTATGTAGGCCGTGTCTGAGAAGGTCCCCTCAGTATCAGTTGGGCATCCGTGCCCTACCCTACGCTCTGTGCTGTGTTTATTTAAGATGTTTTGAAGTTTTGAAGAAATTTGCAGATCGGTTGCTGGAAAGTAAATCATGTCAACATAGAATTGCGTTTTTACTTTGCTGACGTGATCTTGTCATCAAAGGCTTATCTCAGACCGAAGCAATTCAAAGGTTTAAAGTAAATTAGATTCGCCATTTTGACGTGGATTGTGAATGAGGAGGCTTCCTCAGGGCACCAGGCAGCCTCAACTCTCATTTTTTTCTTTCTCTTTACAGAAGAGTTATTTCAAAGACTTACCTACAGCTCAGACAGCCCACGAGGGGGCCCTGAATGGAGTAACATTTTATGCCAAGCTGCAGGCTGAGGATGGACACTGGACGGGTGATTATGGTGGACCCCTCTTCCTCTTGCCAGGTAGGCGCATGCTATCCTAACTCAAGGGAAGGCTGTTCTGGATTGTCGGTGGGTGGGGCCTTGGCCTACACTGGTAAAGCACGCTGAAGCCTGACAGTGCGTTGGGAGAGCTCTGGGGGAGGGTAGCCTTGTATCCCAGTCATCGTACTGCCAGGATAGGGAATGATGGTAGAGCATGATTAGCCCAGGGTAGACTGGCGAATGCTCTAATAATGAAAGCAAAGGGGTTTCTTGGAGAGGGGGATGGGTGCTCTTGAATCCCAGTGCAAGATAGCACTCTAGGTAGAAGGCCCAGACAGTGCCAGGGCACTGTAGATAGGCAAGGTATCTATGAGGAGCTGGTGAGGAGCTGGTATCCATGTGTGTGCCATTTGAGCACTCCAATATCCCTTGTGAGCTTGCTGTCAAATGGTGGCTGAGGGAGTTCTGGCAGGAAAACCACAGGTCCAGGTTGGTGAGAGGTAACAGGATTGCATTTGAACACACTGGTCTCTGATCTAGTTTAGGTGTGTAAGACTTTTTGCATTCTGGCAATGTTTCTTTCTTTTTTTTTTAAATCTATTTATTATGTATATAGTGTTCTGGGCACCAGATGTCATTATAGATGGGTGTGTGTCATCATGTGGTTGCTGGGAATTGAACTCAGGACCTCCAAGACAGCAGTCAGTTCTTTTAACCGCTGAGCCATCTCTCCAGCCCTGGCAATGTTTCTTTAAAGAAACCCATATTCATGCATCCAGACCCTTTTCCTCGTTGAGTTTTAACTCTATCTCAGTATCCTGAATTCTTAGGAGAATATGGGTTTGTTTCTATAGTAGCTGCCATATGATACCCTTCCCATGCCATGCCATGCCATGCCAGGTCATGGACACATGATATGGAGCTTCCCTGTGGATGATGAAGATAGGAGTTGTGCACTCAGAGACCAGGCATGGAATGAAGGTTTCCTGTATAGTGTCATCTATCCCCATATGTGCACATACATGTAAAAAGTTTATAAAAGAGAACACTAAAACCTAAGCAATAACTATTATCCTGTCTGGGGTTCCCATTTTAGTATTTGAATCCCAAACAGATGTTACAGCAAGACCTGGTCACCCCCTGTGGTCTCATTGATCTTAATAGGCCATCAGAGCACGTGTGGGAGGCCTCTTCAAGGCTCTGCCGCGTTTCTCTGACCCAGACTATGGTATGGGTGCCAGGAATCACCACTTGGGTTCTGCAGGCCTTGGCCTGACAGAGTTAACTGTATTCTTGCTGGTGTTTCTAAAGTCATTCAGCCTAGGAAGAATGGCCTTTCTGGGAGACTGCATGGGAAGGAAAGCCACAGGGCAGCTGTGCGTCAGGATGGGTCCTCACGAAGAAGAGCTTGGGTTTAGTAGTGCTGAGCATCGTTCCTTCTCACCACACAGGTCTCCTGATTACATGCCATGTGTCACACATCCCTCTGCCAGCTGGATACAGAGAGGAGATGATACGGTACCTGCGGTCAGTGCAGCTCCCCGATGGCGGCTGGGGCCTGTGAGTGTCCAGTTGCACATATGTACCTGTGTGTGCTTGCATGTGTTTTTATGTAACTCCTGCTTGGGTCTCCAGGCAGCCGTTGAGAAGTGGGATAACTGTAACCATGGACCTAAGGTGGGGTGGGAGAAAGCCTGGCGGGAGGAGAGCAGCTGGTACCTGTGCAAAGCCTGACCAGGGTTTTACTTCTAATGTTGTGAGTCCTGAGACTCACATGCCAAGTTAAAGCCATGGTGTTTTAAAATTGTGGAGGCAGCAGAGATGGCAGCAAGTGTAGGGCCCCACAGACCCATCTCCACCTGCTTTTCTGATGTGGATATTCTGGGAGCAGAGGGCTGGGCAGGCCGTGCCCAGCTAGTTTTGGAGCATTTGGCTCTCTCCTGCTGGGTGGACTAAAGTTTGCCACAGTGTGCTTCCTGCACTGTCATGCTGGTAGGAGATATTTTAGTAGTCTTTTCTAGGCGGACTTCACTGCCAGTATGACTTTATTTCTTAGAAATAGTGTCAGAAGCACTTTTCCCACCAGTCTCATGTTTCCATTAGGCATATTGAGGACAAGTCCACAGTGTTTGGGACCGCCCTGAACTATGTGGCTCTCAGAATCCTGGGTGTTGGGCCTGATGATCCTGACCTTGTACGTGCTCGGAACATTCTTCACAAAAAAGGTATGTCCTGTATGGCCTGTGGGTTTGTGTCATACTGACCAGTGGGCTCTTGTAAAGGGAAATCAGTAAGAAGCACCTCTGGTTGAAACGCTGGGAAAAGCATGAGTAAGTGGAAACTGTTGAGCTGTGTAATGATTAGTATTATTAATAATAATTATTCATTTTAATTATTTAAAAAAACTCTTTTGGATTTTTTGTTTGTTTATTTTTTGAGTCAGGGTTTCTCTGTGCAGCTCTGGTTCTCCTGGAACTCACTCTGTAGACCAGGCTGGCCTCAAACTCAGAGATTCATCTGCCTCTGCTTTGTGAATGCTGGAATTAAAGGTGTGTGCCACCACTGCCCGGCTGGAGACGTTTTCACTTTTATGTGTATGGGTGTTTTGCCCGCACGTATGTCTGTGCACCACGTGTATGCAGTGCTCGTGAAGGCTAGAAGAGAGTGTCGGATCCTCTGGAGTTGTAGTTAGAGATACAGACCCGCTAGTCGCCATATTGCTTCTGCAGTTTGTGCTTTTAACCTCTGAGCCCTAATTTTATTATTTTTAATTAATTATTTTCTGTGTGTGTTTGTTTTGTAAGGGGTGTGTGTGTGTGTGTGTGTGTGTGTGTGTGTGTGTGTTTATGTCACAGTGCACATGGAGAGGTCAGAGGACAACTTTGTGGGGTTTTTTCCTTTCATCTTTACCTATGTTCCATGGATCAAAGTCAGGATACGAGACTTGTGTGGCCAGTTCTTTGCCCACTTAGCACAGCTACAACTTGAGTAATGTTATGGTTTTGTTGTTTTGTGTGGGGGGGTGCAGGGTCTCATGTAGCCCAGGCAGTCCTTGAACTTACCCTGTAACCAAGGTTGGCTTTGAACTCCTGATCTAACTGCTTTTTCCTCCTGAGTGTTGGGGTTACAGACATGCATGACCATGCTTCATGTATGTAGTGCTAGGGATTGAACAAAGGGCTTTGTGCCTGCTAGAGAAGCATTTTACCAATTAAGTTTTATTCTTAGCTCAAAACAATTTGATATTTTATATTCTGCTTCCTTCATGAATTGGTAAAGATTTAAAGGTGCCATGCTAGTACAGTATTGTGGGGCAGATCATGTCGTCTGCCTTCTGAAGGTGAACATCCCCAGTGAGGGCTCTGCTCATCCCTCCTCTCCATCTCTGGGCCTGGGCACGGTTACTTCTCAACTCACATGTGGGCTTTGGAGACCATTCCAACCCTAGCAGGCTCCGTGGCTCCCCCGGCTCTTAGAACAGAGCTCGTCATGTGGTCCAGGACCTGCACTCCTGTCTCACTCTTTGCTCCATGATCAAGGGTCTCCTTTCATTTGGTCAAAGTGGTTTCCTACCTCGAGGTTCCCATGCGCTCTGTCTTTCCACCACTTTCCACCTTCACTGTGCTGTCTTGGAAACTCCTCTTCACACTTACAGCATGTCTTAAACTTCACTCCTTCGGGCTCTCTTTCTGACTTCCCAGGCTAGATGAAGTGTTCTGTGTGCCTTATGAAATTCCGCAATCTCCTTTCAAGTGTTTGCCCCTGTTGTGATTAAGTAAGTCATCATAGCCTCTGATTGATTACGTGCTCTCAAAGTTTTCTCTGTTTCCCTGCTGCTGTCTTGTTCTGAGGCCTGCCAGGAGGAGGAGCATGCTTGAACCATGCTTCAGCTAGCAACTTTCTCAGTCTTTCTAACTCTGACGCATTTGGATTTAGGCGAGAACTTATAAAATGTGTATAAGTCAGTATTCCCATGTGCTGCACAAAAGACTGACTGTTGCTTGGTAGGGGCAGGAGTGGCTCTGAATGTGGGCTGCATGCTAGACTGTCTGCAGTCACTTGTGCCAGGCTGTCTGCTGACTGGAAATGCACAGATGCACAGCTTGGTCTTGGCTGTGCAGCACAATGCACAGTGTGCAGCATTGGCTTCTTCCTTCCCTCCCTGAGCTGCCTTCACAGGTGGCTGCCTTCATGTGTTCCTTCTTAGGGATAAGGGCTGTAAACAGCTCTCCTAAGGTTGGTCATGCTTGTTCCTGACTGGGAGTTACCAGACCCGTGGCAGGTTGACCCTCAGTTCATGCAAGAAGAAGTACAAGGGATACAAGAGATAGTTTCAAGCCAGTATTCACACGTAACAGTAGCTAATTTTTCCTGTTTTCTTTCCAGGCGGTGCAGTGGCCATCCCTTCCTGGGGGAAGTTCTGGCTGGCCATCCTGAATGTTTATAGCTGGGAAGGACTCAATACCCTATTCCCTGAGATGTGGTATGCCTGCCCTCTGCCTATTACACTGTCTTCTAGTAGACTAATGGGACCTAACGGGGTGGATTAGCCTCTCACTAGAGGCCCTTCACGTGTTCTACACATAGATAGAAGGGGGTTCTCTTTTCGGTAAGAGCAAGCTGTCAACCCACACAACAGTGGAGCAGGCTGTGGGACACTGTAGGGTATTTCAGACCCATTGTGTGGCTTGGTCTTTGTGGGGATAGACAGAAGATCATACCTGGTAATTACAAAGACTTGGAGCATCTTTAGGAGGAAAGGAAGAGCCTCCTCCATCCTTGTATCTTGTTTTCTTAACTGATTTGATAAGTCCTAGGTATCATTTCATCAATGAACACTTCCATGTGCATCTTTAAATTTTTTTTTATTTTTTAGTATTTACCCACCAGAATCAATTTCTATTCCTTACTAACTGAAACCTATTGTCAGTGTTTTTATCTTTTTTTGTAAATATCTTATAAGAACATTGGCTCTCTATATATTGCGTATATAAATTTACCCCCAGGTTAGGTAAGCTCTCCAGAACTAAACAGAGTTCAGGCAGAGCCTACTGTCCTATTGAAGACAGAGTTGAGGGCTCCTGTAGTAGATAACTTTCATATGCAGAAAGATAGGATATGAGGGACCCCTTGGAAGACAACAGGGTCCTGAAACAAGGACTAAAAGGCTTGGCTCTACAGCCTGGTTGAATAAGTGGAAGATGCGGCAAATGCCTGAGCCAGTGAGGGGCGTGGAGAGAGCTCTCCGTGTGTGGAGCAGGGCGGTAGTTCTGTTTCTCGAGAGCTCCCTGTGTGGGGGGCAGGGCGGTTGCATTGTCTCTTGAAGTATGGAGGTATACTATATTGAGCTAACATCCAGTGGTCCTTCATTGTCAACTCTACCAGCTAGATGCTAGGCTTGCCTGGGTTGGCGCAGGCAGAGGAAGGCTTTGCCAGGCTAGAGTAGGATGCTAAAGCCTGGGGCTGGAGAGGCTTCTGGTCTGTGTCCCTACACTGTAGGGCTCTACATGTGACTCCACATGTGTGACGCACAAGCTCCACAGTCATTTGGCATTAGAATGCAGAATGCAAGCATGCACCAACATGGATGGATATACTCACAGCAGCATGAGTGTCCACGCTTGGAAGAGCCCAAGGCCTCAGGGCTGTTAATAGTGGAGCTTATGTCCTGTCCCACTGACACATGCTCTCTTGTAGGTTGTTTCCGGAATGGTTACCTGCACACCCCTCCACTCTCTGGTGTCACTGCCGGCAGGTCTATCTACCCATGAGCTACTGCTATGCCACTCGGCTAAGTGCCTCAGAGGACCCACTGGTTCAGAGCCTCCGCCAGGTAAGCCTTATGGTCTCTAGGGACCTTGTAAGGCTATGGCACACAGTCCCCAGAGCTTTAATGCATCTTGGTACTCTGGGGTCCAGAGGAGTCTCTGCCTGCTCACCTGTAAACAAATGATAAACTGCTCACAGGGGCCTGAAAGACAGCTGCCATTGCAGTGTCCCATTGGGCTTGGCGAGTTCACAAGCTGCAGTCCTAACCCGTGCTTGTAGTCATTGTTCTTGGGAAAGAGCCCTGAGATGGACTTTGGAGCAGGATTTGCACTAGGGTAGGATTTAGGCTCTTGGACTGGGACAGCTCCTCAGATTAGCCCCTGTAGTGGTGGTTTGCTGGGTGTCTCCACCCCTGAGAAAGGATGTGACCCAGACGCCTGAGAATGTACAGCTAGAGATCAGTCCTGGTTAGAGCTAGTCCATCTTCTGTGTTCGGGAGGCATGCCTGCTGCTTCTGCTAGGCACTCAGCTGTCCCCTGCCCTTTAGGAGCTCTACGTGGAGGATTATGCCAGCATTGATTGGCCAGCACAGAAGAACAACGTGTGCCCGGATGAGCTATACACGCCACATAGCTGGCTGCTGAATGTGGTGTATGGTGGGTGCCTCCTGAGGGTTGGGAGCGTCTGGGTTAGTAGTTAAGATGATGGTCAGCCCTCCACATAATTCATTCACTCTGACTCACTTGTCAGTGCAATAAATAAATGGCCTCTATTCTGGGCCCTGGAGTGGAAACTCGGAAGACAATAACCTTGGTCTGGTCCCCCTGCAAGCACCAGCTGCTGTCAGGTCACCTAGGTAGGGCAGGGCAGGGCAAGGTTACGGTGAGAGGAAGGAAGCAGCCCTTCCTAGATGGGAAGAAGGAAGAACAGATGAAACAGAGTGAGTGGGAGGAGGGATCCCAGGGAAAACGAGAGGCCAGATGCTGGTGTGTAGGACCCATTCCCGTGTGTAGGACCCATTCCCGTCTGTAGGACTAGGGCACAGCCTGTCCAGGAATGCCAGTGGTCCTCTCCTGTTGCTGAGTGTCCACCAATGCCTTCTCCCCTTCAGGAATCCTCAACCTGTATGAACGCTTTCATAGCACCAGCCTGCGGCAGCGGGCCATCCGAATGCTGTATGATCATATTGTTGCCGATGACCGCTTCACTAAGAGCATCAGCATTGGCCCGGTCAGTGCCCCCATCCTGGGTGCCTGTAGCACCTTTGGTGGCAGTGAGGTCCTGTCAGATGCTCTAGAGCTAGGCTCTGTGGAGTTAGGAATGAGGCAGGCTTATTTCCTAGATTCTGGCACATCTCAGTTTGGGTCAGTGTATTTGAAGCACCAGTTGATATTCATTTCCTGGGCTCCCGTTTTCCTACCTGGCTCTTGTCTAAGAGTCTGAAAACCTCCTGGAAGACGACTTTCTGAGCTTTCTGGTCGACTGAGTGGGGTGTGTTTTTTCCACTTACTCCCTCATAGATGGACCCTAGATAATCCATCTTATACTCTTTATATAAGAGTTATAGGTACCTAGGGGTGTAGTGCAAACAGCGGGATCCTCATGCTCCTCTTCTGGTCTCTCCCATCTGGCTGGGGATGCCAGGCCTCTAGTCTGACCAACTGTGCACATGCTTTGGGACCTTAAAGGCTGAGCAGTCGGCACATAGTGACCAGAGCTAGTGGAGACCCAGCAAGGAAGCTGTCTTCATAGATGGGAAACCATCAGGATATTGGGGACTAAACTGTGCTGGGTTGCCCATAGGTTCTCAGGATAAACTGAGCTTCCTCTTCCCTCTCTGTGGACTCTTAGTTCTTGTTTGTCACACCCTAAGCTGACTCAGAATCTTGAGTGACATTGCCTTCAGAGTCTCAGGGTATGAATGTATAGGGAACACTTAGGAAGCTCATATTAGAACAGATGGGGCCCTGTCCCAGGGTAAAGTTGCATGGGTCCTGAAGCCCACATATCCTGCAGATCTCAAAAACCATCAACATGCTTGTTCGTTGGGCAGTGGATGGGCCCTCCTCCCCTGCCTTCCAGGAGCACGTCTCTAGGATCCCAGATTACCTTTGGTGAGTGTGACTGAGTGGTGGCTGGGATGTGGTGCCAAGTGCTGACCGTGGACATGCAGCTGTAATGCCAGCCCCTATGCCTCATCTAGGTAGGGGTGCCAGGGTGTCACACTTCTGAGACTGTTTTATGGAATCGGGGCACTGCCAGTTAGATTGTCTTTGGGAAGATTTTTTTTTACCTAGTGATAACTATGGATGATTCCCAGAGTCAGAGCCAGGAAGCCTGGAGGCAGGCAGTCTTAGATTGTTGTGAAAAAGGCCAGTGGACAAGAGGCTTGTTAGCCCTGTACTGTGTCCAAAGTGAGGACTGTCACAGTGACCATAGCAGGAAGGCTTAGGCACATAAAGGCCATCTCTCTGGCGGTGTGGTGTGAGCTGAGGATAGCAAGGTAGACCTGGCTGTAGAAGCTTCTACTTACCCTGGCATGGACTAGTGCTCCCGAGGTAAGCCGCTGTCTTGTTCCTGCTGGGTGTAGGCCTTGTGCTTGTGAGCCCAGCTGGGCAGCCCTGAAGTCAGCATGCCGGGAGCTGGGAGGTCTGTGTGCTCTTTTGCTTGTGTGTGGCTCCTGATGGACAGCTAGGATTCCAGCTTTCACATTGTCCCTGACGTAATCTTTTCTTATCCCCATAGGCTGGGCCTTGATGGCATGAAAATGCAGGTAAGAGCTCTAAAGCTGAGGCTGCCTCTCTCTTTGTAACCATCTCTGCTTATTTATTATGATCCAAAAGTGCCAGTCAGGCATGGTGGCACTTGCTTGTAGTACCATCACTCAGTTGGTTAAAGCAGAACAATTGAGTGTGGGGCCAGATAGTGCTATACAGAAAGACCCTATTTCTGAATTTAAAAAAAAAAAAAAGGGACAGGGTTGAAAAACCCTCCCCAATACAGTTCTTGTAGTAAAAGAGGAAAGACAGAATCGCCTTTTGTTCCTCATATCTGTGGGGCTTTGAGTACCTCCTGGTCTCTGGTTGCTGTATGTTCTCACGGGTCCATCTGTAGTCTTTCATCAGGGTAGACTACACCATGGCAGATCCAGACTGGGCTCAGACCCTCCAGGAACATCCTCCTGCTGTTGTGAGGGAAAGTGCTCTGGGTGGGAATGGGCCTCTCTGTGAGCTATCTGGAGCTCCTCTGGTGGGCCACTAGGAGCTGTGTGTTCTCACCCACTAGGATAACCCTAGAGATTGCCCTCTAGCCACCAGTACAGGAGGAGCCTCCAGGGCAGAGGGGCGTGCCCTGGAAATTGTTCCTTTCTTGGTACCTAGTGGTAAATGGTTATAGCAGTTGGTGTATGGTCAGCTTTTCCCTAGCTCCTCCTAGGGCTCTGGCCAAAGGGTGGGCAGTGGAAATGCATCTTTCTGGTCAGGTGTTTGCCTGGGATCTTTGGTCCCCAAGGAGCTGTGATTACCCTGTAGTGCTGGGATCTGGGGCTTTTGTCAGATATTTAGAGATTCCTGAACAAAACCCATTGTGGATTTGATCATCCATTTCCTGCACTGAGACCCAAGGGTGTTGTCCAGAAATCCAGGGTTCCAGGGTGGGATTTGAAGTGGACCTTCCTCACTCCGTCAGGGCCACATTAATGTGTCGCTGGGCCCCTAACCCCTCAGGCATATTTAGAAATGGAGGAGCTTTATTTCTGCTTGTCCCATGCCTGGGGTACCCTGCTGTCATGGGGTGTTGAGGAGCCTTCAAGGGATCCTGTGGTCCTGGATATGTCCTGAGGAAGTGCTGTTCTCCTGGGACTTTAGAGACAGGTAGGGCTCTGTTATCCATGGCTGCCTGCAAGGTTTAGGGTTCTTTCTGACCTTTGTCAGCTGCTTTGGTGCACAGGGCTCAAACTCTGGGACAAGGTATTACCTGGGTACATCTCCGACACCCTCGAATTCTAGGAGTCAGTGGATGGGGTTGCTATTACAGCTCATTCTTTGTGAACAGGGCACCAATGGATCGCAGATCTGGGACACGTCATTTGCTATCCAAGCACTATTGGAGGTATGTGCTCTGTTTCTCTGTGCAGCCCCCATGTGAACTTCCCGTGTGTGTGTGAGCCATACATTCACCGTGAGAAAAATGATGCTGCTTCCATGCCTCTGTCCCTTGAGCTTCCCATTTGCCTGGCTCCCAATTCCCTGTTGATAATCCTCTGGAGCTGGACGCTAAGCTGGGAAATAAGCCTAGGGAGTGGAGAGCAGGGTGGGACCTGGGGTGTGTGGGCTTGAGGCTCTTAGAATATTAGCTACTAGGTGAGTTAGAGAAAAAGTGTTTTGCTGCCTGTGGGAATGCGAGCAGTGAAATCCTGAGGACAATCTTTGGACAACCAGGGCCTAGGCCAAGTTGGGCTGCCTAAAGTGAGACCTGACAGAACAAGTGGGACTTTGGTAACTGTCCAGGGTGGTCTCTTCTGTCCATTACTGTCTTTAGTTGTGTCTCACCGTCTTTTCTGTCTTTAAAGCTGAGAGCCTCAGGAAATGTTTTCCCAGACAACTCTAAGATGCGTGATTTTCTGACGGTGGAGGTGGGGTGGCAGGATGTCGCCAGGGCACTGGAGGACTGGCTTAACTGTGCAATTCTACTGTCTTCTAGGCAGGTGCACACCACAGACCTGAGTTTTTTCCCTGCCTGCAGAAGGCTCACGAATTCCTGCGGCTTTCACAGGTGAGGCCCATGCCCTTCCTCATCTCTTCTGCTTCCCTAAGCTGTCTTTCTTGGGTTGATTCTGCCCTGTTCTGCCCTGCCCTTGCCGTGTTGGTACAACTAATCATCCTGTGGTAGCTCTGGCTGTGGCCCATGGTAGCCCATCACCAGCAGAACAGTTTCTGTTCTTCATGCCAATACACCTGTGTGCAGGGGGCCAAAGCCAGCCTGTGGCACAGTCAGGAGTTGTGTCCTTGATCAACAGCCCTTGGACATCATAGCCATCTTTGAGTTGCCTGTGCCTGCCTTTCCTGAGACCAAGTACAGCCATATCAGTGTCTCTCATCCCTGCCTCTCATAGCCACCTACAGGCCCCATCATGTACTGCTTTTTAGACTGGCCTTGCATACCCTGCTTCAGACAAAGTGGATGCCTCCAGCCTTGATCCCACTGGCATCCCTAACCCTCTGTCCTCTGATCCTACTAGGATACAGCTTCTTCAGGAGCCTCCATGTAGCTGTTACCCATGTGTGTCTAGGGCTGTGGGAGTGAGTCAGCACTGTCTTCCACAACAGGGCCTGATTAGGGCCCTCACTGAGCAGGGGTTCTTTAGCCCATCTCAGTGGACCCTGCTGCACCTGCAGACCTGTTTGCTTTCTCGTTGACCTGAGTCATGCAACTCAGGAATAGTGAGTCCACGAAGCTGGGCAGGAGAGTGGACTGTTTAGCCCTCTCTGGATGTTCTTATTTCCTAGTAGTGATACAGCGACGGGTCTCATGGGTGCCATGCTGCACTGACCATGTTTCTGTTTTCCACGTACGTTCCTTGCTGCTCTCCAGATCCCAGACAACTTTCCTGACTATCAGAAGTATTACCGCCAGATGTGCAAGGTATGTGTGGGCAACCCACCCGAGCCAAAGCCCAGCTGTCTTCCCTTTGAGGACGGCTTTCTGGCTTTTTGCTCTCTAGATGCCTCATGTCAGGAATTCATCATCCCCTGAGATAGCCTATGCCTCTGTGGCCAGGCTTCAGGGTAGTTCAGATGTCTAGCACACACAGATGCTGAGCTGGAGTGTTGAAATCAAGGCAGAGGGCATAAAGGACTCAGAGCCAGCATTAACTTCCTTTGCTATAAGGGCCTGCTTTTGGCTGCAGGTTGTGGAATGAGACATTGATGTAGCTGCTGCCTCCCATAGTGGGGTCCATAGGGCAGCTGTGTTGCTGTTTAGGTCCCAGACCACTTTATTGCTAAGCTCCAAGGGCCGTCAGGATAGGCATAAAGTCCTAGATAGTCCCTGTGCTGAAGCTCAGGTCTATTCATCTATGCCCAGTTTAGGTATCGCTGTGGCTGTGCGGTGGAGAGGCCTCTGCCCTGCCGGTTACAGCTCTGCAGGGGAGGAGCACCCTTACACTCTTGTCTCTGTAGGGCGGTTTCTGCTTCAGCACACTGGACTGTGGCTGGATCGTTGCCGACTGCACAGCCGAGGCCTTGAAGGCCGTGCTACTCCTGCAGGAGCAGTGTCCCTTCATCACCGAGCACATCCCCCGAGAGCGGCTCTGTGATGCTGTGGCTGTGGTGAGTGTCCTACCTCGTGTTTACTCCCTCTTCTATGGTTCTGTCTTAGCAGGACCAAGGTGAGGGTGTAGGAGCACCAGAATCTGAGACTGTGAGTCCTGGGATAGACCCAGGGTTAGAAACTTTGGCTGGGTGTGTACATAGGACTCTGTGCTATAAGAGATGGTGCCTAGACAGCCCCAGAAGTTACAAGGAGGCTGTGTGGTCCCTGAGGCTTGTCTTCTTGGCTCTAGAGCTCAGGAACGTCTCATATCTGTGCTGAGATTTCTGCGGGTCTCATTTGAAGGCCTGGTGGTATCCAAAGGAAAGTTGGAAATGTCTGTTCATTTCTGTGTGAATTTTAGCACACCTGTTTCCTGTGTGTGTCTTACTATGGAGCTCTGCATTGGCCTGACATTGGAATATGTCTCCAGATACTGTGGGCAGCATTGAACACCTAAGGGCTCAGAATGAAATGAGGGGCTTCTTACCCCTCATTCCTGTACTATAGGTTGTCAGTCCTGTAGTGTTTTGGGAAAGTCATACTGTAAGTTGTGTGCTCGGTTCTCAGTCTTTCCCCCTCTTGTTACAGTTGTTGGGCATGAGGAATTCTGATGGAGGATTTGCTACCTACGAGACCAAGCGTGGGGGGCATTTGCTGGAGTTGCTGAACCCCTCAGAGGTCTTCGGTGAGTGTGTTGACTAGCAGTTTGGTGTAGGTCAGAACTGGCATGCTGGCAGGTCCATGCAGAGCCCTGTCTGGGCCCCAGAATATGGAGTATTTGTATTCTTGATGAATGGCTATAGTTCTGTCTCAGGCCATGGAGACCTTATGCTAGGTTTCCACTCTCCTGCTTATCAACAGAGCCGTGTGTCTTGCAGCACAGGTGTGCAGGGCTCTGCCCATCATACTCACTGTACCCACACTGCCCAGATTGATCTTGGGGTAGCATCTAGGTGTAAGTCCTGCATGCTTCAACACGTGCTCACCACATTCTTGGCCTGAACTATGGCCCCTGGGCCACAGTGGAGCTCAGGTGCCTCCTCCTTTCCCTTTCTAGGAGACATCATGATTGACTACACATATGTAGAGTGTACCTCAGCAGTGATGCAGTCTCTGAAGCATTTCCATGAGCACTCTCCAGACCATAGGGCAGTAGAAATCAGGTAAGGAAGGCGAGGGCGGGACTGAGCAGGGCCACAGCCCCGCCACAGCATTCTCAGACAGTAGGCTGTGACTTCTCACAAGATAGTGGCTGGAGTGAATGGAGGGACAGATTCAGGTGCCTACAGATCCGTCAGGAGTATGTAAGTCTGTGTGTGTGAGTGGTGTGTGTGTGAGCACACATGTGTGTGTTGGTCTGGGGAAGATAGTACAAGTGTAACACAAGAATGGGTTATTTTTCCCATATTCTTGAATGTGTTTTAAAATGAGCATACACACACTAACTTTGCCGTCAGTGTCCAGGTAAATAACCGCTAAGTGTTCTTTTGTACTGAGAGCCAGTGAATGGCCAGATGCTCTTGAGATTGTCATGTGGAGACCCTGCCTCACCTGATCCACACCCCGTATCATTCCGTGAAGGGACTGCCCTCCTGTCTTCTCAGTCACAGATCCTTGTTGCTCACTTTGAGCCCGCCTTCATGGAGGCCACCCCGGTGGATATACGGTGGTTCTTTCACTGTTACGCAGACGCAGACGTGCAGAGAATGTTTCACTTTGGTGGAAGTAACCACACTACAGTTCCTCCCTTTCTCTGGTTCTTGCATTCTTTTAGTTGACCTTGTTTGTGATGTTGCATCTTGGAGGGGTTGGTACAGCTGCTCATTTCTCTCCGTCTGTGCTTGACTATTGGGCCACTATGACACAGCAGCAGTTCATTGGTCTCAGAGGCGTGACTAGTTACGACTCTTTGTGGTCTACCTCTCATTATTACTGTCTCCTCTCATTCATTGCTCATAGAGACTAAGGCAGCAGTAATGTAAGGGTATAGACACAAACTTAGAAGGAAATTTGATAGGCATATCATATCCATTTAATAAGACAACAGCAATAGACTCCTTATTGGGGTCCATGATTTTTTCTAGCCAGGAGCTTTGCCTTGGCTTCTAATATGTAACATGAGTTACATCGCAGCAGGAGGCAGTGACGTTGCATTTGTTACTGTTGTGTTGTGTTACTATTGTATCGGTGGCCATGTCTTAGCTGATGTTTGCAGCACTGTAGCAAGCAGGCCTCAAAGCTGAGCTGGACCCTTGGTTATGCCCCAACGGCCTGCATGCTATCTTCCAGTATTAGGAAGGCCAGCTAGCAGGGAAGGATTTTCTACTTTTGTCTTAGCCTAATTTTGTCAAAGCTTATGGTGTCTTTAACACTAAGGACTATCTAGTTTTGTTTTGTAGCCAAGAACAGTGGCAATAGCCCTATGGTGTGAGGGGCTTGGCTAACAGCTTCTGGGGAGGTCACCCTAGAAGCCCACTCCTAGCATTGAGACAATTCACACACACAAAAAAAGGATGATAAAACAATACACAAAAAAAGATTAAGCTGGGAGAGATGGCTCAGTAGGTAACATTCAGACTGTTCTCATTTGTCCCCACGAAACATAAGTCCAGTGCCTCTGTCTCACCGCCTGAGACTCTAAGCCCTAATTGAACTCTTCCTTTTAAAAGTAGCCTTTGTCATGGTGTCCCATCACAGCAATAGAAAGTAACTACTATAGAAGCTGGCACCAGGGTAGATTGCTGTGCAGACCCAACCACATGATTTTGGGGAGGAATGTGGAAGGATTTTTAACTTTGGTCTAGAAAAGTGGTTGAACGCTGTAAGCAGAGCTCAATGGACCATCCTAGTAGGACCATGGAAGACAGTGCTGAGAACTGTGCAGACCGCAGAGGCCCAGCTCAGGGGGTGCCATTTGGGAACAATATCAGCAACTAGGCTAGAGACCATTCTTATGCTATTTTGGCAAATAGTAGCTAATTTCTGCCCTCTCCTAAGAACTTGCCTGAGGCTAAATCTGTGATAGTAATTGCTCACATGCAGGTGCGCAGTGGACAGGAGTAAATGGGGGCAGAAATACAAACGGACAGTTTGAAGGGGAGAAGGAGCACTAGGAAACGCAATGCAGTAGCCAAGGCCTGTGCAGGAGGAGATGAGGAAATTAAGGCGAGGCCTGGCCTGAAATGGAATAAATGGGGAAGCACCCTGAGGGCCAGACCCCACCAGCTTGTGGAAATAGGCGGCCTAAAGAATTTTCTGACAAATGAAAGCCGCTGTAAATGATGCAGGGGGACCAGGCTCCATCTCAGGTGGGCAGCCCAAGCACTTTGTTGTTGGTGGTGATGGTTTTATCTAGCTCATTTCATAGGATTTGTTTGGCCCCGGACACTAGTGTCATTGGCAGTGGCTTTGGCTTTGGTAGTTTTCAGCGCTACTTCTCATGTGTTCTTGTCTCCAAAGGCCGTTTCCTTTGTGTTTCTTCTGAACTTTGACAGTCTTTTTGCCCCTTCTGTGTTCTATAGCTACATTTTTTTCACCTTTTTTTTTTTTTTAATGGATTTTCGAGACAGGTTTCTCTGTAGTTTTGGTGCCTGTCCTGGAACTAGCTTTTGTAGATCAGGCTGGCCTCAGACTCACAGAGATCCACCTGCCTCTGCCTCTCGGGTGCTCGGATTAAAGGTGTGCGCCACCACCGCCTGGCCATTTTTTTTTTTCCATTTTTGAACATTTGTTTTGATCTGTTTGAAGGGGAGAGACCATTCTCACCTTTCTGAGACCATTGTGTAGGTACAGTTGGAGAAGGCGTTGATTCTTCCTGCAGTGTTCATTGGGCTAACTTCCTGTGTTGCAGGGAGACCCTCAAGCAAGGCCTGGAGTTCTGCCGAAAGATACAGAGAGCTGATGGCTCCTGGGAGGGGTGAGTAGGCACCTGGACTCACCTGTGGAGGGGTTGGTGGGAGGTGGTGACATGTGCATGGGGTTGGGAGTCTGCCCTTGCTGCTTTTTTCCCTGGGGGGGGGGCTCAGGAAGAGGGACTTCCTGGTTGGTCATATTCCCTGACTGATGCTTGGCCTTCCCTTCTGAGAGCTTGTGTTGAAGGGAGCAGTAGGGCTGCATGCTGGAAGGGCCCTGTGGCCTAAACATGATGCATCCTCCTTGTGTGCATCAGCAGTGGTTGAGCTGGGTGAGCGTTCACACATGCACTGTGTGGAATGTGTGTGAATGCTGCTCTCAGCAACTGCCCAAGTCCCTTTCCCCCTCTTTGCTTTCCTCTCCTGTCTGTCTCTTACTCTTCGGTTTTGTGAGACAGGATCTGGCTGTGTATATCTCAGGCTGTCTTTAAATTAGCAATCCCCCTGTCTCCGCCAGTGCTGGGAATGTATGGTTGTACCACCATGCTCCATCCCAGTTCTGCCCTTTCTGCTTGAGGTTGCCCCATACCTGGGTAGAGTGCCTGTACTCTCACTTGGAGTGAAGACCAAGTCTGACCTTTTTTGCCTCCCTCTAGCTCCTGGGGGGTTTGTTTCACCTATGGCACCTGGTTTGGCCTGGAAGCTTTTGCTTGCATGGGGCACACCTACCAAGATGGGTAAGTGTAGCTCTCAGACTGATGTCAAGCGAGGGCATTGCCATGATAATTGTTCTGGCCTGTCTTACTGCTGGGATGAAACACTGGCCAGAAGCACCTTGGGGAAGAAAGGGCTTACTTTAGGTTTATACTTCTAGGTCATAGTCCATCACTGAGGGATGTAAGGGCAGGGCCTGAAGCAGAAACCCTGAGAAAAACCCCCCTCAGCTGGCTTTCTCTCCCAGTGGGCTGGCCCTTCCCACATTCTTTAGTTGATGGCCTCTCTTCCCAGGTGACTCTGTGTTGACAGTAAAACCAGCCCAGTAATGTTCTGCATGGTGGTTTTTTCCTTTGATATTTGATTTTTATTTATTTAATATTTTAAAACAGTGAGTGAAGATCACTGTTTCAGAAGGAGGGAATTCTGAGTATTTACTTTCTATGTTCAAGCCTTGGCTAGGTGTTTCCTCAGAGTCTTACAAATTTTTGTCTCTCATCCTGAATGAGGAAGTACTGGGGTCTCACTCAGGAGCTCAAGAAGAGGGCTTGGTTCAGGCCCTGCCTCTGACTGCCTAGCCGGTGCTTCTAGACCTAGTGGGTTTGGGAGTAGGGAAGTTATACTAAGCCAGATGTGGCCCAGGGACCCTGGGTTTGTTTCCATGCGTCCACATAGTCAGCTTGCATATGTCTGTAGCTGCAGAGTGGTTTTCTCTGTGCCCAGCAGCCCTGTGAGACTTGTACATCTATAGCCACTCACCTCTGCAGGCCCCTCCCATGACCCAAGGCAGCCTGTCAGAGTAGTAGGGTGTAGACAGCTTCGATCCTCCCAAGACATGGTGTCTCAAATCTCTTCCTCTCTGCAGGACTGCGTGTACGGAAGTGTCTCGGGCCTGCAACTTCCTCCTGTCCAAGCAGATGGCAGATGGAGGCTGGGGGGAGGACTTTGAGTCCTGTGAACAACGGCGTTATGTGCAGAGTGCCAGGTCCCAGGTCCACAGTACATGCTGGGCCCTGATGGGCCTGATGGCTGTGCGGTAAGGGCGATGGGACCCATCATTGGGCATACTAGGGATGCTCGACTTTGAGGAGGTGGCCTAGGGGGTATAGATGTGGGAAGAGGTGAAAGGAGCCACAGGACTGAGCCATTATCCCTCCATTACTGTGGGTAGAGGCAGCTTCAGAAGCCACACACCCTATTCCTAGGCCAAGTGGCAACCCGTTTGGCTGAGTGGTTCCCTTTAGAGAGACTTACCTCTCTATGGTCTGTTTATCTGTTCATAGTCAATACCTGTTGGCAGAGCGAGAGGAGCTGGGGCCCAAGGGCAATGAGTGAGGTGGCTGTGGTGGGGAAGTTGCTTTCCAGTGTGAATACTGCCTCAGTGTTAAGAGCTACTTTTGGTCCTCCTGTGTCCGTAGCTCATACTGAGTCACATGTATTGCACTCGTGTACACAGGTACACACATGTATGTGTATGCTCTTGTGGGTGCATAGACATGTTTAGGTATATGCATGTATGTGTTCACATAGGTATAGGTATGCATATACACACACACACAAATAAATTTGTATGTGCTGTCTTAACATATTCTTGGAGCCACAGTATACTTGGAGCCATTTGGAGATCTTCCTAAAAATCCCCTTAGTCAGTGCAGACAGGGACCCCATGAGCAGGATAGTCGTCTGTTCCCAGTCAGTCCCCCACTACTGGCCTTGCTTCTGTCAAACCCTTAGTCCTTCTGGTGTCTCACTCTTGCCAGCAAGTGCATCAGAGTTCATAACTTCTGTGGTTTCCAGTGAGCAGAGTAGGCATGAGGCTTGTCTTCCTCTCCTTGGGAATCTTATCAGCACCGTGTGCCAGCCATGTCAGATGGTATACTTGATTCTATCCATAGAAGACATGGTTGACATGCTGACATGGCTGGCACAAGGTGCTGATAAGATTCCCAAGGAGAGGAAGGCAAGCCTCATGCCTGCTCTGCTCACTGTTCATCCCCATGCTGGCACCTGCCCTGCTTCTCAGGGCTCCTGGGAAGATTGCAGTAGAAGTCTCAGGTATTCTGGTTGTTAAGGTGTCTCTATCATCGTCATAGTATTTGGGGAATTTTTGTCCTCTTGAGATGCATGTTGATGCCACATGCTAGGTTTGTTCAAGCCTGTCTTCTTGCCCCTCAGGCATCCTGACATCGCTGCTCAGGAGAGAGGAATCAGATGTCTGCTGGAGAAGCAGTTCCCCAATGGAGACTGGCCTCAGGTACGTGAGGACCATGAGACAGTGGTTCCAGCGTCACTTTCCAGCTTGCCCACTTTGCTGTGCCCACGTTCCTCCTAGGGTGCTTTGGAGATCTGGAATGTGTGCACTGACAGCCAGAGGCTTGTCCTGGTTGGCGATCTAAGATGTGTTGCTGGGTCTTGAGATATTGAGCACATTTTGCTATTTGTAAGGGCGCTGGCTGGGGAAGGGACTGGATAGTTGATGTTCCCTCTAGAACCTTGGCTTTACCATTGTACCTTCACTGACAAGACGTGCAGATAGGTTTCATCTGTCCCTGTGGTTGCTGGAATTTTAGAGACCACTATTCCAAGGAAGATGTTTCCTTCAAGCTCTAGTCTCTGAGCTGGGACTTGTGCTTCCTTGCCTTTGGTTGCCTGTCTTTGGTTCATCAGCTCTCCCCAAGCTCTCTCCCAACTTGCTCTGTGGCTGGGAAATTCAATAGTCAGACCGCCATCAAGGGACAGGCTCCTTAACTGTTCATTTTTCTGTGTTCTTCCAGGAGAATATCTCTGGGGTCTTCAACAAGTCCTGTGCCATCAGCTACACAAGTTACAGGAACGTCTTCCCCATCTGGGCCCTGGGCCGCTTCTCCAACCTGTACCCTGATAATACCCTCGCTGGCCACCTATGAATGCATGTCTGCCCATGCTGCAGCTGGCCAGCATCATCACCATGCATGTCCAGGCGAGACTGGGGTTTCTTGGCTAGGTGGTAGGAGCTTTCTTATCCCTGCTTTAGGCCTTGTTCTCTGTTCAGTAGACATGAAGCTGGGGATAGGGTCAGGTTGGTGTGTCTAGGCACTTGTCAGTATATGTTTAGTTCTGAGACTGGATTCCACGAGAAAGGGAACCAGATAAACCTTGAAATCCAAGGAAGCACACTGCACCCTGCAGTTCGTGGGTACATCCTTCTTGAGTGAATGAGACTAGAGTCTTTATGACCAATGACTTCCTTGTGAGGGGAGCAGCTGGCTTCTTCACCTCCCCCCTTGTCTACATGCAATGGACCTCTGACCACAGACTCCTGTTTGCTGGCCTGGCAGAGTTCTGGCAACCCAATGGTGCTGGTATACTCAGAGAAAGGCTCAGTGGGGAATGAGGCAGGGCCCTTCTTTACTGTGCCCTGAGCAGTGGCTGTTGGTCTTGAAATACTAGTTTTCCAGAAAGGAAATACGAACTCGCTTTATACTTAAATTGTCACTAAAAGTGATTTAAATGACCACCGACTCCCTTAATAAACAGACATTTTACTGGAATGATGGCCTAGTAGTAAAGAACATTGACTGTTCTTTCAGAGAACCTGGGTTTCATTCCCAGCACCCACTGGTGACTAGCAACCTTCTATAACTCCAGTTCCCTGGGGATCCAATGCCTTTTTCTGGCCTCAGTGGGCACTGCACACATGGTGCATAAACATACACACAGGCCTAACACCCATACACATAAAGGAAAAATAAATCTTGAAGATAAAATATTGAAAACAAAACAACAACAAACCCCCCAGGCATTTCATCCTGAGGTGTCCTGAGGCTGTGTGGCATAGAGGCAGATGCAGCATTCTATTCTGCCCCTCGATTGTAAGCAAGTACACATTGCATGTTTTCTGGGGTGCAAGTCCTGCTCTCTAGTCATCTTGTTGAGATAGAGGCACACGGGAGAAGCCATAGAATGAAAAGGGTATGGTAGATAGTGGTTATGGTGTCCATACTGGGACGGCAGTGTAGCAACGACAGCTGATGACGTCCGGCTCACCACTTAGACCCACTGAGTCAGCCAGGCAGTTGTAGCCCTCCTGGGACTCAGGAAAACATTTGTGACACCTAAAAGCCATTATAAACCCTTTTGCCAACTGTGCTTTGAGTTCAAGTGTGGGCCAGATTTCTGGGGTGATGCTTCCTGGGGGTGAGCTCTGAATTCCTGATTTCTGACTCCATGTGTCTGGCCAACATGCAGGCAGAGTTTGGGGTTGATAAAGCAATAAGTTCTCCTTGAAGTTACTACTTTTCTCCCTGGCCATGGTGAGCAGGGTCCAGCCTGGTGCCTTCTCAATCTAATGCTTTCTACCTCTATATTACAATGTGGACTGGTGGTAACTCCACCCTCTCCCTGGCCCATCTTCCCGCAGACAAGCAGAGAGCTGTTAGATCTGGTTTCCCTGCCCGGGATCTTTTAGGCTGACCTTCTGCCATGGTGCAGATTCCCCGAGGCTTTGTGCCATGTGCCTTCTGCCCAGCTCCCACCACTGCCAGCTGTGCTGGGACTCCTCGGGCTCCTCCTGTAGATCACAACCTGTGCTGTTGCCTGCACAGTCTCTCAGCCTCTGCCTGCAGCAGAGCAGATGGATGGTGAATTACTAGATCTGCCCCTAGCCCCAGCAACTGTCCCTCGGAATTCCTAGTCACGACCAGATCACTGTATGAAACTTACAGGACCAATTCTCTTAATAAACAGACTGCTGATGAAACATACACCGTAGTGTCTTGCTTGTTTTGTCCTGCAGACCAGTCCTGCTGTGGAGCTGCCAGTAGGGTGCACAGGATTACCAGCCCAGTTTAGAGAGTTTCCCAGGCTCAGTCAGGAGTTGGTGGGGGACACTCACCAGATTACAGTTCAGAAGTCCTTGAAGATTCTTGAAGTTTTAGCTTGTAAGTAACAACTTTAGAATCTGCTGGAAGCTTTTCCTGTGGAGTCGTAGTAGAGTCCCTGTGCTCCCTGTGATGAGAACTTCAACACTCTTTTCTGATGTGTTCTTTTTTTAAATTATTACTTTATAAATAATACCAATCAAAATTTCCACTTCCTCCCCTCCTCCTTCCCTCCCGCTCCTCCACATACCCTCCCCCCCAGTCCTAAGAGAGGGCAGGTTACCCTGCCCTGTGGGAAGTCCAAGGACCTCCCCACTACATCCAGGCTTAGGAAGGTGTGCATCCGAAGAGAATAGGGTCCCAAAAAGCCAGTACATGCAGTAGAGACAAATCCCTCCCTCCTCCCTCCCTCTTTCTCTCACTCACCATGTAGCTCTGGCTGTCCCAGAATTCACTCTGTAGATGAGGCTAACTTCAGACTCAGAGATCCACCTACCCCTGCCTACAAAGTGCTGGCATTAACAACTTTCAACTTAATTAATTTTACCTCAACATTTATTTCATCTCTGTATTTTATATAGATAGTATTTCTGTGTACCTTTAGTATAAACTACTTTTTATAAAGTTTCAGATGTTTTTATTTACTATTGTTTGAAGTTTCAGCAGTTTTATTTAAAGGTTCTCAGAAGAAATAAATCAGAAAAAGCTAACAACCTGATCAAATGTACAGTTCCCAACAGCCTTTCGGCGTCTAACGAGTCCTGGGAGGGCAACCGCAGTCACCTTGACCCAGTTAAGTCACCTGACAGTCCTGCAGCATAGCAGAATGGAAGCATTAGCTCTTGATCAATGGTCGCTATGAAAGTCTCTGTTTATCTATAAGAAAGGTCTTCATAAATTATTTTTTAATAATTTAACGGCTGTCTACTATGTGGAATCTGACTTTTCAATTTTATGTACAGAGGCTGTATTTCCCAAACCTGACCCAGATGAATATGGCTCTCAGTTCAGATGAACCTATCAGCAGCTTCTCCCTCCCCCTTTTGACTAAGCTACCAACTTCCTGTCTTAACTAATGCAAAATACAGCAAGCAGTGAGAGATCCAGGCTATTAAATGTGCTAGGTACACGGATGCTGCTGCCTTCGGGCCGGACGTTCACAAAGCGGGATATTGTAGGACGTGTAGACCCAGTAATACCACAGCTTCTTAAAAATAAAAGGAAGAAAGAACAAAGCCTCACTCATCCTATGACTGTAATTTTCACTAGGATCTACACTTCTCAGAGCAGTAAGGACATTTGAAACTGAAATGTCACTGCCACCCATCATCAAATACAAGCAATAAAATTTAAGAACTAAAAAGTACTCAGAAGAACTGGGTGGTGGCGCACGCCTTTAATCCCAGCACTCGGGAGGCAGAGGCAGGAGGATCTCTGAGTTTGAGGCCAGTCTGGTCTACAAGAGCTAGTTCCAAGACAGGCTCCAAAGCTATAGAGAAACCCTGTCTCGAAAAAAAAAAACCAAAACAAAAACAAAAACAAAAAACCAAACAAACAAAAAACTCAGAAGAAATGACTGCTTAGCCATAGCTCCTGAGCTAGGATTTGGTTGATGGAAACAGGGAGGGCCAGCCACTTGACACAGAACAAAAGAAAAATAGCCCCTGAGGTAGGCAACCAGTCATGGACAGCTGACCAGACAAGTGCACAGTCTTTGAAGACAATTTATCATGAGTTTTAGAGCTTACACAATTGCCTTAAAAAGGGGGGGGCATTAACAACAGTGAATTATCTCATATGTACCAAAGCAGAAATAACTGGATGAGTCAGGAATTGGTTGCAGAGTTGGTTTTCTTTTTTCTTTTTTTTTTTTAGAGTTGGTTTTCTTTACACTTGAACAACTGTAGTGATGACATAAAGTGTGGCACTGCTTGAATTCAGATCCTCCCCCTTTGTTCTCTGTGTGTCCATGCATTAATTAAAATTATAAAACCTAATGCAAAGGTACAAAGAAGGCACATTGTCCTGGCTGCAAACTGGCCTGGCAAAAGTAAAAGAGCAGAGAAGATTCACCGCTGAGAAAGATGGAGCTCCTGGCTCCTGGCTCCTCAGTCTTCAGTGAGGTCACCTTTAAAAGTGCCGAGTTTTTATTTTTTCAAGTTGCCTAATGGAGAACCTGCCTGTCAGCCAGCAGGCAGCACCTCCATGGCTCCTGCCAGACTTTGGCTGCAAAGTGAGTTCCTTGGTCAGAGGAAATGCTCTGTGGAGTAACAAGCCTACTTTCAAGCCATTTCCTTGACTTCCCTCACGGACAGTGACACAGGAATGTTAGCCGAATGACACGTTTCCTCTCTTAAGTTGCTTTTGGTCGAAGTGTTTTTTTAATCACATCAACAGAAATGACACTCGGACAACCCATTAAGAAGAGATTCTAGTTTCGGCCAATGCAAGCTCATTGACGTTAGTGAATCCTCACCTGAAACGATGGAGACAAACACAGCCACGTGTGTCTGCCTCATTCGCCAAGATGAATCCTCGGCCGGGTCGTGAGAAGAGTCTTTAGAAATTGAGAAGTAGATTCTTTGACCACAGTGGAATCAAATGAGAAGTAAAAGGACTTGGAACTGCCCCCAGAAACTTGGGAGTTAAGCCACACACTTCCAAACAACTTGAGGTGAAAGACGAAGGCAAGAACTGAGTTGGCTGAACTTACTCGTGTAGGGTGTTTCTAGATTATGACTTCGGGAAGGTGAGCTTTGGTGATGTTGGCCAATAGTTCTCCCATTTGTAGTCTCCCCTCTCGTTTCTTGGATTTGGATCTACATGATCACATGTACCAACAATGCTAGTACCCAAGAAGACTGTGTCTATTCAGGCTTTGATTTCTGCTTGTGCAAACATAAATTTTTTGCTTTTTCTTAAGGTAGTAATAACTACGTTTATAAATTTGTCTCAATTTTGTCAAAGATACTCTGTTTTTATAAACAGATATGGGCACTGGGGATATGGCTTAGAAGATAAAATTACTAGAAACAAGCCTGACACCTGAATTTGGTCCCCAGAACCCAGGTAAAAAGCCAGATGCCACAGCATCTGTCTGTAATTCCAGCACTTTTTTAACAGCAAAATAGGAGGCAGGAGAATCACCCTGAAGCTTGAGCCAGCTGACCTGAATATGCAGCACAGTAGCAGAGGCAGACCCTGTCTCAAAGAGGAAGGTGAGAGACAACTCCCAAAAGTTGTCCTCTGACCTCCACTGGCACATACAAATGCACACGCATGCGCACTCACACACATGCACAGAGTTCCAGGGACCTTTTGTGTACATTGGGGTTGCATTCTACATGGTTCCAGCTCTGTGGCACAGGGAAGGATAAAGAGTACAGGATTCTCAAGGCCATGAAAAGAACTCTGTAGGACACTGGTGGGTACATGCCACCTTTATCCATCTGTTCAAACTCACAGAACACACGACCCCCAAAGGGAAGCTGCATGAAGACTACCGACTGGGTGATAGGGACATGTCCCATGGGACAGTTGGACCCTCAGGTGCAGGGTTCTGATGGTGGGGAGAGTGCAAGTGTTCTCTGCACTGCATTCCCAATCTTGTTAGAAATCTGAAACTGGCATATACACTTACTTTATGTCCCAGATTCCCTGCCCTCCTGTCTTCCCTGTCTCTCCCCTACCTCCCCTCTGCCTCCTCCCCCATCCACTCCTCCTTGGTTTCTGTTCAGGAAAGGGCAAGCCTGCCATAGATATCAACAAAACATGACGTATCAAGTTGCAGTAAGACTAAGCACCTCCCCATGTATTAAGGCTGGGCAAGGCAACCCAGTATGAGGAGTAGGGTTTCCAAAGCCAGCAAAAGAGAGACAGCCCTTGCCCCTACTGTTAGGAGTCCCACAAGAAGGCCAAGCAACACAACTGTCACAGAGATGCAGAGGTCCTAGGTTAGTCCCATGCAGGCTCCCTGGCTGGAAGTCCAGGCTCTGTGAACTCCTATAATCCCAGGTTAATTGATTCTGTGAGTTTTCTTGTGATGCCCTTGACCCTTCCAGCTCCTACAATCCTTCCTCCCTCTCTTCAGCAGGATTCCCTGAACTCTGCCTAATGTTTGGCTGTGGGTCTCTGCATCTGTTTCCATCAGATGCTGGGTAAAGCCTCTCTGATGACTCTCGGGCTAGGTACCAATCTGTGAGTACAGCAGAATTGTTAGGCATCACGTTGCTGACATTATTTTTCCTCCAGTCCTATTTGGCTCTATTCTAGGTCTCTGGGCCATCCAACCTCTGGGTCCTGGCATCCGACAATGTCGGGTGAACTCACTCTCGTTGCGTGGGTCTCAGGCTGGACCAGCCATTGTTTTGCCACTCCTCCTCCTGTGTCACCCTAACTCCAGCACATTCTATAAGCCAGACAAACTACAGTTATGAGGTTCCTCCACTGTTAGTCTTCCTTGGTCACAGGAAGTGGCCAGTTCAGGTTTCGTATTCCCTTTTGCTAGGAGTCTTAGCTGGGGTCATCCTTGTAGATTCCTGGGAGTTTCCCTTGCACCAGGCTTCCACCTGACCCTGAAATGACCCTCTTTCCAGTTTGCTCCTTCAGTACTTCCCACCCCACCACTGCCCTATCCTTCATGTCTCCATCCCCACCCACCCCCAGACTACTCCCAATATCTTCCCCTTCCCAGGGTTATTCAAGCCCTCCTTGTTACCTGACTTCTCTGGGTCTGCAGATTGTAGCATGGTTATCCTTTATAGCTAATATCCACTTATAAGTGAGTTCATACCATGCTTGTCTTTCTGGGGCTGGGTTACCCCACCCAGACGATCTTTTCTAGTTCCATTTTTTCTTTCTTTCTTTCTTTCTTTCTTTCTTTCTTTCTTTCTTTCTTTCTTTCGTTCTTTCTTTCGTTCTTTCTCTCTCTCTCTCTCTCTTTCTTTCTTTCTTTTCTTCCTTCTTTTTGAGACAGAGTTTCTCTGTAGCTTTGGAGTTTGTCCTGGAACTAGCTCTTGTAGACCAGGCTGGCCTTGAACTCACAGAGATCCGCCTGCCTCTGCTTCCTGAGTGCTGGAATTAAAGGCGTGCACCATCACCACCCAGCTAGGTGTCATTTTTTAACAGCTGAGTAATATTCCATTGTGTAAATGTACATTTTCTTTTTCCATTCTTCAGTTAAGGGACATCTAGGTTGTTTCCAGGTTCTGGCTGTTATGAATAAAGCTGCTATGAACATAGTTGAGCAAGTGTCCTTGTGGTATGATTGAGCACACTTTGGGTATATGCCAGAGTGGTAATGTTGGGTCAATTCCTAATTTTTGGAGACACTGCCATATTGACTTCCAAAGTGGCTGCCCACGTTTGCCCTCCTGCCAGTAATAAAGGAGTGTTCCCTTGCTCCACATCCTCTCCAGCATAAGCTGTCATTAGTGCTTTTGATCTTGGCCATCCTGACAGATGTAAGATGGAAGGAATCTGAGAGTCATATTGATTTACATTGTCCTGATGGCGAAGGATGTTGAACATTTCTTTAAGTGTTTCTCAGCCATTTGAGACTGAAGCTGGTCTTTAAGGAAAATGATGAGTGAAAATTTAAGGAGAAATTCAAGCTGAATGAAACATAAAATGACATCAGAATGTGCAGGATGTAGCTAAGGCATGCAGTGAATAAGGATTTCAAATCTTCGAGCTTAACAGCTACCATAGGAAGCCAGACTGAGTGTAAAGGAGGAAATAATAGCAAAAAGTCAGATGCACTAAAACATGAATCAATCTGAAGGTTAGGGCGCTGAGAGGATCAACCCAATTCTGGTCTGATAAATAAAAAGAAACAACTTCTGTCATAAATAACAAAGGGCTTACCACAATGGTTCTCACCCCTTGGGGGTTGCATATCAGATATCCTGCATATCAGATACTTACACCACAGCATGAGGAACTGTGTTAAAGGGTCCTAGCATTAGGAAGGTTGAGAACCACAGGTTTACTACCACGCATCCTAGAGGCGATAAGTCTTTGTTCACCTTGCTTTCCCAAGCTGCTGCCCAACCTTGCCCCCACATCCCACTCTGAGCCTGTCCCCTTTGGTTTCATAGTTCCCAGGACCCCTGCTTGCTGTGCCCCATTGAAACCCCTGGTAAAGATGCTTCTCCATATGCTCATTCAGTCTTGGTCCAGCTGGATTCGATGAGCTCCCAATAGATCGAGCACACTGTCTCTGTTGGTGGGCCAGTCCCTCACGGTCCTGACTTCCTTGCTCATCTTCTCCCTCCTTCTGCTCTTCCA
>JAQHUG010000422.1:455003-467364 GCA_028555095.1 Dicrostonyx torquatus
TGAGACAGGGTTTCTCTGTAGCTTTTGGAGCCTGTCCTGGAACTAGCTCTTGTAGACCAGGCTGGCCTTGAACTCACAGAGATCCGCCTGCCTCTGCCTCCCGAGTGCTGGGATTAAAGGCGTGCGCCACCACCGCCTGGCTGAGGTTCATTTCTCAAAGAGAGTAAGATTTCAAAAGGCTGTTGATATATGCTACATTGTTTAATAATGATTTCTATGACACCAGAGGCTGCTGTAGGCAGAGGGGTTATTTGGGGGCTTTTTTGGGGGGCAGGGGATGCCAGGGTGAAGAGTCATCCAAGTGTTCCGAGAAGAGAATCCACTGTCTGCCCATCATCCTCTCCACAGACATAGGCAAGATTGGGTTGATAGTGAACTTTAGACACCAGCCAGCCTTTGAGGGCGATGTTTGTGGACCCCTAGAATCTGGCCCTTTGCAGAGCCAGGCTGTGATGCTCTACAGTCCTCAGACAAGGCTGAGTTGGTGGGGTGACAGAATAGTGTCTGAAAATAACAGGGAGCACCCCATTCTACCTGGATAGACCCCCGTACTATCCTCCCCAGGTACCCCACTGTGTTCAGGTCCACATGCCTTTCTGCAATCTCAGGCAGAGAATGGAACCACGTGCCCAGGTCCCATCCCAGGAAAACACGAAGAGAACAGAGAATGAGAGAGAGGGAGGGGGAGGGAGGAGGAGAAGGAGATTGAGAGAGGAGACAGTCCCCTCTCTGGCTCCAAACATCTTAGCTTTAAAGACTTTTATTTACTCTGGCAGTGGGGGGCAAAGGTACCTTGGTACCCTGAAATGGTCAGGATGGCACCTATCTCATCCAGAAATCCAGAGTTTTGTGGGTGCGGAGAAGGATGGCCGCATTGTCGGGGAGATCGCGTTCCAGCTTGACCGGCGTATCCTGGCCTATGTGTTCCCAGGGGTGACGCGCCTCTATGGCTTCACAGTATCCAACATCCCTGAGAAGATCAAGCAGGTACACTGTCTTTGTTGCCCCCAGGTCAGGGCTGGTATTAGGGGTACATCCTGGTGCTGGCAAGTGCTTGAAGACCCCTGACTTTTCTTGGCTCCAAGTGCAAACCCCCTAAGGGCTCATCCTTCTAAAGTGCTGAAAGAGTCCTAGGGCCTCCATTTCCCCTCTAAGCCCGCAAGTCTGCCCTGTCCCGCCTACCTCCACTAGGTTCAGAGACTTCTCTGACCTGGTCCCTTGTCTCCACTACTCTGTGCCCCTCAGACGTCTATCAAGTCCCTAGACGGCTCCGTGGATGAGAAAAAGCTGCGTGAGCTCACACATCGTTACCTGACCCTGACAGCGCGGCTGGAGAAGCTGGGCTACAGCCGCGAAGTGCACCCGGTGTTCAGTGAGTTTCTCATCAATACCTACGGCATCCTGAAGCAGCGTCCAGACTTGCGGGCCAACCCACTGCACAGCAGCCCCGCTGCGCTGCGCAAGTTAGTCATTGACATTGTGCCCCCCAAATTCCTGGGTGACTCCCTGCTTCTGCTGAACTGCCTGTGTGAGCTCTCCAAGGAGGACAGCAAGCCACTCTTCGCCTGGTGAGCCGCTCGCCTCACCCTTCCTGCAATAAACGTGTTTTTTCCAAATCGGGGGCCACCTGCGTCCTCCCGCATGGAAAGCTGTCTGCTCAGCTACAGTGGGGAGAGGCCTCCACCACGTCTGCGCTTGCCCCGGGCAGCCAGCAGGTCGGGCTGCTCACAACTGTGGGGCACCTGTTGCTTTATTAAAAGCTTATTTATTTGTTTGCCTTACCTCTGGCTCTTTGAGGGCGTGGTGAGGTATTTTGGTCTCTGCTGGCCTGCAAGAGCCGTAGATGGGTGTTTATGAGCAGAACCTGGGGCTGGGCTGGTGCTGGGACCTCCCCTTGACTCCAGGACTGTGGCCACCTGCCTTCCCTCAGAGGTAGCACCGCATCCTTGAAGGCCTCAGTCTTACCCTTGAGAGGACCAGCAAGTCCTCTTGTACTTTGGGTTTCCCCAGAAGCAGGGCTGGAGGCAAAATGTTTGTGGAACCTGCAGAACCTATCAGAACAGAAATCTCTGCAATCAAAGTTAGGGACTTTGGTCTGTGACAACAGTGTGTGGCAAGTCTGTGCTTGGCCTGTGTGACTGAGCACGTACTGTGCCCAGGATACGCTCTGTGGAGGAGGAACACAGAGAAGGGACCCCTAAGAGCTGCCGGGGCCTAGTTCTTGGAGCCCAGGAGCCTACAGTGCTCTTGGACATTGGCCAGAGTGGCAAGGCTGCGGCGACTCCCGTCAATTCCCACCCCACAGGAGCGCATGTACACTGCCGCTCGTCAACCCTACAGCAAACAGATGGAAGTCTCAGAGAACCAGTGGGGTTGGAACTAGGCATCCAAAGACCTGGAGTGCTGTGACTCTGGGCGGGTTTAAGAGCAAAAGTGGCTCAGGCAATGCAGGTAGCCACTCCAAGCTGCTCCCTGTGCTATCCTCTGAGTTTTGAGGGAGGGGATTCTGTCTTGCTCACTAAATTGTCGGAGCCAGAATACTGAGTGACACTCTCCAGGGACCCCACTCTGCTCGGTCTATGTGTTCAGTTCTGAGATGCCTATCGGTGGAAGGGAGTGCTGAGTCTTGGTGAAGGAAGAGGCAAACCCTGATACTGGCGAGGGTCTAGCCAACCTGGAGGTGCCTCAGCCCTTGAGAGGCCCTGGCTCAGTGTCGTTGGAGTCACCTTTAAGGTGATTAAAGCAAGGTGGTGAGCATGACCACACCCAGAAAGACTGCACAAGGAGCTGTCAGACCACAGGCAGGCCTGTAGCTATGTCTGTTGTCCTAGCCGGATAGGCCACAGCCACTTCCCCTTGGAGTCAGCAATGGATGCTTCCTGCAAACCCGAGGTAAGAAATAAGGGTGAGTATACCTGGATTTGTTTCATTAGATATAGCAGGCTGGTGGATGTGGCGTGAGAGTTGAGTGGGCTGCTCACAATTCCAGCAGGAAGTATATCCTGCTTCTGGGCTTTGTAAGGGATGGCCAGGATGCTTCAAAGGAACAAGGGCCTGTGGCGGCTTCTTTGAGAAGGAGTGGGTGAGATAGGGTAGGTGAGTGTGAACAGGTAGGGGGTAGAGAGTTCAACTTCCACAGGTTAGGATACAGGAGGGTGTCTCTACTGATCAAGTGCCTTGCCCTGTGTGGTTTGGAGGTCAGGGACCCTTGCTTTGGGGAGAGTTAAATGAGGAAGCAGGGTTTGAGTTGGTAGTTTTGCATAACAAAGGCTAGTCTATATACCAGGAGTTAACTAGCTCACAGTGGAAAGGCTGATTTTTCCAAATAGTAAGGCACCCCAGGTGTCACAGTTTTCTAAAACATTAAATAGAAGCCAAGTGCAAGTGCTCAAAGGTAACCCTGGGGAGTAGGGAACCAAGAGACATGGTGGACTCTTGGCTTCAGGCTTGGAAGAACCTGGGCCCTTGGACTTGACCGTGAGTCTCTGTGTTGGTTTTCCCTCACTGCGGTAAGACACCTGAGAAAGTCAACTTCATGAGGAAAGATATCTTTAGCTCACATTTCAGAGGCTTCAGACCATGTTTGGCTTACTGCATTATATCTATACCTATGAGCAAAATATCAGGGTAGGGAGTACATGGTGAGACAGAGCTGCTCATGTCAGTGTCCAGGAAGCAGAGAGAACATGGATATGGGACAAGTTATGCCCTCTTCAGGGACAGACTCCCAGGAATCTACCTCTTCCCACCAGGCCTCCACCCTCTACAGCTTCCACCAGCTCCCAATAGTCCATTCAATACAAACTCAATTGACTTAATCCATCCAAGAGACCTGAGACCTCATGATCCAATCATGCTACCAAAGCCCTTTCTTCTAATGTCACTGTCATCAGGACAGGCTTCCAATGATGAGCTTTTGGGGACATTCCAAACTCAGACCCAGAGGACCATGGTGCTCCCAAGCTCTTGAGGTCAGCTCTGAGTGGTTCCAGGCTGCTGTGTCCACTTGGCTATCCTCAGCTCACATGGTGGGCCCAGTCTTGGGAGGGTGCCAAGAGATCAGGGCTCAGCACCTCAGCAGAAGCCCTCCCCAATTGCAGTAGCTGGTGCATTGCTTAGAAGGCTTGAGGATGTTCCTGCATGAAAGGAGATGCGGCAGTGGCGAAGGTGTGCATGTGTGTGTGTGTGCATGTGCGTGTGTGTGTGTGTGTGTGTGTGTGTGTGTGTGTGGTGTTCAGGCAAGCTTTGACAGTGGTGGAATTTGGTTGAGTCCCCTAGATATGGGTACAGGTTGTGACTGGTTTCCTGTGGCCAGCTCCCACATTGGAGGGGTGGAGTCATGCTCCACTTGCCCAGGGGCAATGCCTGCATGAATGATTCGGGACACTTCTGCATGGGCAATGGATTTCTGGACTGCATTTGTGCCTGGACCCAGCATTTTTCTTCCGCTTGTTCCAGCTTTGTGGTACCTTCAGCAGGGGAGATTGAATCTCCAAGTCCACATGCATCACTTCCTCCAGGCCCATCAATACTGTGAGCTGATGTATTGAAAGACCCCCGCCCCCGGCATTCTGCAGCTTAGCCATAGAAACGCCATTTTGCAAGGCTTGTACTTACCCATAAGAGCTCAAATAAGAGACAGCCCTAAATGAGGAGTCAGCCCCCGGGCCATTGCCGAACAGGATATCTGTAGTCAGATATCTGTCTCGGGGTAAGACGAAAGTACCGGCTGTTCTCCCAGACAAGAGCTAAGTCAGCCCTCTATCTAACTCCGGCTGCTCCCTCCAGATAAGAGCTGAGTCAGCCCTTTGTCTAACTCTGGCTGTTCCCCCCCAGATAAGAGCTGAGTCAGCCCTCTATCTAAATTCTTGGTATTTGAGAACATAACCTCATCCTCATGATGGCCTTGTTTAAATTAACCAATGAAATCCCTGTAACCATGCATCTCGCTTCTGTGCCCGCGCTTCTGCCACCCTGCCCCTATAAAAACCCCTAGAACCCCGAGCCAGGCGCGCAAGTCCTTTGAAAGACTTGGTCGCCCCGGGTACCCGTGTATCTGAATAAAGCCTCTTGCTGATTGCATCCGCTTTGGTGGTCTCGGCTGATCTCTGGAAACGGGGTCCCACCTGAGGTAGATTCCCTTCAGGGGGTCTTTCAGTATCTTGACACTCTGATACCCACAAAGGCTTTGTGGAGTCTGGGGCATCTTTGTGAAGTATGTGGGTATGTATAACACCTGAGAAGGGTTCTGTCTCTGGGACAGGGGTGTTCATTTGTTTCCAGATCTGTGGACCCCATACGGAAGGGATACACCACTACATAGAATTAATTTATTATGTATACAGTGCTCTACCTGCAGGCCAGAAGAGGGCACCAGATCTCATTACAGATGGGTGTGAGCCACCATGTGGTTGCTGGGAATTGAACTCAGGACCTCTGGAAGAGCAGGCAATACTCTTAACCTCTGAGCCATCTCTCCAGCCCTCTACATTGAATTAAGAATTTCAAAGAATGAATCTGGGAGTTGGAGCTGTGGACTGGATCTTGCCATTCTCATGCAGCTGGGACTGTAAGCTTTAAGAAGTTTTGCCTCCAGAATCAGTAGTGAGGAAAACCTGCCCTGCTCTGAAAACACAATACCAGATAGCCAATCATTTGCAACAGTATTTCCCGCCACTTTCACACCAGTTACCACATGTACACTCATCCCTAACACGTGCCCCAACAGCCCATGCACATGCAACAAGTACACATCAACACACAAACATGTCCACACCAACATTCACTCATATACAAATACCTGAATACAGAGATGCACAGCAATGCCCACATAGATGCAAACACTAACGTCTGTACATGAACACTCATCCCAGTGCCCACAGGCAAGCTTATACACAACAAAATACACATTTATGCTGGTTAGTTTTCATTATTGACTTGATGCAACCTAGAGTCTCCTGGGAACCGAGAACCTCAACTGAGTGGTTGATTGCCCAGGTCCGACTGGTCTGTGGCCATGTCTGTGGAGGAATTGTCTTCTTAATTGCTTTTTAGATTTACTTTATATGTGTGGGTATTGTGTTTGCCTGCACATTTGTGAAACGTGTGCCCTGTGCTCATGGAGATCAGAAGAGGGTGTCAGATCCCCTGGAAATGGAGTTACAGATGGCTTTAAGCAGCCATGTGGGTGCTGGGAATTGAACCTGGGTTCTCGGCAAGAACACCAATACTCTTAACTACTGAACCATTTTTCTAGCTCCAGGAATTGGCTTGGTTTTTGTTTTGTTTTGTTTTTTGTTTGTTTGTGTTTCAAGACAAGGTTTCTTTGTGTAGCTCTGGCTGCTCCTTAGGCAGGTGGTCCTGGACTATAGGAGTGAGCCAGGCAGCAAACCACTAAATGGTGTTCCTCCATGGTTCCTGCTTCATTGCCTCTTGAGTTCCTGCCTTGACTTCCCTCAATGATGGCCTAAGACCTGGAAGTGTAAGCAGAAATAAACCTTTTTTTCCTGACTTTTGGTTAGAGTTTTTATCATAGCAACAGAAAAGCAAACTAGGACACACACACACATACACACGCACATGCACACACACATACACACATACATATACACATATACACACACGCACACACATACATGCACATATACATACACACATACATGCACACAATACATATACATACATACACATATACACACATACATACTCATATATACACATACATGATACACACATGCACACATAGCACATATACATACACAAATACAAACACACATACACATACATACATGCATACATATGCACACATACACACACATATACACACACATAACACACACACCCCTCACAGGTTTGTTCACATCAGTGCCTACATACAACACCAGTATCCATCTTTCCTACATCATGGTTGACATGCATTAACATCCATCCACTTGCAAACACCAACATCCACATCTATGCCATCATCCTTACAGTGCATGTATTCTAATAACTACTTTCACAGGCCCACTAACACCCACATGCACAGTCACACCAAACCTACAGATTCACATATATTCCTATATACACTCACACCCATAGCCACTCCATTCACCCATATGTACACCTACTCCATGGATTGCACATATAAACACACACACACACACACACAAATTCCGATGGTCCCACACATTCTTGCTCTCACCCGACACTCTCTCCTGCCTCTCTGAGCTAAGTCGACTTCTGTGGAGGACCAGGCTTTACACTAGGCTTCACACATGGCCCCTCCCCCTATATCCCTGAGGTGGTCTATGAAAAGATACCAATCTAGAAGACCCACGGGTCCTCCTCCAGAAAGGCCACGTTCTGAGGGCAAAACTGTGTCATCTGGATGGTCAACAGGCAGTCCTGGATCAAGCTGGGCCTTGAACCCAAGTTGGCCTGATGCCCTAGCTTTAACTCTGCCCCTCTAGGCCCCCGAGAGTCCTCAGCATGTGCCCCTCTGACCCTGATCATGTGACTTTTGGAGAACCCATCCTGGAGAGCATGCACTTAACTGGGGAGCACCCTCCACTCTCCAGCTTCCTTTGCACGGTCCCTGGTTAATAAGAAACTAGCTGTGAGGAGGTATAAAGGCCCAGGGCCACCAAAGGGCTGTCACTCCACACACCTCTACTGCCTTTTGAGAAGAGCGACTGGACCCAGGGCTGACCATGTCCCAGTTGGTGGAATGTGTCCCCAACTTCTCAGAGGGGAACAACCAGGAGGTGAGGCTCCTTCAGGGCTGGCAGAATATGTGGGTGCCTTGGGCACAGGAAGGGAGTGAGTTTGGTGTGAGAGGAGGTTGCCTTTCCAGGATGGGCAGAGCCACAGCCTATTGGCCCCCTCAAAGGAGCCGTCTCTGTCAGCTCTGGAATGTTCCGTGGATGTGGGGGGACTCTGGAGAACTGGCAAGTGAACCTGGGGATTTTGGAGTGCTCCTGGTGGGGGTCATGAATCCTGTGACCTCAGTGTTTCTATCTGACAGTGAAGTCCCTTGAATACAGAGACAGAGGACAGAGTTGAGGTCACAGGAAAGGTCATTCCCATATGAATTAACTCTTTCCTCACCCATGGAGCCTTGTGAAGTAGGCACTATTATCGGCCCTCTTACCTGATGGGGAAACTGAGGCCAGAGGGGTCCTTAGGACAGGGTTTGAGCTCTGAGCCCGGCTCCTGACCTGGCAGGTTCTGTGCTCGTCAGGGTTCTTTCCCATATTAGCTAACGGTCCCTGCCCTGCTGTTCCCACTGGAAGGCTGTCACTCTGTTCAGCCCCTCTGAGTGTCTGGGTGTGGCAGCAGGCCCATTATCTATTTTTCTGGGCCATCCTGAACCTGGGGTGGCCATAGTCACTGCCACGGGGGCCTTCCTTATTGTGCCATGTGGATTCTGGGACTGAAGCTTAGTTCTTTGGGGGATCCCTGAAACCTCCTTCTTGAGATCACACTTGGGTGTGGGACTACAACCTCTCCAAGTAGGGACTGAGGGGCATGGTGTTGGACCTCTATCTCCAGGTGATCGATGCCATTTCCCGAGCCATCTCCCAGACCTCAGGCTGCGTGCTACTAGATGTTGATGCTGGACCCTCCACCAACCGCACTGTCTATACTTTCGTGGGGCGGCCAGAGTGTGTGGTCGAGGGAGCTCTCAACGCTGCCCGCACGGCCTCACAGCTCATCGACATGAGCAAGCACAAGGGTGAGAGGACTTGAGCGGGGCCAGGCCTCCCATGTCTCAATTCCCAGGCTGAGCTTGTGCCACAGTATCCTGGAAGAGGGGCAGGCTCAGGGCGTGGACACAGGGTGTCAATGCAACAAGTCTGTGGGCAGGCTTCTCCTTGGAGGCTCCCCTAGGACTAGGATCAGGGCTACATGGTGTACCCTATTTGCAGGAGTGGATTGGGGGAAAGGCAGGGAGATGGCCCTACGACACACAATATGGAGATCAGCAACCCCCTAGAGAGTGGGGTTCGATGGGGTTCAGTGATTCAGTGATAATCTACAGGGGCTCACTCATGCCAAGGTCTTGACTAGACTGAGGCCTCAGGGAGACAGAAGAGGACACGGTACTAGGAAGCAAACTTGTCAACTGCCTCAAAACCAAACACAACAGCAGGGGTGGGAAGGGTCAAAGGTTGGTGGACACACAGAGCTGGGCAAAAAGCCAAGGCCTCTGTCCGTTCTCAGAGAACTGTTTTCAGCGGTCATGGTAAGGAGTAGATAACAGGTTTGTCAGCGTTAGGAGGAGCCAGGCACAGTATTCTGGATGTGGTGTGGATTCTCTGCCGCCAGAGAAGGTAGAACTGGCTCATGAGCAGATACTTTCAGCCTGGCCAGGTCTCACTGAAGGCCTTCGTCTTGTGGTTTTTTTTTTTTAAATTATTATAAAGACCAGCTTATGCAAGCCCTACCCCTTCTCCAGGGCTTTAAAGTCCTCCTATGCCAGCCATAGCAACAATAGTCCCATGTACTGTGGCATTCCTAATAGTCCAGCCTGGGAGGAACTGTCCACCACTTGAAGCTGGTGGCTTTCCATGATCAGTGTGGATAGCTGTAAGGGTGATGGCCTGCCCCCTTTCCTGCAGGAGAGCACCCTCGCATGGGCGCTCTGGATGTTTGTCCCTTCATCCCGGTGAGGGGCGTCAGCATGGATGAGTGTGTGCTCTGTGCTAAGGCCTTTGGCCAGAGGCTGGCGGAGGAGCTCAATGTACCAGGTGAGTGTCCTGGAAGGATGGACCGGGTTCTGGATTCCAGTCTCTGACACGTGCTCTGGTTCTGTCCTTGACACCTTCTAAGGATGCAGATCGTGCCTAGTGTAGTGGTATACACCTCTAATCCCAGTGCACAGGAGGCGAGGCAGAAGCAGGCAGATCTCTTTGAGTTCAAGGCCAGCTTGCTCCACAATAGAGAGTTTCAGGTCTATATAGCCTGGGCTACATAGACCCTATCTCAATAAATAAATAAATATTAAAAAGAAACAAACCAAAGTGAAAAGAATGCAGATTACTACCAAAAAAGAAAGGAAGGAAGGAAGGAAGGAAGGAAGGAAAGAAGGAAGGAAAGGAGGAAGGGAGGAAGGAAGAAAGGAAGGAAATAAGGAAGGAAGGGAGGGAGGGAAAGAAAGTTCTGTGAGCAAGCCACCCACTGCAGCTTCCTAGATCACGAAGCAATGTGAGCAGAAATCACAACCACAGCAGAGTGTGGATGCATGTCCCATCTTGCTGGGCAGTGGATATTTGCAGGCAGACTTTTCTGTGTCCCACCAGTCATCTCTGTCCCAGCAGCCTATAACCAAATAACCACACAGACTTGTTATTATTATAGATTCTCAACTGAAAGCTTAGGCTTGTTACTATCTAGTCATTACAACTTAACCCACATTTCTTATCTGTGCTCTACCGCATGACGGTACCCTTTTTCAGCATGGCATGTTCGTCTCCCGCTTCCTCTGTGTCTTGCTGGCGACTCCTTGTCACACTACCCTTCTTCCCAGCACCCTCTCAGTTTGTCTCTCCCACCTAATGTCTTCCTGCCTAGCTATTGGCCAGTCAACCTTTTATTGAACCAATCAGAAGGCATCTTGGTAAAGATGCATCTTCACAGTGTACAAAAAGGTTACTCCGTAACAGAAATTGTTTGACCACAGTTTAGCTTGCTGAGCCTGGAGACTAAAAAGTCCATGCCTTGTAAATAGAAAGAATTTGGGGCAGGAGAGATGGCTCACACTGGTTTAAGCACCTGCCACTCAAGCATAGGGACCAGAGTTCAGATTTCCAGAAACCTCCATAAACGCGGTGGGTGTGATGACCCACCTGTAATCCCAGCCATGTAAGGCAGAGACAGAAGAAGCTAATTAGCATGCCAGGGAATTCTGGGTGTGATTGAGAGACCCACCTCAATGAATGACGTTGAAGAAGAATGACCAAGGATGACTCCTGCTATCAACCCTGGGCCTCCCCATGCATATGCACACATGCCCATACAAAAGCATAAGCTTGCATGCACAAATGCATACCATACAGACATGTAAAATTAGGGGAAAGATTTCATTTGGGGAAACTAGATCAAGAAAATGATAGGAAACAAACTTGGAACAAACACACAACATGGCGTTGTGAGACCCCAGGATAGACCGTCCATATGGCAGCACAGTGTGGGGAGACCCCAGGATAGACCGTCCGTATGGCAGCACAGGGTAGGGAGACCCACGATAGACCGTCCGTATGGCAGGACAGGGTGGGGAGACCCCAGGATAGACCGTCCATATGGCAGCATAGGGTGGGACCCAACCAGGCCCTATTGTTCCCATAAACACAAGCTAACATTTGAGGCTAAGGCCCATGTGTATGGCAAGTTCTGCCTATTCCTCCTATGAGGACAGGTTCAACACATTTTTTAAAAAGAAACCTGAGTATATCCATCAGCGCTCCCCACATATCCTACCCTAACTCCTATAAGCATGCCCTCTTCAGTGGCACTGTTTTGGGAGGGTAGGAGGTCTATGCTATGCCATCTGCACCGCTGTACCCACTCCAAGAGTGTGGAGAAGGTGGGGGCTCCCCAGAGAGAGTCAGCTAAGGAAGATCTACCCCCAGTTGAAGTTGGAAGGAGCCGCCCTGCCTGGGCCCCTGTGGAACTGAGGATATATCGGACTCTGCCCGGCTCAGCACCTGCTCACTTGGGTTCCTTTGCAGTGTACCTCTATGGGGAGGCAGCGCAGACACCCAGTCGCCAGACCCTGCCCACTATCCGGGCTGGAGAGTATGAGGCCCTGCCTGAGAAGGTGCTGCCCCAATATGTGACCGGGTGTGAGAGGGTGGCCTCCCTGCCATTTTTTCCCCTGGGGAGAGTGGGCAGGCCTGGGACCCCTCCACCTCACCCCACCTGAATGTTCCTGCAGCTCAAGCAGGCAGAGTGGGTGCCTGACTTCGGCCCTAGCTCCTTTGTCCCCAGTTGGGGCGCCACTGTCACAGGTGCACGGAAATTCCTCATCGCATTCAACATCAACCTGCTCAGCACCAAGGAACAGGCCCATCGTATTGCTCTCAACCTGCGGGAGCAGGGCCGCGGGAAAGACCAGGTGGGTAGCTTCTGCCTTGTTGTCCCACGCCCCAGGGATCTTCCTCGGAACCCCCCTGGGGAGACTGTTCCCCTTAGTGTCACAGCCCTGTGGGGTCTCAGCCTCAGAGTTCAGTGTTTGAAACTGAGGATCCCCTTTAAAAACTGTATGTGTTTAGCCGGCATTATGTGCCAGAAGAGGGTGCTGAGTGCCTGGGACTGAAGTTAATGATTAGAAGCCATCGTGTGGGTGCTGGGAACCCAGGTCCTCTGGAAAAGCAGCAAG
>JAQHUG010000422.1:489346-551426 GCA_028555095.1 Dicrostonyx torquatus
AGGCGGATCTCTGTGAGTTCGAGGCCAGCCTGGTCTACAAGAGCTAGTTCCAGGACAGGCACCAAAGCCACAGAGAAACCCTGTCTCAAAAAAATGTTTTCCTTAATAAGAATTGTTGTGGTCATGGTGTCTTTCCAAAGCAATGGAAACCCTAACTAAAACAGAACCCTTTCCCTTATTACTGATGTGTGAAAGTCCCTTCTGTGAGATTGGCTTTCATACCACCCTGGGTCTGAAGCTGTAGGAATTGGTGTCACAGTGAAGGGTGTCCCTTTCCTCTGAGAGGTCCTGGTTATAGTCCTGTGGTCTACACTCTGGAGAGTGGAGGGGGCCCTCCATGTCATCCCACATTCCCAGCTTGTGGAATTGCTAATGAAATGTGTGATGGTCTTGGGTTAACGCTCTGATTGTGGGGACTTATTTGCAGGGTTGATTGCTAGTACTTTGTGTGATTCTTTGTAGGGAGACAGAGTTAGGGTTAGGGCCTTTCTGCTGCAGGCTGTGTGGCCAGATGGCACGGGTGGCGTGTCAATGACATGATGTTAGAGAGGGTCGAGTTACAGCAGGGCTGCTTATGTTTAAATGCACGTGTTGACTTCCAAAGGCCTGCACTTCAGAGTATGGCCCGACACGGAGAGGTCTTTGCAAATGTCACTCACTGCAAAGGGAAGCGGTTTTGCTGGATATGGAGGGCCTTGGCCCACTAAGATTAGCATCCTTTTTAAAAGGGCAATCAGTAAAGCAGACAGCTGGGAGACAGTGGCAGCGCCTCAGCAGCTGAAGGCTGTGGAGCAGCTGCCTGAGGAGGACATTGCCAAGTTTTGGCAGTGCCACAACTGAGATCCATTTCTTGCAAAGCCTAAGTTATTAGGAAACACTAAGATGTAGCCAAGGACACTAGTGAGAGTCATGCTATTATAAACATTTTTTAAAGTAAGCGGTTTAAGTATACACAGAGCGTAAGTGTTCAGCAAATGAAAAATAAGGTACTTAGTGAAGATAAACCAAAAGAAATGGGAAGGATCCACCAAATGCACAAAAATGCAAAAAAAAAAAAAAGGGAGACAACCCCGACTGCCCCCCAGAGGGAGATGCTCACTGCGCATCCAGGAATGCAGCAGGATATGGCTGCAAATAAGTTCAAAGATGCCAAGTCCTTGTCCTTAGGTTGGAGCAGGCAAACTTGTCAGAGGACACTAGATGTCAGTATGGCTGTGAGCAGGGAAAAGGCTTCAGACTGAGCCAGAATGGGAGAGGTTGGAGAGAGGGAGATGCCAAGATTCCACCAATGCAACCCACTGTTGAAGTGGAATTAGTGGCAATTGATTGAAATAGCAGGGCTTTGGGTCTACAGTACCAAACGTAGAGGTAAAATCAGCCTCAAGACCTGCATAACTAATTAGAACTCGTTACGATTATGACGGAAGAGCCAGTGGGAAACTCAAGGAGTCAACACCAGTTTACTTGGTCTAATTTTGGGGGGAAAAATCCTTCTAAGTCCCCGGAGCTGGAAGTAGTTCCCCACATCTGTGTAGAATACTGTGAAGTAGAGCTGTCTTTCCTGTCCCTCCTGTTGTAAACCAAGAGGCGCAGGAAGAATGTATCCAGTTCTGAAGCAATGGAAAAACGGGGAATCTGGGCAGACGAACACAGGAAGGACATCTCACGAGGCCTGCAGTGATGCTGATGGCTTCCGAAGACAAGGGGAGTGCCAGCTCTCAGGCCGGAGAGCTAGGACAGATCCTCCATGGTGCCGGCTGGGGCCCTCAGCCCTGCCAACTTCACACCTGGACTGCTGGCCTCCATGTCTGTGACCCCATGAGCTTCCCCTTTCTAGTTCTTTTCTCTTTTCTTTCCTGTGCTAGGTTCAAACCCAGGGCCTCACAAACACCAGGCCAGCCCCACCCCTCTGAAGAGTACCATAACCCAAGACAGTAAACTCTAGGCCACTCAGGTGCCATGCTTAGTCATGTAGGTGGGACACAGCCCAGGATCCACCTCTCCTGGAGAACCCACAGTTCTCTGTGGCGCCTCCAGGGTCTCAGGGTATGAGCAAGCTGAAATCACCCACCTGAAGTAAGGCTGACTTTTGATGGCCATTTATCTTGTCCATCCACAATTTACTGATTATATGTCCTTCCATGAGTATCTCATTCAAGCTATGGGGTAGTCTCTTAGCACCTTGCCCTGACTGGGGACTAAGAGACAGCTCACAATCACAGGGTGGCAAATCTAGCTGAGTGCTCACTGGCCATGTTGAGGCTTTGCTGAATACTCACTAGGGACATTGTAGACAGTCAGCACCTTTTGGGAGTCCTTGTCCCTTGAGGATAGGGCAACTGGAGCTGGGAGCCAGGGAATGATGGATTCTGGCCCCGCGTGGTACATGCCTGGAGTAAGGCCTGGTTGGGCACAGACACTAGGGATCTGGCAACAGCAGGGAGGTTCAAAACCTTTATTGGGCCAATGGGTGTGTGACACAGGGCTCTCAGGTCTGATCTGATATAGGAAATAATGGGCAGAGAAGGGCAAGGCCCTGGGCAAGACTAGTGCAGGCCAGCAGACAGCCTTCGGAAGGGAGTGTGGGATGCGTGGAGGAGAGGGAAGTGGAGGGGCAAAGGCAGCGGGGGAACTCTGGGGCCCTCCAACGCTTGAGGACAAGGGATAGTAGGATGGAGAAGTGGGAGGGGACACCGAGGGAGCTGAAGATGGCAAGGGGGTTTGGGTCCAGAGTCCTCCTGTCCTGACCTTGGGAGAAGGGCTTTCACTCTCCAGGAAGACTCAAGTGTACAGTCCAGCATGGACTGGCTGAGCTGGGGTCCTGTTAGCACCACAGAGGAGATGGAGGAGGGATGGGTGGGCATGATGGGCAGGTGCTAACAGATCCAGCGGATGAACCTGTCAAAGAAGCTGGGCTGGGCCAGACTGTCAAAGTCTTTCTCCCGGAAGATGGCTGCCCTGTCACCCAGGCTGATCTTGGTAAGCACATCCATGTCCACGTCGCTGCCCACAGCGATCACGGTGGGCACCACATTCTGCTTGCGCATGGAGTGCACCGACTCCTCCAGGCTGTCATTACCCGTGACACCATCCGTGAGGAAGACAAAGGAGAGCTCTGCGTGACGCCGCGCCCCGCCCCGTGCACCCCGCACCACATTGTTGATGGCATGCACGATGCCAGCACCCACGTGAGAAAAGGAATTGAGGTAGTCAGTTCTCTCCAGTGCCTCATGGATGGTGGTCAAGTTGTAGGTCAGTGGGAAGGCCACCTGCTGCTGATTCTGGCTGCCATACTGCAACAGGGCCATGCGGGCGTTGAGCGGGTCATCGTCCCTCCGTGCCAGAGTCAGGCGCCGTGATACCTCCTCCACGAAGCGCCGGGCCTTGTGGAAGTTCTGCTCACCCAACCGCTCCGAGCCATCCAGCAGGAAGACAATGTCCACAGGCCGCTGTGTGCACTGGGCCACATATAGCTCTGCAGGGAAGACGTAAGGTGGGCCCAGGCGGGCAAGGGGTGGCCGGCTCGAGACTCATCCCATCTCTGCCTACACCCTGCCCACTGGATCCCAGATCATAAGACTTTGGGGATTTACCCACAGCCACAGTGGACCTCAGCAGAGCCGTCTCAGGTGATGTAATTGGCTCTGGCTCTGTTGGGAGTCTGCTTGACATTCCCTGGGACTGTCTCATAAGTGGTCCCAAACTAGAGGACTAGAGACTTGGCTAGAGGCCAGAAGATCCATCTTTTTGTCACCAAGCATGTCTCAGCTTTAACCAGCTACCTCTGGGACCCTCAACAGCCCAAGGACCACCCTCAGCCAAAGATAAAGTTACTCACATAGGGCCATCTTTGTTGGGAGGCATGATAGAGCCTCTGGACCTGACTCCCTCTCCCAGGGGCCACTTACTTCCCAGCTGTCTGTCTGAGTCACACATTGCCCGGAAAGAGAAAGGGCCCATGTGTCCTGGCACTCACTGTAGCTTTGGAATGCTGCTATGACTGAAGGGAGTCCGGGTAGGCCCTTTGTGGCCTCACTGCCACCAAGAGATGCTTTCCTCTAGGGGATGGTCACCAGCCCTGACACGCAGTACTATGGAAGCCGAGGCCACACTTACACCGCCACGCACGTGTCAGAGACCATGGGCTAGGGCCTGGCTACCTATTCACCAGGCATCCATCTAGGCTCTCCCTAGAGGAAGATGAGTTCAGCTCATCTGTACATGCTGTCATGGCCCAGCTATTTGGGACCCCAGGACATCGCATTGAGAATAGCCTGACTCCAGTCATGTATGACCACAGACATTGAGGCAGGCCCCAGCTGCCAGAGTGCTTACCCCCCACCCCACCCAACCCCAGTGGTGCCTGAGGGTCCATCCCTGTGTATACTAGGCCATCTTGCCATTTGACCACAGCAATGCATTAAGTTACAGGTTTCATCTTTTTATAATATGTTTAAACACAGCCCACTCCCCCGAGACTGAGCCCTGAGCCAGGGAGTGCCTGCAGATAGGGTCGGTCTTTCTTACAGAGCTTACTAGTCACCTAACTTATTTATTGTCCCTTCACCATCCCTAGAATCTGCCCAGAGTGTCTAGGAAGTTGTTTGGGGGGAGACAACTGGACTTCCTAGCTCCTCATAACTGAAAGGCACCCTCATAGCTATTACCGCAAACTCAGAGGCAGACATACAGTAGGGGTTGCTGGCTTGGGAACTTTTTTTCTTAACATCAACATCTGTAGGGCCTGGCAGAAACCAGGAAAGGCTGTGAAGATCCATTTGTAATTGGGAGTTTGGGGACTCAGGGATCTCTGTGTTCCATGTCTGTGGGGGTCCTTTCTGTGACCTCACAGCAGGGAAGGGATGTCACCTTCCCAGGAGGATAGGTCTTACCCTGGGCTAGAGGGGTACAGATAGGAACAAGGACATCAGTCCAGCCTGACGAGGTCCCTGGAGCTCAGTCAGAACATTCCACGTTCATGAGCTTGCCTCGATGGCTAGCGACTTTGCAATGGGTCTCTTGCCACTCCCCACACTGGGAGAGGATGCCTTTATGGTTCTCAGTCACGTGACTGAGGGTATCAAAAACCCTGCCTGTCGGATACTCTCACGATGCCTTCATACATCCAGAGACCTGGCTGGGCATGCAGGTGTTGGGGGCACACCGGCAGACAGCTCTGGTACCCTCTGGTACTTTGATTAACTGGGCATGACAGGAGCAGAGGTACCTTAAGGCCCTTGTCACATCCCTATGGTTTTTGCGGGCTATAAACACACACCTGACACCAAACATGAACCCCAATCCCCAAGCACTCAGATAGCACCCCATGCCATCTGTGCTCTCAAACATAGGATTTGACTGAGCTGATGTGCTCAGCTGAAAGATTCCCAGAAGTTTACATCTCAAGAACCTCAATATTAATGCCCTTAACAGTCCTTTACCAGATGTGAACCTCTGGGTTTAAGGTAGGCCTTCAGTCCAGTCACTGATGTCTTTGTTAAAAAAAAAAAAAAAAAGAGGAACAAGGGGAACAAAAGAGGAGGGGACACAGACACAAAGAGAGGCTATGGGGAGATGAAAGTGACACTGGAGTGGTGTGCCCACAGGCTAAGGATGGCAGCTCTGCCAGCGGCTGGAAGAAGTAGGAGGGACCCTCTAGAGAGAATAACGGTAAAGGCATAAGATTCTGGACTCTGGCCTCAGGTCCAGGAGGGCAGGTCCCCGTTGCCTAAGGCCTAAGCTTATGGTGGTATCCCTGGGAAGCTATAGGAATTAAGGGGTTAGCTTGGGCTGTCTGCTCATGGTGAACCCGAGGGTTTTAGCAGAGTGCCAGGGCACTCTCTGGGTCCCCTGTAATATCCCTGTGCACCAGCTTAAAGGTGTCAATAAACAGCTGCATCCAGTCCTGCCGCTCGACCCCTGTGGAGAACTTGGCCCTCTCGGCGGTGTAGACCATCACAGCCACCAGTTGGGAGTAGGCAGATGGGTTCTGAGTGAACTCCGTGGCGTTTAGCAATTGCTGGATCAGGGGGATGGTCTTGGGGAAGGTAGGGTCCGGACCCTCTTCCGTGCGGAGGAAGGTGACCGGGGGCTTGCTGCCAGGCCATGGTTCATCTGTAAGGGAGTGTCCAGAGAAGACTTTAGGGGCTCCAGTGGATGTGGCTGGCCTCCAGCCCTCCTTAGGCCTCTGACCACAGACAGCAGTTAGGACCAAAGAGACTGAGGCAGGGAGAGATTGAGCAGGTGGTGGTATCTGGCCTAGGCAGGAGGCCTGCGGGGGGTAAAGAAGCAGAAAGCAAGCGACACAGCCCAGGAGACTTAGCCTTGTAGCAGTTTGGGGGTGTCCATAGAGCTCGCGGAAACTCAGCCTGGAGCATTAGCACCCAAACCCAACTGAGAGATGTGCACAAATCTTGTACACTTCTCCAGTTCAGAGCTCCATCTCGGCATCCCTAGACGAGTCAGCTCCGGAAAGCGCCCACAGACAGACATGATCTGCTATCCCAGGACCTGTCCTTGAGGGTCTGAGATAGTGCAGACATCACGGGCGAGCAAGAGCCTCTCTTCCTCCCTCCTCTCCTCCCTTGTCACCCCTGTCTCTTCCCCCCTTCTTCCCCTCTCTTATTTCACCTTCTCTTTTGGTGTCTCCATCTGCCTCTTTTTCTCCATCCCTTTCTGCTTCTGTCCCTTTGTCCCCTCCCTTCCCTTTGTGCCTCCATTTCTTTCTTTGTTTCTTTATTCCTTCCTCTCTCCTTTGTTGCATCTTCCTCTCTCTGCCTCTTTTACCTTCCCCCCTTACTCCTCCCTCTTTTTGGCTTCCAGTGCCTGCTGGATCAGAAGGGATGACTCAATGGGTGTCATGGCCAAACTCACTCCCTTTTCTCTGGTAACCAAGGAGGCATGAGGAAACCCAAATGTGTCCAACACAGGACCAGGCCCCAGAATCCTGGGCCTCCCTGGGGACATTTCCTTCTCTAAAGGCTCTTGTTTCTTTTTTCCACAAGCAGTGCTCAACCTGTAGTCTTTGATGCCATGGTCATTACTAATTTTCTCCCTGCAGTTTTGAGCTGGTCAGATACTCTCAGCAGTCCCTAAGGACTGACTCCAGGCCTGGTCTGAGGCAGGCTTCTGGATGGACAGGGCTGGCTACTTGGCTCAGAGGGTCAGGGCTATGTCAGAGTTGGAAGTGTGTTGTTAACACTGTATTCACATCAGAAACGCTCACATGGATGCTCACCCAGGACCTCACTCGTAAAGACACCGTCTAAGGTCACTGTGTCCCCAGATACCATACCTAATTTACCTTGAATTTTCATATAGTAGTGAATGCAGATGTGCTTTATAAGGTCAGTAGAAGGTGTTAAGGAGCTGGAAAATGTGGAGGGGACCTAGTAAGGGGTCCTAAGATCTCAGTGTAGGCTGACACCCCCATTTCCTCCTGATCTTGCCACCCTCCGGAACTGGTATGCCCACAGGTAGATACTGTCTGATCCTGGCCCCCACCGTGGAGCCACTGCACCCTGTCACCCAGAGTCACCCGATACAAGCGAGACACAGACATCACCAGAAAGGAAGGTGCAGAGAGACAGCTCTTTGAACACAGAGGCAAACTGTCCCCCATAAGGTATGAGCTGACCACATTCAGCAGGCAAAACCGAGGTAGAGCAAGAGCCAGGGCTGTGCCTCAAGGAACAAGACTCACTCAACAATAGAAAATCAACATGACTGACCATTGCTTTCAAAGCTAAAGAAACCTCATGAGGAGTCACCAACGAACAAATCCAAACCTTCCTGTCCTGATGACAAAGCTCAACAACTAAATGGGGGAACTTGCTGGTGTCACACTTTAGACGTTTCCCACTGCGATCAGGAGCAAGACTCAGGGACTGCGGGGATGGAGCCATCTGTGGTATCAGCCTCCCTTACACAAACCTCACTAAAGGTTTACATCCTGTGCAATAGCTGGGCAGTGGTGGTGCACACCTTTAATCCCAGCACTTGGGAAGCAGGGACAGGCGGATCTCTGTGAGTTCGAGGCCAGCCTGGTCTACAAGAGCTAGTTCCAGCGCAGGCTCCAAAGCTACAGAGAAACCCTGTCTCAACACCAACCAAACAACCAACCAAACAAAAAACTTAAAAACAAAACAAAACACCAAAACTATCCTGTGCAATATTGAGCTACAGTCCAATACCAAAGGTACAGTCCACATGGGAGCTAATCAAGGTGCCAGAAGCTGGGGTTGGGGGTCTCCCTGCAGACATGGCCCCTAGCCTTTGACAGATACCAGAACTGGCAACTTGAGGCCCGTGCTCTGAGCCTCACACAATCCTCCCTGGAGTGGCTGAGGCCAAGGCATGCCCTGAGAGTGTTTTCCTGGTAATGATCTCTGCTGAATAATGTGAGACCCTGACTCCCAGTCCACATGGTCCCTTCTGTTAGGTGGTTTCAGGGCCTGTGCACATGCTCAGTGGTCACCTTGTCTTTGGGAGGGGCCAAGAAAGTCGAGACTTTGCAAGGAGATGCAGCTGCATAGTGTGGGCCTTACAAGAACTATTATTACAGCAGGCCACCAAAACCCGCCCACCCCCTACTCAATGCTCCTGGGAGGCTGGGCTTGCAGAGTCGACTGAAGGGCTCCAGGCCCCAGGGCATGTCCCTGAGGCTCTTGCCCAGTTATTCTGCAGCAGTGTCTGGGGAGGCATTGACAGGGACTTTCAGCACACCAGGGACCCCTCTATGCTCCCTCGGGAGTAGCAGCTCGGGTTCCAGCCTCCTACCACGAAGGCCACAAAGGCAGCCGCAGGGTTAGAAGCAAAGCCAATCCACTACTGGTGGGCATCAGCATGCTTGCCGCCACTCCCCCCGCCCATATCTTACACCAGCCATTCTGCCCATCAGTTTTAGGGCTGTATCTTTTGGCAAGAGCTTGCCAGGCCGTGGCAAATAGATGGTTCTAGCTAAGTCTGTCCAGGGCCTGTCCCCCATGGACCAAAAGGAGAGTCCCCAGTGGTAGGGAGACTTCAGACTCTTGGATGAGACTCCCTTTGTCTTGAAATACCTTTTTGGTCAGTGGCCAAGAGTCAAGCACAGCCAGGCCAGCAGTCTCTGCCCAGATGGTACCATACAGGGGTTCAGGATGACACTATATGCTCCCAGGAGCCAGTCCTCACCCTGAGCTCCTGATTACCATGCCAGGGCTGAATTTCAAGGGTTTCTCCCCAAGGAAGCACCTCCACAATGGCACACCCCTGAGGCTGCACAATTCCCGGCAGCATCCCTGGCTATCAGAACAGGAAGGATGCTGGGCCTGCTATGCTGTTCTGGGGTTAGGGTCTCAGGCACCCGTGTTACCTGTTTGGCAGGGAAGTTCTGGACACACGATCTGGGGGTCTAGAAGAGAGAAAAGAGAACAGGTCTCTAGTAGTTCCTGCTGGGCCCTCGGTGGACACCTACTAGCCTACTAGGGGTAAAGGTACCGGGTCTCACCACTTACCTGGGCAAAGGACATCTTCCATGTCATCGATGAACTTCTCAGCCACCAGGTCAGAGAACAGCGTCATGTTGCGCACCTGCTGTGGCTTGTCACAGGCGATGGAGTAGAGGTTTTCACTCTCGTGCGTCTCATGGAACATGTCACCAATGCCGATGGCTGTCACGGTGACATCTCGGTCACACAGGGCCCGGAGATTGAGGTCATCATCGCGGGGGTCGTGGCGCCCATCTGTGATGACCACTGCGAACACCCGGGTCTTCTGGCGCCGGCTCTCCTTGATGAGCTGATTGTAAGCAAATTTGAGGGCAGAGGGCGTCCAGGTGCCACCGGCTATCCACTCGAGGTTTTTGACAGCCTCCTTGAAACTGGACAGGGAGTTGACTCGTTCGTCGTCCAGCCGGATGGCCTCAAAAGTGCCCTCGTGGCTGTACTGCACCACACCCACGCGTGTGCCTACAAGGGTACAAAAGCGGGAACAGTGTCTACCAGCCTGTTTTCCCACCTTGGTGACCTGGGCTTGGCCACCTTGGCCACAGGCGAAGCCATGATCCTGACTAGAGGTAGGGATCTGGTTTCTGCCTCACGGTCCTTCATGGCCTTCACTGACCTGTCTCAGACTTGGGGTCCTTGGCAATGGCACCCAGCCTGTTGACCACATTGATGACAAAGTTCTTCTCCAAGGTGAAGTTGGTGTAGCCAATACTCTCAGAGCTGTCAATGACGAAGACCACATCCAGGGCACCACAGCGCTTCTCACAGTCTGGAAGTGTGTGTGGGGGGATGACAGGGTTAGTCAGTAGAGTGTGAAGACCCTTAGGGTACATGGCCAGGGATACCCTGAGTGATCCTGCCCCATACACTCTACCCCTCCTGCACTCTTGCACTAGGCCAACTCACCGCAGCACCCGCAGGTTTCCCTCACATAGGTCATGACGTCACATTCCTGCAACACAGCCCCAGTGGGTGCATTTAGGCAGGGAGCACCTGCTATCACACGAGACCTTCCATAGGAGTCCCTGTCCCCATGTCTGCTGGTGTCTATGTCAATATGTGGAGTAGAAGTACATATATCTCCAGCTTTGCCCTATGACCTTACCCATGCCAACTCCACCCACTAACTCCTACCCTATGGTCTTGTCCTTGCCAACCTGATCACTGCTGACTTTGCCCTCTCAACCTCCTGCCAGCCTTGATTCATCTTCTGATCTTGTCTCTGGTCAACCTCAAACATGTTGGCTTTGACCTATGTATGCCTGCTAACTTTGCCCTCTGAGCTCCTCCTCTGACTCTGCTCTTGCCAATCCCCTGTACTTGATGCTCTTGGAATTTTGCTTTTCAGAAGAGAGAACACTTACAAACAAGGATACTGACTCCACACTACGTGACACCTACCGTGAGACCAGGGTCTCCAGGAGGGCCAGGTTCTCCCTGGAAAGCAAAGGAAAACAGGGAGAGGTGAGACTGATGAGTTCAAGTCACTCCTGGTGCCACCACTTAGTGCGTAACAACTCATGGGCACACTAAGGGCAGAACCAGGATGCTCTGTGTACATCAGCCTGGCTGGCCCAGGAGCCATGGACCTAAGGGACAGAGGTAGCTTACCTCAGGTCCTGGGATTCCTCTTGGCCCTCGAGGTCCAGGTTCACCAGGGGGACCAGGATCAGCCTGAAGGGGAACAGGGAAGTAGGCTCAGTATAGCCCTGGGAGGTCCCTTTGCCCCATAGAAGTATTGATTCCCCTGTCAATGGCCTTTGCTGGGAGTACAGTTGCATGAAGGACTGCATCACCCATTTTATCCTGAATTTGATATCACCCCAGGAATGTCCTGAGCTGCTGTTATCAGAGCCTGGTAGGCAAGAGAGAGAGTAGAAGGCCATAACCAAGGAACTCAAAGATAGTACCGGGATAATTCACGCTGCCACATCCCAGGGTCATCTAGTCACTCTGTGTGCCCAATCTACCTACCCATTTTTCCATTACCTGTCCACCAACCTACCATCCCTCCACTGACCTGCCAACCCTACCCATCCATCCACCAACCCACCCATCCATCCATCCACCCATCCATCCACCCACCCTCCCATCCATCCATCCATCTATCCACCCACCCACACACCCATCCATCCATCCATCCACCCACCCACCCACCCACCATCATCTGCCACCCATCCTTATATGTGTTGCCTTGCCCTCACTGTTCCTCCTGCATCCATATGTCCATCTAGATACCCAAGGGTGCTAGGGACATGGAAGTGAAGACAATATGGGCCAGGCTTGTGCCAAAGGACCAATAAGAGGTGCTGGCTGAGGATGGGGTGAAGAACAGAAGAGGCCTCTGAGTTTGGCCATTCCCATCAAGGGCTTGGTGCCAGACAGGCTGGGTGTTTTCCCAGGAATCCTAGGCCCTCCTCATACACTAGCCCACTGCCCTGGTCATAGGACAGTGACACTCACTGGCTCGCCTTTGTCTCCCTTCCTTCCGGGTGCTCCTTTCAGGCCAAAGTCTCCTCGGCCTCCCTGTGACACAGGACACATGTTAGTTGTGGGCAGTGGGTGGCATACACCCACCCACCCCACATGACAGGACCTCCCACAGATTTCCAGGAGCTCAGAGTTACACAAGCCACAGAGTTCAGCATATTCAGGGAAGCTCTGGGTTTTGTTTGGAAAAGGACACAACACAGAAACCACCACCAGTTAAAGCCCAGCCAGGGCTCATGTGGCCTGTCTTGTGCCAAGGACATGCCCGAAAGATGGTTCCCAAGTGGACATGGCATGCAGGACTTTCACGACCCCACCACAAAAAGACTAACTGGGACAAGACCCCCAAGTACCTCAGGGCCTGGTGGGCCAGGCTCTCCTTTTTCACCCTGTGAAGCAAGCAAAAGTCTGACAGGTTGCTCAGTCACAGACCCCAAGTCTAACTACAGGCAGAGAAGCCCACCATCCCCTAGAGCTGGGGTCACCCCTCATGATTTCTTGGATATCAGAATTTATATAGAAGCTCACACACACCTCAGGTAAAGACCACAAAATCCACACATGCTGAGCCAATCCTGGGCTATGTCTGACCCCTGGTGTCTCTGGGTGCTGGCTGGATCTGCCTTTGCACCAACTGACAGGTGGCCCTTGTCCCCTCCCTATTCCTAGTCCCACACTGAGGAAACCACAGAAGCCTTGGGGCCCAGTCCACAGGGTTTTCCTGGGGTTTCTTCTTCTACACCATGACTCACGGGTGTTCCTCGGGGTCCTGGGTAGCTGAATCCAGGCCTTCCGGGATCTCCCTGAAGGAGAAGGTGGAGTTAGTTGAAATGACTGAGGAGGAGGCAGTGTCCAAGTAGTGCAGATGAGGACTGGGGTATCTTGTGTGGGGTGGAAATAGAAAGTGTGAGCCTCGCCTTGCTTGTCCATGTCTGGATGGGAGTGTGTGTGATTAATGTGCCAGATAAGCCAGGGGCTGTGGCACACACTAGAGAGGCTACTAGGCTCATGCAATACCCATATGGCTGTCCATCCTTCAGGACCCTGCCATCTTTCCATCTTTGCTGGGGAGGGCAGAAGACAGGTTGCATGGTCTCCTACTGCTCCTCACTCTCTCTCCAGTCTCACTAGGAGCTGGGAATAGGAGGCTCACTGGAGGCCTTTCTCCTCCTCCAGGCCTCCAAGCTTCTCTTGAAACCTTCCTGTTGGGTTCCTTCACAGGCAACTCCTTTGGGCCCCATCTCATATTGACCAGAGGAAGGGACATACCTTGGGACCTGGCTGTCCTGAATCTCCACGGGGTCCAGCATCACCAGGGTCTCCTCGAGATCCCTGAGGGCAGGAGAGCAGTCAGAGATGGCCTTGTCACCTGAAATGGTGCTGGCCTAACCTGCTTCGACCAGCTCGGAGAAGATGGTAGGTCTTGGCACCAGGGCCGCCACCTTGCCTGGGGTTAGGGGTTCGGATGAGTGGGGAGTAGGTAAGTGTGGGTTTGTAGGACTGTGGAGTAGGGTGGGGAGTGGGTGGGAGGTCCGGGGCAGAGTGGGGACTGGGCTAGGGGCCTGGGAGCAGAGTGGGCAGTTGATAAAGGGTTGGGGGAAGGGTAGGGAGTAGGGAGTCATGGAACAAGATAGGGAACAGGTGGAGGGTTGAAGTAGGTGGGGAAGTTAGGGATTGAGAACGGGGTTAGGAGTGGGTGGGAGCCTGGGGGCAGGGTGCTGTCATGGCCTCAGGGCTCCTAGTGTCCTGCTACCAACCTGTTTTCCAGGCTCCCCAATAGGGCCCTGGGGGCCTCTGGGTCCAGGTAAACCTCTGTCTCCCTGAGAAGAAATGAAATGAAGGTAAGATGGTGAGGTTCTGAGGTCTAATAGTGCACCCACAGAGTCCTGACCTCAACCTGGTAGTTCAGGGTGAGGTCAACCTGCCCTGGGCCCACTGCCCACCAGTGGTCTTGCCTTGGCTTGGTCTGCCAGACGGTTAAGTGGGGCAGGAAGATTATGGGGCACAGTTTCCTCTAGCCTGGCCTTTGTCATTCCCTGTCCTGGGTGTAGCCTCCTCCATTCTGGCTTTTGCTACCTCCTGTCCTGGAGACAGCCCCCTTCTGTCTGGTATCTGCCATCCCCTGCCTTACATACCTTGGCTCCTTTGCTGCCAACTTCTCCAGCCAGGCCTCGGGGCCCCTCAGGACCAGGGTCTCCCTGTGAGAAGACAGGTCTGGTCAGGCTTTGCCAAGGAGTAACTCCGAGTTCCCATCTCCAGAGGCAGTATTGGGGGTGGGGGTGATGGGGTTAGAGGAACGAGCTATTCAGTCCACTAGGGCAAAGACACTGGTGTGCGAAGGGTGATGTCAGAATGGCAGTGTCCTTCCTTCTGACATCCCCTCATCCCCACAGACCAACAGTCTCAGTCCTGCCGAGGCCACTACAGGCAGTGGGAGCTGCGGGAACGTGTATGTTCAGTGGAGATGATATTGTAAGACGGAGCAGTATGCAGCCTGAGCAGTTGTACAGGGCACATATAGGATGGGCGGCGCCTTTCCAGAAGCCTCAGAGACAGCTGGGAGTGGGAGTTTGCCTGCCTGGTTCTTACTGTCTCAGACAGGGCAGGGACCAAAGCCCCTCAGTGGTTAGACCTCAGAGTTTTGTTCTCCTGGTGGGTGAGGATGGAGGCCCAGCCCCTCAGCTTTCTGGGGGAGAATCCAGAGCAGACCCCTAGGATCCTTACAGAGCAACTCACCTTTTCCCCCTTTGGACCGTCACTGCCTGGGCCGCCCTTGGTTCCAGGATCTCCCCTGCGTCCCTGTAGAGAATGGATATGAGAACGAGGGAAGATGGCCGGGAGGGTCACGTGGGCCACTTGTAGCCCTGCTCTCCCTAGGACACTGGGGACCACGAGCCTGGTGTTTCCTCCCGATGATATCTGCTTGGGGTTGTGGCTCTATCTTCATACTGCTTCTGTGTCAGCTTTGTCCCAGTCGGGGAGTCAGGACTTGGTGTGTGGGTGCTCCTGGTCAGGCTGGAAGTCCTGGTCAATGACTGGGATGTGGCTTGGATAACCAGTATGGTCATTCCTGATCATTCCCTGACTGGGATCAGCCCTGGGATGGGGTTCCCTACGCCACGTTCAGCCCTGGGGAAGCTTTGTAGGGACGGTAGTGAGAGGGCTGATGGGCAACAGAGGGCTCTGCCCATCCTCAGTGCCATTTCCCAGTGGCCCTTCATCAACCTTGCTGCCCAAAGTGGTGCCTCAGAGGTGCCCCAGAAGAGCCCAAATCAGGGGCCTGGTTCAGGCTGAGAGACTTAGGGTAAACTCACGGGTTCTCCTTTTGGTCCACGGGGGCCAGGCGCTCCCTTGCCTCCTTTCACTCCCGGACTTCCAGGAGCTCCGTTGTTGCCTTGGTATCCCTGTGTGGGGGCAGGGACAATTCAGCAGGCTGGGAGCATGGCCAAGGAATGCACCAGGACTAGGACATGATGTCTCCCTTAGTCATCCTGTACCGTCCCTCCCCACACATGTGAGGGCACAGAACAGTGTGGATCACATCCTGGGTAGTGAGCAGGCCAGCAACTCACCTTGCTTCCCTTGTCTCCAGGATCTCCTGGCGGTCCCCTGCGTCCTGGGCGGCCAGCATCCCCCTGGAAGGGTTAGGGGTGACATCAGCTTTTTGCATGGACAGGTACTGGGGCAGTGGGGCAGGATCATCTAAATTTCCCCATGTTCTTGGAGCACACAGGATGCCAGGCATAATGGGGGAGGAACTTGCCATGGTGCCCAAAAGACCAACCCATGAGCCCAGTGTAAAGTCTGCTGCCTCCTCTGGGGAAGGAGCCCTATGTGAGAGGCCCTGGTGACAGCAGGATTGCTAGGCAGGGGAATCAAAGGAGGAAGCAGGTGGAAGGGGCATGGTCTGGTATCCTGGGGGAGGCTGCCTATTCTGTGGTTAAAGGTCTAGGCTACTGAGGGCAAGGGGTGACAGGGCCTTGGGGAATAGAAACTACAGCAACGAGAGTTCCCTTCAGGGTCTCTGCCAGCTTGGAAGGGGAGGTGGCAAGCTGTGCTACAGGTGACCCTGATCTTGAATAGTGAGTCTGAGGACAGGACCTCCCTGCTAGGCTTCACAGCCTGAGCTGTCCCCTCACCCCGATGTGAGCTGGCATAGGGACCCCCAAGGCAGGAATTTCTGAGGATGATGATGGCCTGTTCTAGAGCTACTAGCCAAGTTCTTACCTTGGCACCTTGGTCTCCTTGCTCGCCTGGGCTTCCGGCTTCTCCAGGGTATCCGTCGGGGCCCTGAGGGAGGCGAGAAAGGCTTCTCTGAGTGCTGCCACGGTGGACTGTGCTTCCCACGGGCCACTGACACAGGGCCTCCCCCAGAGATGCTGCTCACTCAGGCTATGAGGGCCTAGCTCCACAGGAGCCATGCCTAACACCACCCTCGATGGGCATCCAAGTTTCAGAACTTTCCAGCCTAGGACCATGAGCTCAACCTGGCCTGGAAACCGTATATGTCCAAGGGTTGGCTCATAGACTTCTTGGGGTGGGTGGGTTGTGACCCCAAGACTAGAAGAGATCCAGACTGGGGTGAAGACCAGGCAGGGAGAGGTTGGGCAGAGGAGAGAATCCAAAGACTTGCTTCCAGCCCAGCCTGGTAGCCATGTCCCCTGAATGACGTTTCATGTGATAGATAGGGAGGATGGTGAAGTTACCCACCCGACTTCCTGGGTCTCCCTTGCAACCTGGAGGTCCAATGCGGCCCAGTTTGCCCTGAAAGAAGGAGAGGGAATATCAGAGGGTAGATCTGGGGGTCTGTACACATCAGTGATGGCGCCACTTGGACCCTTGTATGACAGGCCAGCTGTACCCAAGTCAGAGCACAGAACCGTGTGGTGATTCCCACTTTGCTCCATTCTGTCTCCATGACAGAATCCCAGGACCAGGCTAGGTGTATGGGTGTGGACTGTCCTCACCACATGCACGTGTGTGTGTGTGTGTGTGTGTGTGTGTGTGTTACGTATCTGTGCAAATAGACTTATGAACATATGGGGAGAGGCAGTGGCTGGCAGTCGGGGTGGGGCTGGTGACTCTACCTTCTGTCCATCAGTTCCATTCTTGCCAGCTAGGCCGGGGGCTCCCTGGAGAAGACAGAGAAAGGACTGGTTAGTCCCAATCCGTGTTCCCTCGGAGCAGCAGGGCAGGGCACACCCATCCCTTCAGGCTTACCTTCCGACCATCTGATCCAAATTCACCCTGTGCAGGAGGCAAGTGAAGTGTTAGCTGAGTTTCCAAGCTTCACAGACACTGTTGTCTTTGGGGTGCAAATGAAGACCCCCCCCAGCCCAAACATGAGGCTAGAAGCCTCGGTCTGCCTCCAGGCAGAGGGAAAACCTCGGTCTGCCTCCAGGAGCCCATAGGCTGTGTGCTGTCAGGGCACAGTAGCTCTCTATGCCCTGTGCGGCATCCCAACCTACCTTCTCTCCCTTGAAGCCAGGCACACCCTAAGGGCAAAAGGAAAAGACAGTGTGTTACCAAGGGTATGCCAGCAAGCGCAGTGGGGTTCTGGAGAGACAGGCGCAAAGGACAGCCGAGACCCAGCAGTGACTGGGTCATGCCTGGAAATCATATGTGGGTCCTGAACACATGCTTGAGAGAGGAGGGGTCAGGCTGGATGTGATCTTCAAACTGTAGAGGCATTTCTCTTCTTTGGCAATGGGGACTAGGCTGTGGACACCCCCAAGGGCAGGGTGGGGAACTGACCCAAACTGACCTTCCTCCACTTCCCTTCCCCCATCCTAACCCTAGGGAGAGAACTTGCCTTGGGTCCTGGGAATCCAATGGGGCCTTCGATGCCAGGGTCTCCCTGTGAAGAAGGAACAATGAACCTTGGGTGTGACCCCAACCCTGGAGGCAGGGAGAGTGGTTGGGAGTTGGGTCAGGGGCCAGAGGTTATGTGGGAACCTTACCTGTCGCCCCTTTTGTCCAGGCTCTCCCGGCTCTCCCATGTTGCCCTTGGCACCCTAAAAGTAGAGGATAGGGTAAAGGGTAAATTGAGGCAAGGGAATCCTATCATCTGCAAGAGGTGGTATGGCAGAAGCTATTGGTCCCTCCCCAGATGGGAACATCTTAGGACAGGGTCAGATGCCCCTGAGAGCCCCGGTGGTCCCCACCAGGCTCTTGCTGACTCTCTTCCCAAGTCTTGATAGACAGCTCTTCTTGAAGCCACACTGCAAATGGGGCTGAGCAGTTTCTCAGCTGGGGATGCTGGGGCTCGGGACCTCAGCAGACCCTGGGCTCTCCATAGGCCAGCATGGCACTCATGGGGACATTAATTCCTCTCGAAAGGGATTGGCATGGGTATGACATGGATTGACAGAACTAGAAAGATTGGAGCTTCATAAAACCACATAAAGTTAGACTCCCAGGGAGCTAAAGTTTTAACTTTATATGCATACACACACACACACACACACACACACACACACACACACACACACACTAAATAAAGGCACCAACTTATTAATATCCTTCTACTTTAAATGCAAAGGGACAGAGAAGAAATCAAGAGGCAAAGGAAACAGGATGGAGGAGATCAAACAGAGCACGCGGTCAGATATCCTGTGTGTCACAGCTGTGCTCTGCTCTGAAGTCCCTGGCTCATCTACCTCCCGGGGGCTGGATCACCTCTGTGTAAGTGGTAAGGTGGCCCTGTAGCAGGGTGGGCATGATTCGCAGTCAGGGCTGGAAGAAGCCAGGCCAGGGAGCGGCTGGCGCAGGAGACATCTTACCCGGCTACCCGCTGCTGTAGAGGCTCTCACTCACTGTACTCACAAAGAGCGTGAGGACGCTCTACCTCCTTTCTAAGTCACTGCATGGGACTGGCGTCATCTCAACTCCTTCCTACCCCCTGTTTTCTGACACATGAATTGTTGGTTAAAGACGCTAAGGTGGTGAAATCGGAAGGGATTTATTTTATACAGCTCCGTTGTTAGGAAAATGCCAGGTAGCCATTCAAAGCAGAGTCCCCAAAACCTAGAGTCAAATAAACCTCCAAGTGGAAGCCTCACGTCAATCAGCAACCACGCCACGGACAGAAAGGAACCTTGTGTGCTATGAGCACACTTGCTTGCTTCACAAATGAATTTTAAATGGCATATTTTAAAAAAAAACTTTTTAAACATCTCCTACTTTTCTCAAAATACCATTTAGAAGGGAATGGATAAAACCTGAAGTTTAGCTTTTCCAAGCCTGGAAGTGACGAGCCACCCACAGCCAGCTGGCCTCCACTGTGGAATTCCCGCAGGTCAGGGGCTTCCTGAAGCCCTGGCCATGTGCCCTCTAGGTCTCTTACCTTCTGTCCTCGGTAGCCCTTGGGTCCATGGGGCCCAGGAATCTCCAGGCAGCTCACTTTGTAGCACTGAAATGCGGAGGACAAACAGCATGTCAGGACAAGTCCCCAGCTGGGTATGGACCGGGGACAGGCATAACCTCAGACTCCCAGAGGAAGCTCCCAAAACCCATACAGACAAGCAGAGTGGAAGGAAGGACCAGACACACAGGGTACTAGATAGGCGGGGGCCGGTGCTCAAATCATCTAGCAGGTTTGGGGTAAGAGAGGCTGAGATAAGCCATGACAGACAGGAACAAGGACCAATGAGCTCTGGTTATGGCTAGGCACCATCTGTATACGGGGACTGATTTGCCATTCTTGGAAGTAGCTGCTCTAGGATGGCTTGTTTCCACAGAAGGAGTAGGGTGGGACTTTGGGTACCCAAGGCTGTAGGACCCCAAGACAGGCACACGGCTTCCAGTCTGGGTTGGATAAAACCCCAGTCTGGGACATGCCTCAGCTTCTCCAGAAGTCATGTGTTTGGTAAATAACTCTAGTACCAGCCCTCTAGGGATTCAACAGCCTGGATTTGATCGGGGATGGATTAGGGCTTCATGCAAGCTCAAGAGTATCCGGCCCCACGGAGCAGGTGGACGTCAGTCCTTCTGCCGCTCCGGTCTGCTCGAGGCCCTGGGCAATCAGGAGTGTGGCGTTGGCCCTCTGCTGGGTCAGCAGTCTTGGCTGCCAACAGGCAGTGTAGGCTGGGCGGTAGTGACAGGACAACTCACCTCTCCGTAGGCTTCATGTTTCTGCAGAAAAGATAGAGACAGGATTAGCCTGAGCCTGGGGACCTGTGTGATGCTGCCTGAGTCTGGGTGGGGATCGTGGAGATGAGAGGACTTGACCCTCACTTCCATCAACTGCCTCACAGGGGGATACACTGAACTCTGACTGCTGCCTCACTGGTGAGTGGACAATATCTTTAACCTCTGCCCCAGCCACTCACCATGACCTTGATGATGCGATTGATGGTGTCCTGGTCAATCTCAGTAGAGTCGGGTCTCATGGTGGCGTAGTTGTTGCGGTAGAGCTCATGAGGGGTGTTAGCGATGTCCCGCAGGCCTTGTTCATTTAGGTTCCTGTTCGGGGCCACAGCAAAGAGCCGGATGCCCTCCTCACGGGCCCGCTCGGCCTGCATTTTGATGCCCCCACATGGACTGCCTGTGACGTGGCCGTCGGTGATGACCACAGCAAAGTGGACCACCCCTCGGCTTCCGTGCTGCCGGATCTGCTGTGTCATGTTGGCCAGGGCACAGTCAGTAAAGGTGCCCCTGCGGAAGGAGCGGATGCCTTGGAGGCTCTTAGTGAAGGAAGCCCGGTCGCTGCCGGGTGGGCTGAACACCTCCACCTGGTCCGAGAAGTGTAGGCCACCGTAACGCCAGCTCAGGGCCACCTGGTCCAGGTAGAATTCATTCTGCAGCTGGCTGATGAACTGCGGTACGAACTGCTGCATATGATAAAGCAGGCTGTCTGTGGGGGACTGCATGGCCACGCTCTCTGACGTATCCAACACGAAGTACACGTTGACGGGACAGTCAGCCTTCTCTGGAGTCGGGGGTGGGGGGGAGGGGCAGGACAACATTAAACCCATCAGGGCTTGCCAAGTCGGGGCTAGCCCACCCTCACCCTATGAATACAGCTCTGTCCCAGAACTCCAGAGCCCCACCCAGGTACCTGGACAGTTGTTGCTCCTGTCGGTGGTGGTGATGTCGGGAGAGATGACTTCCTGCTGCTGAGCGTGGAGGACTCCCAAGAGCCCCCCAAGCAGGAACACAGAAAAAGAACCCTGGAGCATCTTGATAGCCGTCATGTGCCCTGACGTCCTGCAATAAAACCGGGGACCGTTACGGACACCCCCACAAACACATGGCTGCCCTCCCAGGGTGGGATGCACATAGCTGGTAATTCCTTGAGGAAACAGGGGTCTCCATGTTGTTGCCCCACCCCCAGGGGAAATGTGCCTCTCTGACTCTCTATTGGCTTCAGGGCTCAGTTCTAGGCAGGATTCAGACTCCAGCCTTTCCCTGTTATCTGGGGGCAGAGTACACATGGATAGATCATTTGAGTGGGTTGGAAACACCAGGGAGCAGCGTCTCTTTACATGTCCCACTCCGGGGCCTGCACTGGGAATAGGAGGAGGGAGACACACACCCACTTCGCTACTCCGTGGGCAGGTCCTAGGCTCAGCATGGGACCCTGGGCATAGCCCGTTCCCTATAGCCTGATCCTTCTTCACATGGGTATTGGTATGGACGGAGTGGGGTCAGGGTTAGTCAGGTACGGTGAATTTTAGTATGGCTTTCTACCAGGTGTCAGCAGACTGAGGGCAGCCTTTGGCCCTCTGTGGGTGCAGCAAGATCTCTGGACTCTTTGCAGCTGTGCTCCTGGGGAGACTCTGTCCTAACTTGTCATCTGGGAAATTTCTTCAATCACGGAAAGTACTCCAGATTTCAGACATTACAGGATTTTAGTTGAAAAATAAGTAGCATCAGCGAACAGCATATTCAGTGCTAAGGATGGAAGGTATCAGGTATTGCACACGCACTTGTAAGCCCAGCATTTGGGAGTCAGAGACAGAAGCCATGAGCTCAAGACCAGCTGGTCTACATAGCACGATCCTATCTCAAAAAAAGATGAAATAGACTACACACCAGTGTGGTGGTTTGAATGTAACTGGCTCCCATAAGCCCATAGGGAGTAGCACTATTAAGAGGTGTGGCTTTGTTGCAGTAGGTATAGCCGTATTGGAGAAAGAGTGTCACTGTAGGGGGTGGGCTTTGAGGTCTCCAATGCTCAAGCTACACCCAGTGACTCAGTTCACTTCCTGTTGCCTACAGATCAAGATATAGAACTCTCAGTTCCGTCTCTAACACCATGTCTGCCTGCACACCTCCCTTATATAATATGCTACAGTATTTGCTTATAATTTATGTATATTCTCCTATACACTTGAAATTATCTTTAGACTGGTGTTTATGTCAAGCACAATGGAAATTCCAAATAAATACTTGTTATATGACATTTTAAAGACACTGGCAGGGAGTAAAAGGTCTGTCAATATTCAGCATGGACACAATTTTATTTTCAATCAAATGATTGAATTTATAGATGTGGGAAAAAGTGAATACAGAAGGCTGACCATTTATTATTTCAAAACATAACTAATACATATTTAAATTTCTATTTTATTTTTATTTTATGTGGATGGGTATTTTGCAAGCATGTATTTATGTGTGCCACATGTGTGCCTGGTGCCCAAGGAGGCCAAAAGAGGGTGTTCAATCCCCTGCAACTGGAGTTATATACTGTAATAATAATAAGCTGTCATGTGGGTGCTGGAAAACAAATCTGGGTCCTCTGGAAGAGCATTCAGTGCTCTGAACGGATGCGCCATCTTTCCATCCCCATAACTAACATTTTAATATGCTAGTTTCTTAGATTATAGAGCAAAAAACTTTGAAATTACAAATAAAAATTGAAATACCAGCTCTTAAACTAATAATTGTTTCCTTTAAAATGAATTAGCTTTTCAAATCATTTTCGAAAACAAACACTGGAGCTCCCCTCCATGGCTACAGTAACACGAGCTTTTAGCAGTTGCCCACATTTCCCTTTTCTGAGACATTTATGTTTTCTCATGGCTTAGTTATTGTCCATCATGCTTCATGGTTAGCCTTCAGGGCTTCAGGGAAAGGGAAGGGATGATGGACTTGCTCGATTGTTGTTGCTCTAGCAAGGTCTGTTTCTCCCTTACTTTCAAAGAACAATTTTCTAGAAATGGGCTTCTTGGCTGATAGTGTTTTACCTTCAGCACTTTGCTATACTGACCCTCAGCCTCTGGACTTAAATGTCCTTGAGAAATCTACCAGTAAACTTGTCAAGGCTCCTTTGTACTTGACGAGTCTTTTTTTTTTTTAAACTGCCTTCAAGATTTTGTCCTTGGGGTTAAATTATGATGGGTCTTAGCGTAGGTCTCTTTGAGTTCATCCTGCTTGGAGTTTGAGCTTCTTGAATATCCATGCCATTAATCAAATCGGTGAGGTTTCCCCCAGAAATCATCTCTTCAAACTCCCTGCTCCCTGCCCTCTCTCCTCTTAGGAGACTCCTATTGAGCTTTTGTTGATCTCAATGATGCTCCACGGGTCCCCTAGGCTTCGTGCACTTTTCTCAAGAATTCTCTTTCCACAGGTTGACTATTTCCCTTCTTCCGTCTTCAAGTTCTCTGATTCTCTCTTCCAATTGTTCAGATATGCCTCTGACTCTAGTAAAAAATTTTATTTCAATTCTGAACTTTTCAGATCTTTTCATTTAATTTTAGCTATTTCTTGCTCTTCATTGACATTTTCATTTCATTCATACATTATTCCCCAAATTTCTTTATACCCTCCATTAGTTTTTAAAGCATTTTAAAGATGCCTATTCTAAAGTCTTTGTCAAACAGACCTACCACTGAGTTGCTGCCATATAGAGGTCCTAGTGATTTATTTCTTCCCTTTATCAGTCAGGCACTCTACCACTGAGCCATGCCTCCCTTTCTTCCTTGGTACATCTACTGTTCTGACAACTGTTTATCTCCTGTTGCAGTTCTCTTCCATCTCGGATGAAGTATCATTCTTTCATGTTCTGTGTGACAGTTTCCTGAAAACTGGAGGTTTGAGCCTAATAACGGAGTAGCCCTGGACCTCAGAATCTCCTCCTCTCTGATGACTTGACGTTTTTGTTTGTTTGTGTTTTACTGTTTCAGGCTACTTCTGTGACAAGAATCAGCCTGAGTAAAACGTGAAACCTTCTCGGGCTCCTTCTGGTCCCCCCACCTGTTCCTGAACACAGGCACCTGCGGAAACTTTCTAATTTCCTCTGGGTCATGTCACGGCTTTGTCATGTATGGCTCCGAAGTGGGGACAGAGGAAAACAAGGGGAATCAAGTTTCAGTCCTGTAAGTCCTTGGGAAGTCACATTGTCCAGAGGGGAAAAAGATTGCGGCAAAGGGAGGCAGACAAAATAATGCCCAGGTCAATAGCTTTGCCAAGACAGACACCCAAAAATGCATCTTCTTCAGCCCCAGGGAAGTGAAGTTAAATAAGTAACAAGGGGAAACTCAGAAAACAACAAAATTGTGGAAATTAAACATTATGCTCTTAAAACAACCCACAAATAATAAAAAATAACCCACAAGTGTTGTTTTAAGAGCATAATGTTTGGGATGCGTTACATTCATTCTAAGGAACATTTGTTTAATGATGCAAAGATGTGTTGCATTCCTTTGTGTTGTGTTTAATTCTGTAAAGCTGTGTTACTTTGCCTGTCTAAAACACCTGATTGGTCTAATGAAGAGCCAAATGGCCAACAGCGAGGCAGGAGAGGGATAGGTGGAGCTCCAGGCAGAGAGAATAAAGAGAGAGAAGTAGGATGAGTGAGAAAAGAAGGAGACAGGATGCCAGGGGCCAGCCACCCAGTCACCCAGCTACACAGGCAGCGACAGAGAAAGATGGAAAGAAATATAGAAGAAAGGTAAAAAGGTAGAAAGAATAATTTTTAGAAAGCTGTCTAGAAATAAGCCAAGCAAAGGCCGGGCATTCATAAGTAAGAATAAGTTTCTGTGTGTGATTTATTTGGGAGCTGGGTGGTGGGGCCCCAAGGACCAAAGAGTTAAAAGAAAAAAAAATCCAACTACACTTAAAATGAATAAAAACCAATAAACAAATTCCAAAACGTACACAGCAGAAGCAATGCTGAGAGGGGAGGCACACAGCTGTAAAAGCCTACACCAAGGCTAAGAGCGAGCTCACATCAACAGCCCACCTTACAGTGTAAGGAAGTGGAGAAAGGACGAGGAACAAATCCATGGGGAGTGGAGGATAATAAAGATGAATAGAGGAAAACAAGCACAGAGGAAAAATGGAGAAAGTCAATGGACTCAACCTGATACTGAGAAAACACAAAATTGGCAAAGCATTTAGCAAGATCAACAAAAACTTTTTGAGGAAAACTCGAATTAATCATAGATGAAAGTGGAAGCACATTAACCAGTTCTCCACACCTATTTAATATTAAAAACAACTACAGAGCAGGATTGGGGGTGTGGCTCAGTGGTAGAGCATTTGCTTAGCATGCATAGGTCCTAGGTTTGAGCCCTAGTGTATCCATGTGACTCACTTTCTCTCTCTCTCTCTCTCTCTCTCTCTCTCTCTCTCTCTCTCAGTGAAACCAACCAACCAGGAAATGACAAGTGAAAGGGATATGACGCAAAATGAAGCACAAGGTGGGAGCCTTGTGCCCTGCTGATGAAAATGTAAGGTTGGTGAAGCTGGTGTCAAAACCTTGGTGGTTTCTCAAAAGATTATAAACAGAACTACCAAAAGTTATGACTCTTCCACTTCTGGGTATGTCTTCATGCATTCAGAGTATGTATGCAGAGATTTAGTCCTTCCCCTCCCTCTCTAGGGTCTCACCACATAGCCAAGCAGTTAAAGAGAGAGAGAGAGAGAGAGAGAGAGAGAGAGAGAGAGAGAGAGAGAGAGAGAGAGAGAGAGAGACAGAAAGAAAGAAAGAAAGAAAGAAAGAAAGAAAGAACATCTATTAGGAACACAGGGAAACTGTGGCCGGGCGAATCACCATAAGCCTACAAATGGCTCAGATAACGTTGCATAACTGAGGCAGAGCAAACCCACAGCAAGGCACTGCACACCAAGACGGGCACATCAGCAGGGACCAAAGGTTCTGCCCCACTTCTTCTGTGGGTGTCTGACAACATGTGCGCTAGGGGCTCTTGAACAGAGATCCCCACTCCCACATGGACCAGGAAGGTACCCCACATCTAGCTAGTGTTGTGTCTTGGCTCTCCAGTGGGTCAGTTTGCATCCCTGGAGATGCTGCTCAGAGTATGGTTCATCCCAGGGTGAGGGCAGAAGCTGGGTTTCCAAGTTTGCTCATGTGCAGTACCCCACAATTCCTGTCTATTTGTGGGGGTTCCCTAGATTCTTACACTTTTCATAAATGAGCAAGAGAGACCCGGCAAGGCTGACTTATTGAAATGTGGGACCATGTAAAAGGAAAACAAACACATCAACAAAAGCCACACTAACCGTCTGTGCTCTAGAAAGCATGCCATCCTCACATCTTAACCCGGTGCTTTGGGTTGTGAACAGTCAATCTACACTGTGTACCCAGGTGCCCAGACTCCCTGCTAGCTGAGACCAGTAAGTGCTTCTAAGTCTGACCTGAGTCTGAGACCAGAGAGCAGAACTCCTCCAGGAGGGCGGGTATGGCTGGTGTCTGCCAGGGTCTGTGAAAATTCCCAGTCCCTCTCATCCTGGACTCTGAGAGTCCTATCAGAAAGCCCCTGGTGCCCAGTGTTTCCCAAGTCCTGCTGAGAGGCCCCTTCCAAAGCACAGCGTGCCTGGATTTGCTGGCAGAACATTGCTGGACAGGAAGGAGCCCACTCTCCAGCAGACAAACTGCCCAAGTGGCAGCAGCCTTGTCTGCTTCTTCCAAAGTCTGTGCTGGCTCTCTGATACCATTTCATTAGACAGAGAATTTTACTGTCCCTAAGATTAACGCACAGTCCTCAGCCCCTGTACTCAGCCCCTCCAGTCTGGTCTGTGGTACTTGACATCAAGTTCCCTGGAACCCTAGGTCCAAGAACAGTTCCTGGCCCTACCTCTTCCCTCTAAGGGACCACAGATACCTGCTTTACTGCCAATATTTGTAAGGGGAATTCTCAAATGCCCCTTTCCTTTTCATGTTTCTTGCTAAGTGTGTGCTGGCCTCAAAGCCTGAACTATTTAATTGGTTAAAAAAAAACAAACAACTCAGCAAATTAATCTGGACCCCAAATGTTCCTTTCAGGTACCTGGTGCTTTGTGGCACTGGCTCCATGTCCTCAGGTGAGCATGGGGATAGTCCCTGAGCATGGGGATAGACCCAGGCTTATGAGGGCTGTTCTGTCTACAGAGGAGGTGTCTCTACCGTTAGTTATCCTCTGTGCTCCAGGTGTATTCTAGGGAGTCCCAGGGGTAGGATGGAGCCGAGAGTGACAGATATTATTAACTTGGGTCCCCCTCATCTTAGGGTCCCTTAGCTCCCACCCCTCTCCCTAAGCACTGAGGAAGTTCAGTGTGAGGATTGGTGTCTTCTTGAGAGCATCTGGCTTACCCACCCATTGGACCTGAGACTCATCTGCCCACAGAGCACCCCTGAAGTCCATCTGAGGAGCTAATTCAAGTGGTAGCTACTTTCCCCAGGAGGAATCCCCTTTCCTGGGGCCCGCAGAGAGGACAACAGGGCCTGTGTCCAAGTCCAACTCACACCATGTCCTCCCACTGAGACAATTTAGGTTCCTTAACTCTTAGGAGATGTCCTCCAGGCCAGAGATAACTCAGACCTGCTAGAAATGGCCGTGGGTCTGACCAGATGCCAGGCACTCTGTGGACTGGGGAAGTAGGGGGAGTCTGGACCATCAGTGGTCAGTAGAAAGCTGTGGAGTTCAGACCAAGGGGAAACCTGCACACCAACCAGGCTATGTACGGCATAGACCTAGGAGCCAGCTGGATACTAGAACCCGGGGCTGGTGGCTAGAACTGTGACCCCTGAGAATGCCACCGTAGACCACTGAGGTGCAGCTCCTGAACCTTGTTCCTCCTCTCCCCCAGTCAGACTGGCCCAACATGTAGCTTACCTGGCTTGGCACTTCCAAACAGAGGCCATCTGGGCACTTCCGAGGAGAGGCCGGGTCCTGACGGCCCGAGATGCGGGCGCCGAGTGGGTAGGAGGGAGGGGACCCGGGGCGGCCCGGGATTGAGCGGGAGGGGACGAAGCCAGAGGCCTCCCACTTTAACCCTGCCCCTGGCGGGCGGGTGCCTGGGAAGCACGACCACCGGGGGGCGCTGCGGCCCCGCGGATGGGCGGGGTCAGCGAGTGGGATTGCCGGAGCCACTGAGGGGGAGCAGAGTGGGGGGGGGGAGAGGGGAGCCGGAGAAGAAGCTGGGGGAGGGGAGAAAAGGGAGGCGAGGAGGAGGAAGCGGCCAGCACGCGCTGCTGCAGCGGTGGGACTGGACTCTGTCTGCCCTGTAGTACCTGATGACGGACGGTTTTTCCTAGCAAGTTTTTGGGCTGCCAGGTCTCCCGGACCTTAGCTCAAGTTCCTTCCTCACTTCCCTAAAGGAAGGGACCCCAGGACTGGCTACTCGCACCCTGTTGGGCCGGGGTTCTCCCCTCCTCCACCCACTCTCCCCGAGTATTCTAATTGAAGTTGGGCTGGGTGTGGAGTTGAGCTCCCAAGCGCAGTGAAGAGATTCACACAGCGCATTTGTCTTTAGGGTCCCCTGGAGAGTGGGCTGTTCTCAAGGCCCTTGGGAGTTGAAGGGGCCCCTGGAAAGGCAAGAGGACCTGACATAGAGGTAGGAGGGGGTGAGAGGACTTTGACATTGGTATATCACCCCTTTCTACAAGAATCCCAAAGGTGGGCTTTGAGTGCGTCCTGCTCACGTCCCTGGCAGGCAGGGTGAATAGGCGGGCAGTGGCTAGGGTTCCGCTTTTCCAGCCTGGAGTAGGTGTGGCTCAAAGTAGCTCAGTTAGGGTAGTTCTTGAGGGTGAAGAGTAGTGGGGGTGATGAGCTTGCTTGCCATGAGAACTGATAAAATCTCCATAAAATGTCTGATCTGTTGTGTGTCCCCACCCCGCCCCACCGTGTCCGCTCCTCCTCCCAGGAGGAGCTGCTTTTGGTAAGCCCACGCTACATGTGGCTTCCCTATGGATGCCCTTGTGTTCAGGGCCTTCCTCCCATGGTCATCTCTCTCTCTTTTGATGTCTCACCTCTGAGAAGTTGGCTGAAGGCACCTTTACAGTTTCTTGTGTCCTTGTTCCTAGCAGTGGTTGAGGAACAGTGTCTCTTGTAAGGAAGAAGAAAATGCCACTAAGGCCATGTCTTGAGAAGTGCCCTAACCTTAGCTACCTGCCCCATCCCTTCTCATTTGCAGTTCCTAGAACCTGGAACCCTGTCTAGACTGTTAGCATCATGGGCAGCACCAGCTATTGCTGCTCTCTGCTCTAGGGGCCTTTTGAGTGGGTAGGGAACGACTAGGGCCAGAGGTGTGAGCATGCATATGACTGTTTTGTGTGTGGTATTTGCATCTGTCTGTCTGTCTTTCTGTTTGTCTCTGTCTGTCTCTCTCTGTATGTGCATGCATTCCTGAGCTGTAGCATGTGTGCATCTGAGAGGGAGCATCTGTCTGGTTCAGGGTGTGCCTGAGTGTGACAGTCACATGGTGGCCATGAGCAAGAGGCTCAGGTTTGTGCTCTGGCCATGCCAGACTGCAGCTGATCTGGCTTGCCTTAACTTTTGTATACTTCCTGCCGTGGTTGCTCTCCAGGGAAAGGACACTGGCAGATCCCAAGATCTGGATCCTTCTAGGGATTAATCCTCCAAGACTATCTAGGAGGGATACTGGCTGGTTTCCCCTCTAGCTCCCCAGAGGGGTCCGACTCACCCAGCCCTGTGTCTTTCCCAAGCATTGCCAAGCAAACCTCTAGTCGCATCTGGTCCTTGCTTCTCAGGGGACCCCATTAGCATCCGGGAGCGCAGCAGGGGACTGACAAGGGAGCAGCAAGATGACCATTCCCTAGCAGGTAGGGACACTGTCTTGACTGGGGGCAGGTAGTCTTTTGCATGAGGCAGAGGGTCAATTATTGGAGATTTTGCCCTAATGTAGACCAGGGAACACCTCAAAATGTGGCAACTTGGGAATTTGAAGGCTGTGGGGGATAGTGGGGTCAGATGGCTCTTCCTGGGATACACTGATGCCCTGGAGAGGGACAACAGGAGACCAAGGCACTTAGCCAGCAGGAAGGGGCTCCTTCTGATACCAGAGGGCCTTTTGGGGTCTCTCTAGTAGCTGAAAGGAAATTGTGCCCCCTTCTAGGATGACAGTGAGGACCACTTGGGCTTCAGACACATTTAAGTGGCACGTGGGGTTGGACATCCATGGAAGTTGAATATGTAACTTTGGGTACTCCTAGCTCTTGGAGCCTGCAGACAGGGTGATTCTTCCTTCCTACGCCAGCCTTTCCTCTGTGATAGACAGTGATGCTGGGCCTTTCCATAGCACGGTTGGAGGTTGCCGGACAACTGAGCAGAAAGCCCAGTGTAACCTAGCTAGCGACGTGCAAGGACTGATTAGAGGAAACGGATTCTGTTGGATTAGTTGGAAGAGATAGCTGACACATACTCATAGGAGCAGTGAGGACAGCCCTGGGGATTGGACTTTGATAGTCATAGAATGAATAGAAAGACTGGGCAAGCAAGCTACTGATTCCTGTTCACTGGTGTTTGAACACTAGGGAAAGGGGCAGTTAAGACAGCTTGAGGATGATTAGACATTGGCTCTGAGTAGATACTGTTTTCTGATGTCACAGGATGGCATCAGGATTCCATTTCGGAGAAAGAATTTGTGCTCTTATGTAATACAAGGAACCCTGGCTGAAAGGGTGGACACAATAGGTTCCCAGGGCGGGGCAGTACATCCACTGGTTCTCATTCTTCTGGCCATAGAATGTGTGGTAATTCATAGTTGATCTATGGGGTCTTGAGCAGCAGCTGACTTCACACTAAAGCAAGGATTCTTTAGACACCCCATTTTTCCCATGAAAATCCATTTGTGTGGATGAGGGCTCTGGAGGGATGTCCCTTTGGCCTTCACACCTTTGGAGGAGAAGAGATTGCCTCCCGCTCCCATTCCAAAGCCATAGGAGGGTTAGGCAGCCTTCCTCCTCCTCAGCTCCATTTCCAGGCTGCTCATCATTCCAGCACCTACTGTGGCACTAACCAGGCCTGCGTCATACTTCAGATAAGGTACCTTCTGGGTGCCAACCCACAATGGAATCTGTAAGGCTGGCCACCTGCTCAAGGATGACCCTCAGTTAAGTATCATTCCCAGCTACCAGGGAGAATTCAAATACCAAAGCCACATGACCTCCCCGCACCCCAGGCAAGATGTAGGACATACTTCACTGTCTGGTAGACCAAAGAATGACTGGAACAAGACACACATGCCCTGTGAGGAATAGCGGGCTGTATTTGCCTGTTGAGCACACTGTCATGGTCTGAAGGACAAGTAAACCATTCGATCTTTCCTTCTGCCCACATGTCCTCAAGCCTATGGGGGACTGTAGTAGGACTGTGTGGAGAGCCCTCTGTGGCCTAGTTATCTGTGAGATCATTCTAGGTTCAGGCATGTTGTTTCAGGCATGAAAATGTTGAGTGCGTTTCAGAGAAAGGCCTGGTTCTTTCACTTAGGTACAGAGTCAACATACCAATAATCTCTCAGCTCTCAGAACTTCACTGTCTCCAAAGACAAAGCAGTGAAAACAAACAAACAAGCAAAAACTCACAAAGCCCCCTGCTGTAGGTGATCACATCAGCTGCTCTATGGTACCACATGACTATTCAGAGTTGGTGAGAGAGTTACAAGGTTCAGCTTCTCAAGTTGTTGACACCCCGGTATTCGCCGGGTCTTGAGTTGCTGGGCCCTCATGCTTTCGTCTTTTAATTTTACAGCAGCACAGAGGGCAGTAAGAGCTGCACGGACAGTTGCTTTCAGTTTCAGTAAGTCCAGGAGCAGAGGGTAGGTTCTCAGGAGCCAGGCGGGATGAGGAGGCTGGGTGACAGGAAGATTGGGGGACAAATGACTCGGGAGGGGGTCTCAAGAGCAGTCAGGGGGAACCCAGTCACAGCTGTGGCTAGGTAGTTTTTAATTTCTTTTGTGTGAGTGTGTGCACGCGTGTGCATGTGTGTGTGTGTGTGTGTGTGTGTGTGTGTGTGTGTGTTGGACATTTATCAGAGCATTTATTTACCAGAGTCCTTTATCAGGGAGTGAAGCTGGACCGATGATGGAGCACCCCACAAAGCTCTACTCATGCATCCAAACTGGAGGACCGTGTGCCATGAAGGGTGGGCAGCAAAGGCCACTCTCCTCCCAGAGGGAAGAGAGACTGGGATGGGGAAGAATGTCCTAACTGTTTTAACTTCCGGTTCAGTAGTATTGCTTCTTGTCTCCCCTCAACCACTCTGAGAACATCTAAACGACATGGAGTTAGATTACAAAATACTTCAAAATATTTATATTTTGACCAAAGCTTCCTCTTCACCAGATGTGCTGTGCTGAATGAAGGGGTCACTTGAATGTCATGTAATTCAGCTCTGCGCTGGCTTGTGGAGTCTGAGCCAACTAACCCCATGCTGCCTGACGTGACTGGGATGGAAGCATGTTAGCACCGGGCTCCTCTGGAGGGCTCCAAGTCCCCCAGGGGTGAGAAAAACTGCCTGTGAGTACTTTTAGGAGACAGGAATCCATGGATTTAATTGAATTCTCAAATACATACTGTGGTGGTTTGAGTAAAAATGGCCCCATAAGGTGCACAGGGAATGGCATGACTAGGAGGCGTGGCCTTGTTAAAGCAGATGTGGTTTGTGGGAGGAAGTGTGTCACTGGGGGTGGGGCCAGGCTTTGAGGTTTCAGAAGCTCAAGCCAGGACTAGTGGCTTGCTGTCTCTTCCTGCTGTCTGTCAATCCTGATGTAGAACTTTCAGCTACCTCTCCAGCACCTTGTCTGCCTGCATCCCACATGCTGCCTGTCATGATGACGATGGACTAAACCTCTGAGCTGTAAGCCAGCCCCAATTAAATGCTTTCCTTTGTAAGAGTTGCTGTGAGTTCTCTCCACAGCAATAGAAACCCTAAGACACACACACACACACACACACACACACACACACACACACGTACACATATATACCCCTCCAAAGATATTGGATATTTTTCAGAGAACTAGAATAACAAAACACACAGAACGTTGTTGAGCAAAGATCAAATTTTTACCATGACTCGGGTTCAGAATCACCACTGCCAGTACCATGATCATCCTCATTGACCACCTCCACTTCTGCCTCCACATTCCCAATGAGTACTGCTATGTCAGTGCCATCCAACACCCTCACTCATTACTGTTGCCTCCCTTCCTATCACGATACTATCACCATCGTCATAGCCAGCATCATCATAGCCACCATCGTCATAGTCACCATCGTCATAGCCACCATCATCATAGCCATCATCATCACTGTTGGGACCATTTGGAGTCCTGGCCTCCAGTTGCTCTTCTCTGCTAGAGATCTTTACATCTGATCTGAGTTACTAAAAGCTGTGTCAAAGTTGTTTACCAGCTCTGCTTCACAAGCATGGTTGCCTTGATCAGAGGATGGGGTTTTCACCTGTTTGCCCACTTGACTGTTGGGTATATAAGCCTCCATGGTGCTATTGAATAATGGCTTCTTACCAGTGACTAGAGGTCTGTCTCTCTATCTCTGTGTGTCTTTGTGTGTTTTAACCTCCAGCCCCTTGCCCAAAGCTCGGGAACTGTATGGTAGCGCATAGACCCGTAGACAGATAGGCGTTTGTGAGCAGCAATCACAGCCACCACCATCACAGCCACCACCATCACAGCCACCACCATCATCACTGTCACCCACATTATCTCCTCCATTACCATTGTTGCAATCATTGCACTCATCTCTTTCCCCACTATGACCATCATGGCGGTCTAAAGGAGAAAGAGTCCCCATAAGCTCAGGCATTTGAACACTTGGTCCCCACTTGGTGGTGCCATTTGGGGAGGTTATGGGAAGATGTATGCATGCTTGTTGGAGGAAGTATAACACTGTGGGTAGTATTTGAGGATTTATAGCCATACCTGTTTCTAGTTCGTTCTCTGCTTCATGTTTGTGGCTTAAGATGTGATTTCTTAGGTTCCTCCTTTGACTGCCTGGACTGATTCTCTCTCTTCTCTGGAACTATAAGCCCAAATAAATGCTTCCTTTATTAAGCTGCCTTTGGCAATGGTATTGCCTCACAGAAACAGAAAAGTAACTAACGCAGCCACCATTGCAGGGTTGCCTTTACACAGCCAGGGCTGCAGAATGCGACCCTGTCTCACTCTCCCACCTACAAACCCATCAGAAATGCATTCCTTCTGGGTCTTGAGGGGTTATAGGGCAGGCTGTTGGCTAGGAAACCCAAGCTCCTTTGTGCGGCTCTCCAGAAGGTTCAGTCTGACTTGTTTACATGGAGTCAGTAAACAGAGCGAGGACAAAAGCTGCTAAGATTCTTGAAATCTGGGCCCAGAAATACATCATTTTGTCACGTTTTGTTGATCGAAGCAGTTCCAGACCAAGCAGAATCCAGGGGATGGAGAACCAGACCTCAGCTCTGTTTGGAAAGGTTTGCAAAGATCCCACTGTTGCCATCGTTCTTCTTTCCGACTGTCCTCTTTAGGCAGGCGCTGACCAGTGAGGGGCTTGGGTCGGAAAAATACAGTCTCTGTTAGCAAAGGCCCTGCTGTGGTCCATGTTGATGAGTGCGGTAGTGTGGGTGCTCTCACAGCAGGCTCCTCCTTTATTCTCATCAGCTCTCTTGAGGGAGAAGACAGGGATGTTCCAGGTGACAGGGATGGTTCCCTCATGGAGTGGAAAAGGGGTGTGTGTGTGTGTGTGTGTGTGTGTGTGTGTGTGTGTGTGTCTGTCTGTCTGTCTGTCTGTCTGTCTGTCTCTGTCTGTCTGATACAGGAGTGGAAAGAGCTGTGTGTGTGTGTGTGTGTGTGATACAGGGGTAGTAAGAGGTGTGTATGTGTGTCTGTCTGTCTGATACAGGAGTGGAATGTTCCAACTTCTGGTTATCCTTTTTGTCAGATGTGCCTACACTTGCTTTCTTTTGCCTTTTGTGTGTGTGTTCTGTTTTTTTTAAACTAATTACATTTTTAATTAAAGTTGTATTATTAGTTATTATTTCTGTGTAGACAGTGCATGCTCCTTGTGAAAAAGTAAAAAGACACGAATGACAAGAGCATAAAGATTGGGCACCTAGCCCTCCTCCCTCCAATTACCTCCAGCTCCCTCTGTGCCTGCAGCAAGCCACAGCCTCTGTGGGCCCCAAACACCACTTTCTTCCCACAGCCAGTACTTCACTACTGCATAGAAGCTTCATCTCCTCAGAGTAGGGGAAAACCAGAGAGAGATAATGGGGAGGTGGGGACTCAGTGTATAAGACACAAAGAGACAGGTAGTCCAACAGAGGGTGGGAGATGGGAATGGAGGTCCCATAGAGAGAAGCCAGCTCTTGGGTAAGCTCATCTCAGAAGTGACAACCTGTGACTTTTGCCCTTATCTGCTTGTTAGAAGAGAGTCATTAGGTATAGCCACGCTCAAGGAAAAGTTCTTCACAAATGATGAGTGCCCAGAGAGGTGGGATCTTTGGAGGCCACTTTAGATACTGGCCGCCACCATCCCTTCTACTGTGTTTTGTAGTGTGGACACAAATTATTCAATTTCCATTTGTCCGAGCAACTCTGTATTTAACTTCCAGTTCTGAAGGATGTTCACCTAGGTAGGGATTCCAGCTTAGTTTATTTCCTTTCAGTGGCATTCCGTTGTCTTCTGGCTGCCAGATGTGTGGGAAAGCCTGTCTTTGAAGAAAACGAGCTTTCTTCCTCTGGCTTCTTTGAAGATGCTCTTGTTGGTCTGTAGCAACCTTGCTCTGATGTCCCTGAGTCTACTTCTTGAACTTGGCCTCCTTGCCATGTACAAGTGGGGTTTTAAAAATTGATGGTAAAACATCTTTGTCGCCTCTGTCCCATTCTGTCTTTATTCTCTTCTGGACCTCGATTTTCACATCTCCCTGCTCCTCGTGTGTGTGTGTGTGTGTGTGTGTGTGTGTGTGTGTGTGTTTTACTGTTTTTCCTTTGCCGCTCTTCCAATTCATTTATTTTCGTTTCTGTCACGTCTATCCTGATAGTAACTCTATCAGCTAACCTCTTAATATTAGCTATTGCTTTATTTGTTTTTATTCTCTCTGTTTCTTTGTTTTATTGTGTATACATGTGTGCGTGTGAGCATGAGTGTGTGCATGTGCATGTGTGTGGTGGCCAAGGGTCAATGTCTTCTTTAGTTTCTCCACCTTCTGAGAAACTGGTCTTTTATTCTATGTGTTTGGGTGTTTTGCCTGCAGCTAGATCTGTGCCACACATTCATGTCTGGTGCCCACAGAGGCCGGAAGAGGGTGTTGGATCCTCTGGAACTGGAGTTACAGTTGTGAGCCACTATGTGGGTGTCGTTAGTTGTGTGAGCCACTATGTGGGTGCCATCAGTTGAACCCTGGACCTCTGGGAAAACAGAGACATCTCTTCAGGCCTCCATCTTCTGTTTAGAAACATAGTTTCTCACTAGAGCTCACTGGTTTGGCTGACCTGGCTGACTAGCGAGTGCCTGGCTTCTGCACGGGTTCTGGAGACTCCAACTCAGATTCCATATTTATAAGCAAGTCCTTTATAGACTAAACTATCTCTTCCCCCATGTTCTCTATTTTTAGAATGTTTGGGTTTTTTCCCCTTCAGGGTAGTTTACTGGTCCCTTACACAGTCTTTTATCTCATTTTCAGTTTTGTGAGGTGCTTATCACATATTTCAGGGTTCTTGTCTGAGAACTACAAAATCAGGGTTACACATAGGTGGTTTTTATTGTCTATTTTTCCACATAGTCTTGTGATACAATCTCTTGAGTTGCCTGGTAAGTAATTTTTTGATTAAATGCCAGATATGTGTGAAATACCATAGGCGTTCTATTTAATGTAAGCTTCCTTGTCGTAGGATTCTGGATGGTCAGGTAGTTCAGGTCAGTTTGCATTCTGAGAGACAGAAGTGACTCAAATCTAGTCACAGGTTTTCTTTTACTCTTTCAATGTGAGTCTCAAGGGGCCCACCGAGAGCTGAGATGTTTGATAAGGGCCTTCCATTTGGTATTGCCTCTCCAGCATTAAAAGCCTGTCAAAGGCTGTGATCAACTTCTTAAAGGCTTGATAAGATGCATTTAACATGTCAAATTCACCCTGTTCACCCATGCAATTCAATATTTTTTTCTGTGTAACTGTCAGTTTTGGAATACGCTCATCACCCTGGTAAGGCCTACACCTCACAGAAACCACAGGTCTATTTTCTTTTTTGGGATTTGTCTTTTGGGTAAATTTTGTATGAGTGGGATCACACGCTGTGGCCTCATGTGCCTGGCTTATTTCCCTTAGTGTTACGTTCTGAAACCTCATTCATGACAAGGAGATATCACGGGTTATCACTAAGATATAGCTTTATTTTCTTGATTAAGTGCATTTTAAATTATATATTTATATTATGGTGTAGGAGGGTCCTTCTGTATTTGGGTTGCTTTCATTGGTTAATAAAGAAACTGCCTTGGCCCTTTGATAGGGCAAAGTCTTAGATAGGCGAGGAGGACAGAACGGAATTCTGGAATAGGGAAGGCTCAGGGAGAGCCGCCATGAAATTGCCAGAATCAAACATGCTGAATCTTTCCTGGTAAGACCACTACCTTGTGGTGACTTACAGACTATTAGAAATGGGTTGATTCAAGATGTAAGAATTAGCCAACAAGAGGCTAAAACTAATGGGCCAGGCAGAGTTTAAATGAATACAGTTTGTATGTAATTATTTCGGGTATAAGATAGCCGGGACCAAAAGCAGGCCTGCGGCCGGGAGCTGGGAGCCGGGGAACGCAGCCCCCACACCCTGCTCCTCCTCATACAACAATTTTATATATTATACAATATATTTATTTATAGTATATTTATATATTTATATAATGTATTTATATTTATATTTTATATTGGTTTCTTAAGACCGAGGTTTCTCTGTGTAGCTTTGGCTCTAAATTGTTATATTTTGGTTAATTCCCCAAACTTAGAAAATAGTAGGTGTTGACTGTTTGGTTAGTAATCGCACTGGTTTTTAGAAAGGGAAGGGTTGATGGTGACACTTGCTCTACTATTCTACAATCTTGCCTTGTATTTTTGTGTATTTAAGCCATGGCTTGCTAATTCACATACTGGTTATGATAGTTTAAGAAAAATTGACTCTGGGATTGGGAAGACAGCTCAGCATGTTAAGCGGTTGCTGCACATGCATGACATCCCAAGTTCAAATCCCCAGCACCCATGCAGAAAGGTGGGACAGTGCACCTTGGAGCTCTCTAGCCAGATAGTCTTGCCAAATCAATGAGTTTTGGTTCAGTGATAGACCCTGTCTCAAAAATAAAGTGAGAGAGAGTGCTTGAGAGAGAGAGAGAGAGAGAGAGAGAGAGAGAGAGAGAGAGAGAGAGAGAGAGAGAGAGAGAGAGAGAGAGAGAGAGAGAGAGAGAGAGGTGGGAGAAGACACCTGACATTGACCATTGGTGTGTGCATACATGTACATGTTCTCTCTCTGTCCCTCTAAAACACACACACACACACACACACACACACACTATAAACGCAAAATAGATTCTGTAGAATTTCTTAGGCTACAGCCTCTCTGAATAAAGACAGTTTTTGTTTCTTCTGTCCAATACATGCCACAAGAATTTCTTTTTCTCAATTTATGCATAAATGTGTTAAGCCACCGAATAATAGGTGGTAAAATGGATCTCTTCATATTCTGGTGAGAGAACAGCATCTGGATTTTGCCTTATGAAGTCGGTCACTGGCGTGATGCTCTTCATGATGTTAGGAAAGCTGAAAGAGTCTTTGCAGGGTCGATGTCGCTTCTGTCTCAAATGTTTGGTGCGATACTTTTCAGATAACGAATTCAATATTCTTAGCAAGCACAGGGCTGCCTTTTCACGGGCTAGTTTAGATAATTTGTGTATCTCAAGGACTCTGTTCTGTTCCTATGAGTTGCCTAAATTTATCACCATGGGTACCGTAAAGCTGATCACCACATCTCTTTATTATCTTTATGTCTGTCAGATCTGCAGCGATGACCCCTTTTTTGTTTGTTTTCTGAGACAGGGTTTCTCTGTGTAGTTCCAGGCTGTCCTGGAACTCTCTCTGTAAACCAGGCTGGCCTCAAATTCACAGAGATCCACCTGCCTTTGCCTCCTAAGTGCTGGAATCAAAGGCATGTGCCACCACTGCCCGGCTTTGATGACTCCTTTTTATTTATTTATTTATTTATTTACTTTTTTCTCTCTTTTTAAAATTTTGTTTGCTTATTTATTTAAGGACACTTTTTTACTCTATGGTTCAGGGTAGTTTCTAACTTGCAACCCTCCTGCCTCAGCCTCCTACTTGCTACAATCATTAATAGTTAACTGCTTCTTTACCTTTTAAAAAGATACATTTATGCATGGTGTGTGTGTGTGTGTGTGTGTGTGTGTGTGTGTGTGTGTGTGTGTGTAATACTGTGAGTTGATTCCCTCCTCCCCAAATTGGCCCACAAGGATTGAATCCTTCTGTACACTGTGAAGATAGATGTGTTGCTCTCATTGTTAATAAAAAGCTGGTTGGCCAATAGCTAGGCAGGATTTTGGGGGCAGAGAGAATGCTGGGAAGAAGAAGGGCAGAGTCTGAGGAGTCTTGAGTCAGATGCTGAAGAAGCAACGTGGGACGTTCCCAGACGAGGTAAACGAGCCTCGGGGCAGCACCTCGATTAATAAGAATGTGTTCATCTAAGTTGTAAGAACTGGCTGGAGACAAGCTTAAGCTGTTGGCTGAGTATTTATAATTAATAAGAAGTCTCTGAGCCGGGCGGTGGTGGCGCACACCTTTAATCCCAGCACTCGGGAGGCAGAGGCAGGTAGATCTCTGTGAGTTTGAGACCAGCCTGGTCTACAAGAGCTAGTTCCAGGGCAGGCTCCAAAGCCACAGAGAAACCCTGTCTCGAAAAACCAAAAAAAAAAAAAAAAAAAAAAAAAAAAAAGAAGTCTCTGAGTGGTAATTTGGGCGCAGCTGTCAGAACACAGAGAAACCCTACAGTTGAACTCAGGTCATCTGCCTTGGAGCAAGCACTTTACCTCTGACCCACCCCACCATCCTCAGACTCTTTTCAAATTCAGTATATGTAGCATTTTAAAAGTTTTCTTCAGAGTTTTTTTTTTTTTAAATCAAGTTTGTCAGGCTTTTCATTTTATTGACTTTTGCTGTTGTTACCTGATAACAATACCTGTAGCCAGCCTATGTGACAGGATGGGGAGGTGTAGTTTCATCGGTGCCTTGGGCAGGATTCTGTCGGAGAGCCATTCACAGACGTGAGCCATGTCAGAAACATCACAGATGCAGGGCTTTGATGTTGGTTTCCCCAGTGCCATGGTACTGGCATGATAGTATATAAATTACATGTAGCTGAACCCAGAAAGCACGCCTAAATCCTCTGACTGACAGAAGACAGACCACAGAGAGAAGCATGGAACACATGCAGCCAACACATGTAAATGGATGTTCTCGGAAAGTTAGAGATTCTCCCCACAAGGTGTCCTAGAACCTTCCTTGAAGTGGAAGGATGCTGCTAGGTCTTCCTATGAGGCTTAGGACTCCAGGACTAGCCCACTCCTCCCCCACCTCTGTGGTACTAACATCAGAAAAGGCGGGAAGGACACTGCAGGATCTCATTTCCCACTGATGTCCTCTGGAGTCTGGGTCTCCCGATAGTTTCTCAGCCTCCTGGCTTGCCCCCATGCTGCCTTCCAGCCTGTACTCTCCATGGGTTGATTCTGGAGGATGCTTAGCAACACAAGCCGCAGAGACGGACCATTTCCCTTTGAGGAGCAGCTTCTTGGCAGGAAGAAAATGTTAAATTGTCTGGCAAATGCAAGCCCTAAGCAGAACCAGCTTGTCTGAGGTCTACCAGCTTCGAGGCTCAGAGGAAGCCAGTGGCATTGGAGCTCCTCTAGACCTGAATTAGAGTGTGTGTGGTGCTGAGGACAGGAGACCAGAGGTTTGAGAGCTGGAAGTGACTTCAAAGGACTCTGGCTTTAGGGTTCAGGCACTTGAGGGGTTTGGGTTTTCTGGAGTGAGTGAAACTTCCACAGACATGCTTGCACTCTCTGTGGGCTCAGGGACTCTAAGAGCTGCTCGGTTTTCTCCACGGAAGCTACAGTTAGAGATGGTCAGTTATAGTGGTGAAAATGCTCTTTACCATAAATGGCAGACTCCATGGACACCGCCAAGGGAAAGGAGAGCAGCAAGTGACCCCCCCTCTCACCCTCAGTGCCCTCAGTTGTGGAACAGGACATGATGTAGGCATCAAATGGTGGCTTTTAGTGTCTGTCTCCATCCTGCCTGGTCTCTATATACATCTCTTGCCCTGTGGCATTGACCTTGTTGGAATTTCATAGCTAGCCTCCCAGGGCCAAATAGCCACAGCATAACTAGGACCAGCTTCTCCTTGGACCATAGTCTTAGCATCCACACAGTAGACAGAGTTCACTGTCTACTTTAGAGATCCCCAGAATCCACTCACCGTCTGTGTCCTCTGACCACCCCCACCACATCCTGTAGGGAATTGAGAGACAGAGCCCCAAACTCATTAGCTATCCTACCTGAGACAAGTCACATGCTCCCTCTGTGTCCCAGTAACACCTTCCTATGAGATGGACTCATGTGTTATGTGAGTTTATCCATGGGGTGGAGATATTCATGGCTATCAGCGGTTCTCTTTGACGTGTCTGAGAAGCCTGTGATGACATCTCAAGCTGCAGGATTATTACTATTTGGTCAGTCCTGACAGTGCTGGTCCAATTAAAACGATCTGCACTTGAGGCTGGAATGTATGTTCTTCTAACCCTGGTGTGTGTGTGCATGCATGTGTGCATGCTCACGTGTGTGTGCGTGTGTGTGTGTGTGTGTGTGTGTGTACATTGGGCTCTCCAAAATGTTCTAAGTAGAGGTTCTTCTCTCTGACTTCCTACTGTGGCTGATCATATGCCGCTTGCTATCTTGGCCTCCTCCCTGCTACTCGGGGTCCTGAGTGAGACCCCAAGTGAGAAAAGACTGCCCTCCTTTCACCTCCTCCCTTGGTCTGGGTATGGGTTTCCGCAGAGCTGGAGGAACTGTTCGATCCAGCCCTTACCCTGCTATGGGCATCTAGCAACCCACCTGGCCCCCGAGATCTCATAAATGGCACGGTTTTATTACTCAGACAGAATGTTCCAGAGGTGACCGGTCCAGGTACATGAGTCACAGTACACATTTTAGGAAGGACTCTGGGCTTCCAGTGAGTAACTGTAGTAACGGTTAAACACAAGTTTTCTTCACATAGACATCTGTGTCTGAGCTCAGAGGAGCAGAGTTTGGGTCATAGTGGAGACAAAGAAACTCCACAGGCATCTAGAGTGTCCAGCCCCACGGGTTGTCAGGGATTATTAGCACGTTTCCCAAGCAGCCTGCACAGGTGGTTTCTGTTGACTCACACTGTCTCATGGTCTGCTCTGGGCCAGCATTCAGTTCCCTCCTATAGCAAGGGGAGTCTACCTAGCCTCTGCACTGTGCACCTCCCAATTCTCCTCTGCCCCCATGTCTTGTATGAGACTAAGGTTGCCAAGTAGCTGCTAAGTAGCTGCTCTTGAGATAGGGAGCCCTGTCGCCATCATAGGAACCCCACAGCACTTCTTCTGGGGATGTCTGAAACCCCAGGAGGACCTACTGTAGGGGTGGGGCCATATGGATGAAGCAGAGTGGGGCCTTAGCTCATAGCTGTTGGAGGAGACTGCTTGTTGGTTCCTGGCCGCTCGGTTAGCTGAGAACTGAAATAATCACACAGAAACTGTATTAAATCACTGCTTGGCCCATTAGCTCTAGCTTCTTATTGGCTAACTCTTACATATGAATTTAACTCATTTCTATTAATTTATGTATTGCCACGTGGCTGTGGTTTACCTGCTAAAGTTCTGGTGTCTGTCTCCAGTTTGGCTAAATGGCTTATCTCTGACTCCACCCTTCTTCCTCCCAGCATTCAGCCTAGCTTTCCCTGCCTACCTAAGTTCTGCCTTTCTATAGGTCCAAAGCAGTTTCTTTGTTCATTAATGGTAATCACAGCATACAGAGGGCACTCCCACATCACATAGCCAGCTAGAAGATGTAGCCCCACAGCTGGGAGTGAGCTTGAGAAGCCTCTAAGCCTATGAAGAGTCCCCAGTGAACACAGCCTGGGATTCTGGGCAGGGGAACAGTGGCAGAGGAGAGAAGCTGCTCTCTGTGGCCATTTGTTCTATAGCTAGGGCACTCAAGGTCCCCACCAGCTCCTGTAGCCCTCTCAAGGTTTCACAGCTTTCTTTCCTCCCAAAGCAGCCTCACCGCCACCACTCTGGGGGCCGGTTACTATTTTAAGATGCTTTATGATTTAAGGCTGGGTGTGTCTCAGGACTTCACCCACTTGCAGGTCATCTCTCCTTGATGCCACTGCCTGAGCTTCTCAGTCAAGATGAGAAGCCCCTGTGACTCTGAGCTAGGAGGGTGAAAGTCATGTAGGCAAGGACAATGTCTGCACCAATGACCAGGAAACAGAGAGGATAGGGCCAGGGTGCTGCTGGGCAAACTGGAAGCCGGTTGTCCAATGCTAGCCTTCAGGCATCTGTACTGACTTCCCCTTAGGGTCCTGGCAGGACACGTCCTCACTGTAGCCACTAAGGGCATCTCCTGTGCACATTCGCTACATTCCCCCTTAAAAGGTGGGCTTTGACCACCTCCTGTCCCTTTCTCTCTTTCTCTCTGTTTTTCTCTCCCACTCTCTCTTTCTCTTCCACCACTCCTGTCCCCAGGGACCGGTCTCTGCCCCCCACCCCTGCCTTTTCTCTCTCCTCTTCCAATAAACCTCATATGTGAGCCTTGTTGTGTGGCATGACTTCTCTTTGCAGCATTTTTTTTTTTTAAATTGCAACATTGGTTCCCTGACTGGGAGCCAGTACAGATGCCTAAATACTAACACCCAGCTCAACATTGGTGGTGTTCCCCACATACATCCGGATGAGCAGCCTGAGGACAGCCACAGCAGGAGATCAGAGAGGATTCCCCCTCCCGCCCCAGACATTCTGCGGGGTGCAGTGTGAATAGCACCCTCTGAGAGTGGGAACGGTAGACTCACCCCAACCACAGGGGCTGAGGGCTTTAACTAGACCAGGTTCAGCAGGATTGATTGACGCCCTCACCACTGAGGTAGGGGGTGCTTTGCAGTGAGAGCGGTGCAGAATATCTGTACCTGCTGTCTTCCCCAAGGCTCCTGGCAAGGGCCTGAGACAAGATGTTGGGGTCCCTGAGTGGTCATGCGTAGGATTCTGAGATCCTGTGCCCAGGGCAGCCATGAATAGCTGCAGGAACTATCCTCTGTGTGTGGCTATACATGTATCAATGTATTTTGTACATGTGCATACACACACACCTTTGCACACATGTATGCACAGACATGTAAGTGAAGCACATGTGGGTACAAACATATATTCCAATATATATGTGTTGCACACAAATGCAAAGCTATGCCTGTGTAGGCATATACATGTATACACATGTACACATTGCTTGTGAAATACATGTAAATGTTCATGCATATACCCATGAGCACATGTGTATATAGTACAACTATTCACACACACTACACACATAAATGCATTCTAATACATATGTGAATCATGTGCACACATAGTCATGCATATACTCATATATATATATGTATAGTGTGTGTGTGTGTGTGTGTGTGTGTATGGACATATATTAATGTGTATTTAAATGTATCCAGGTGCTCTTGACTTGGACAATTCATCCCAGAATTGGGCTGGATATGTGTGGGAAACATCTTTTTAGAACACAGCAGCTAGATGAGATCAGCTGAGCAGCCAACACATGTCAGCCAGGCCGAGCTGGGGGCTCGCAGGAAGCTAAATCCCCTTCTTAGAAGTCCTCAAGGAGGGAACAGGATGTGCTGTGTGAGCGGGTGGGACAGAGCTGGCTTTCTCTGAGTCACACACTCAGGCTGTTTCCAATTATGTGTCCAGCCAGCCCAGAAAATATTGTGTCGGGGCCTCATAGTCTGCAAGAGTGTGCTTAGAGCGTTACCTGCTCCTCAGACCCCCAATCCACAAAGTACCACGGAGAGCCCAGGACTCAGCCAGGCTGTGGTGTGGCTGTTGCTCCCAGAGCTAATGGCCTTCTGGTTCTGATCCTACATTTAGGACTGTCTGCCTGGGTCTTGCGGACTTGTGATGAGTTGGTGGCTGTCCCTACCATGGTGAGCATGAGATTATGAGTCCTGGGGGCATCTTCTCTATCCCTCCAGGACCTTCTCTGTTCTGTTCTCAGGGGTGGCAGGACATATCCTACCTCATGTCCCCACAACTCAGTTAGTGGTCGTTATGCCTCTCTTTGGGTCAAGGGTAAGTGTTCATGCTTGATCTGAATCCTGAGGATCCTTCCAACTGTCCCCAGAGCACCCAGGATGTCTTGCCACCCAGACATAGAGATATCAGGGTCTCTGAACAGGAAATCTTCAGCTTCCCAGAGTCACTTACTGCTTCTTGGATCCTTCAGGGGGTGCAGGGGATGCTCCCCACCCTTAGGACCCAGGCCCTGCTCATTGTTGAGGTCACTTGTCCCATGTTTTCACTATGACACCTCCCAAAGTTGCTACCTCAGGCTTAGACCATGGCATAGACCTTTCTAGAATCTTACGCACCTACCTAAGAACCTTCTATTCTCTTCCTAAGACTTAAAATCATGAAAGGTGACATAGGTCCATTTCTTTTCTCTTTGAACTGGCTAGATCCAGAACATGGGAGGTAGGGTGCTGTGGAAAGGGCCAAATGAAGAAAGAGTCCAGTGAATACAAACTGGGTACTGATGGCAAGGGAGCAACCATATCATGTGTAGTGATATTTCATTCATATTTTAATAAATAAAACTTGTCTGAAGATCAGAGACTAAAACAGCTGCACTGATCAGCCTTACAGACCAGGCAGTGGGGACACACACCTTTTATCCCAGTAGCCACACTAGTTTGCCATTGAACCAGGCAGTAGTGGTGCACACCTACCATCCCAGTCCTAGAGAGGAATATAAGACAAATATAAGCTCACATACACAATCTCATTCTGAGATTCCTGGAGGCAGGATATTCTGAAGGGCTGTCCCTCCTTGTCTTGACAATGTGTGGCCATCCCTTTCTTTTGTGTCCTACTTGTTCAATTAAGACAGCATAGCATCAGCAGTTGAGGCCAGCCTGGTCTACAGAGTGAGTTCCAGGACAGCCAGGGCTACACAGAGAAACCCCATCTTGAAAAAAACAGGAGAGAGAGAAAGAGAGAGAGAGAGAGAGAGAGAGAGAGAGAGAGAGAGAGAGAGAGAGGAAACAAGGAAACAATCAATACTGGGATATCAGAAGAGAAGAATGTTGAGAAAAATGCAGATGATGGAGGCCTGGCTTGTAAAGTACCAGAGAAAAGTTTGGAGAATTCCTCAAAGAATCATTTGGGATAGTTTGATATTTTGAGTCAAGAATTTGTGGGTGCTGGTCAGCTGGGGATGGAGAATCAGTTGTGATTAGGAAGAGACCAGACTCACTGAGGCAGACTCTTCCGTGAGGTACCTCTGCAGGGTAAGCACACGGAGGCTGTGGTCCACAGGTGACCAAGGCTGTACCTTATGCCAGCAGCTGAACTTGGTAGTGTGAAAGAGTCGGCCAGGAGATACTGGTTTTAGAAGGGCATAGGAGGCAGCAGAGGCATGGTGGTGGGTGGGGTGGAGTCCCTAAGGAGAGGCCAGGGGAGGCCATTAGTGTGGGTGCAGCGTGGGTTGCCGTCAAAGACCCAGGCCTGAAGAGTGGAGAAAATCTGTCTTGTCATCATCTGATAGGATCAAAGTTCCCAGAGAATACTTAGGAGAGGCTATTGGGTGAAAGTGCAATCCAGCTACAGAAGGGGACCCCAACGTTTTGGAAATATCAGTATCGTGGAACAATCACCAAGGGCAGCAGTAGCCATGGAGCAGAGTGGGCCTGAGCCTATGAGACACTAAGTAAGCTGAGGCAAGCCCTTCGGAGCAGAGGCCTGTGTGTCGCAGACGTTGGACACTGAACTGTTTAACAGTGTCGGAGATGGTGAAGGGTCTCCCGTTCTTCCCTTTGAGAGTTAGGAAGTGTGCAACTTACTTGTTTCTGCTACAGGAGCCTGCCGTTGAGAGATTTTGGTGATTTAGAGAGACTCTGTAAGTCTAAAGAAACTTGGGGAATTGTAAAAACACTGAATTTTTAAAGTATGTGGGGCTTCTAAAGTTATTTAGGTTTTTATGTTGTGATGTTAATGAGATCTTGGGGTTTTTGTCAACCTGATGCAAACTTATCCAGGAAGAGGAATCTTGAGGAAACCGCCTTCGTAGGATTGGCTGTAGGCAAGGCTGTAGGAAATGTCCTTAACTAGTGATTGATGTGGGAGGGTCCAGCCCATTGTGGGTGGTGACACCCCTGCAAGGGGTCCTGGGTGTATAAGAAAGCAAACTGAGGAAGCCAGGAGGAGCAAGCCAGTAAGCAGCACCCCTCCCTGGCTAATGCAGCAGCTCCTGCCTCCAGGTTCCTGCCCCAACTTCCTTGAGTGATGGACTTTGCTGTGAAACTGTGAGCTGAACTAGACCCTCTCCTCCACAGTTTGTTGATGGTTCCTTTGCTGCAGCAATAGGAACCCCAACTAAGACATAACCTTTGGAAACTTTTCAGAAAAACAAAGAGTCATCAGATGTCTCCGGGTATTCTTATGAAAATTCAGACTCTGGTCAGTGGTTTCACCTTCATTATCTGGGTTTATAATTTCTAGTCAGCAATGCATTTAAACTTTTTTTTTTAAAATTCATTCTTTTAAAATGTATTTACTGTCATTCAGGGAATTGACTCCTTTACCTTGTCAGAATGAGAGTCCCTGACTGATCTTTTTAAAATATAAAACTTATAAATGCGTACTTTACATCTTTAAATTGTACCAGTTTTAAGTTGGTGAGTTTGACAAACATGTAGTCCTTTGCACACAGCACAAAGTGGAGCCCGGAACACCGAACGGGGCCTGTGGTATCGACTGATAAACCCAGCATGTGGGAGATCGAGGCAGCTCTGCCTGCACCTGAGGGCTCAACCTACAGCCCCAGGGGTCTTGGACCCCACTGTACTCAGGAAGAGGCCTGACATTTTGTCCAGAGAGGATCGTAAGCCCCTCACTGAGAGCAGCGAGCCCAAAACCTGCCTCGGGCATCTGTACCTGCATGAAGCAGCCCCACAACCTGGGAAGCACATGGCTTGAGGGAGCTGGGAGAGCCTGAGTCTACTGCCTGGATGTTGGCCCCCCTGGGTCATGGGCATTCTGTCATTCTGTTTGGAGGTTGTCCAGTCAGTGCTTAGAGAAGCAGCTTATGTCCATCTCTGCTGCCTGCGCTCACATTAATTCCCAGTTACTTTCAAAAGAAAGGCCAGCCACAATAGCGTCATTCACAGAGGCCAAAGGAGGACCTAACTGGGTGGAATTCTCTTTAGTCAAGAAAAGGAAGAAGCAGCTAAATATACCACCACAGGAGTGAACCAGATAGCTATACTTGAAGGAAGGCCAGACACCGAAAGCTATAGGTCACATGACTCCACTCTGTGGCTTGTCTGACACAGGTAGCTCCACAGAGACATCCCTGGTCTATGTATGCTTGTCATTCTCTTCATTCTCTCCCTACCCCAGTTAGGTCAGTCTCTGGAGCCACATAAGATACAGCATGGATTCATGGGTAGGTGCACAGAAAAGCTGGGATCCAGTAGTCTGGGTTCTCAGGTGGAGAGGCCCCAGCAGCACAAAAGCTCAATGTGGTGACTTGGTACAGTGGACCAGGAAGGTGGGATCGTTGTGTACAGCTCAACTGGGAGGCAGGGTTATTGTACGCAGCTGAAGAAGGAGGGAGGTTTAGCTAATCTCAGCAGGAGCAGTCTTTGTAGGGAGCCGTCTTCAGGCAGTAAACATCCGTGGGCAAAAAGCTACGGTGAACATTTCTTCACACACTATTAGCATCCACACGTGGGCAAGAGGGAGGGTTTATCATCCCTCTGAGCCCTCCGCAGGGAAGCTTTGCTACGCCCAGGGTCTGAGGCTTTGGGGTCATCGATATGATATGGCTGTGCCCACGTTAAATAGAACGCTCACTTGCTAATTTCACTCACTCACAGCCAATTGGGCATAGGGAGAAGGACATTGTCATAAAAGTTGGCTTTGAGCCAGCAGTGGTGGCACACACTTTAATCCCAGCACTCTAAGGTAGAGGTAGGTGGATATCTGTGAGTTCGAGACCAGCCTGGTTGACAGAGCGAGTTCCAGGATAGCCAGGGCTACGCAGAGAAACCCTGTGTCGAAAAACAAACAAAAAAAAAAATTATAATACCCCCCCCCCAAAATCAAGGCTGGCTTTGTCCTTCCTGGCGGCTTTGCTATACCACGGTTTCCCCATCATGATGATCCGATTGCTTGAGGATCACAGTAATATGGCAAAGCAACCAGGAAATCAAAAACCAAAACCACTGACAAAAACGTATGAGCCAAAAAAAAAAAAAAAGCCTATCTTCCTTTCTGCTGATTTTCTTGATTTCTTAGCACAGCAGCAGATACTGATTAGCGGAGTAGTCAAGAGCTGAGTGCTTGCCCAGGGCAACCAGCTGGCAGCAGAGCTGAGCGCTGAAGTGCCCACTCCTGCCATTTCCTGGCCCCTGTGAAGACTGCCATTTCCAGAACCTGGTTAGACAGACCAGCCTGACCCTGCCCTGCCAGGGAGAGTGCTGCAAAGTGCCTGGATTTGCAAAAGGACCAGTGTTGGATGCTGTGGAAAGGACTGGAGGCCCAGTTGGCATTGGCGTCTGGCCCTGTGCCTTGTCTTTAAATCCACAGACTCCTCCCTTCCGGTCGCTAAGCCCTGATGTTTAATGTATTAGTAAGGACCCCTCCCTCCTATTTATAACCCTGAGTAAGGCCCTGTCCTCCGCGGTTGGTTTTGTTTAATCTACTCCTGATCTAATGCTGACAGTTAGTGCAGTGTGTCTCCATTCTGGGCTGGGCGTGACCTCAGAGGTGGCACAGCTCCTGGCCAGAGGCAGGGGCAGCCCATTCCCACATGGAAAAAACTCCTGGCTTTCCCGTCTCTAGCATGGGGGAGTGTAGCGTGTGTTCTCAGGTGGGTGGCATGTGCCAAGCAGAAGGGAGTCAGTGTTTCTTCTCTCTCCCTGCACACAGACACTTTTGAAGTCAGTTTGGATCTTTTGTGGAAACTTCATTTCTTATTTTTCCCTCTTGTTTCTCTGGTAACACCAAAACAAACCCACATAGCCATGTCACCTGGCTCCCAGCTGCATTTCCCAGCAGACACCTAGGGCTGGAAAACTCAGTAGGCTGTGGGCGCCAGAAGCCTGAGCAAAGGCGGCCCTTAACCCTTAACTTCTCCAGGATGGGTTTCTGAGCTCTGTTTGGTCTCAGGTCCCTCCTGGGAAGGTCATCTGCAGGCTGCTCTTCCCACCATACAAACGAGGGCCTTTACGCTTTAAAATTAGAGAATTGAGAAGCCCAGGAAGACCACACAATGAACTGGTAGAATGAAGGAGCCTCCGCCCAGCCTTCTCCCCGTTATGTGGCCCCATGGGGGTGGGGAGGTGCTGGGGGAGGCAGCTGCGTGTGCTGTCTGGCTGTTCCGCAGGCCCTGGGATCTGGCAGCTTCAATCTTTTCTGCTGACTTGTTCTATTTTTTTCTCTTTTTATCTAAACAAAGAATTCCCTATTTCTATTCAGTTTTTGAACCCTACTGTGTACTCCAACGGCATGAGGACTTTTCAAACTCGCCTAGCAAATCATGGCCCAGAGTACCAGTTGTCAGACTTCCCTGTCAGAGGGCAAGGTCCTGTGTGACACAGCTGGGTGTACATGCAAGTGACAGGAACAGCGCTGCGGCAGGGGACACACTCCCTCTGCAACACTTGACAGGGAGGGAACCTGGAGCTTTGGCTTCCCAACAAACCTACTTTGCTTTCTTCCTAACTTAAAGTAGTAGGATGCTAGACAATCATGAAAATCTCAAAGGTCCTAGTGTCCTGGGTTCCTAGGCCACTATTTCCATCAGCTCCGCTGGGTGGCTTTTGCCAAATGGTCAACTGCTCTAGCCTCTGTTGGGAAGGCAACAAAGGCCAGAATTATCTTATTGTTGTCTAAATGATCTCATCACAATGCGTGCTATGCTATACTTAGAGCATACAAAATTAATTTACAGTACTCTGTACATTATAATTAAGTCTGGGGGAGAGAATTTCAGGCAGAATAGTTATTCGAAAAGCAGTCCTAACTCTCCCATCCCAGAACCCTTTCAAACGCATCTGGGCTAGAAATTCCCCACCCTTTTTAAAAATGTACTCAGGCCAGAAGCCAGGGAAAGCTGGGCCCTGGCCCAGAGCGTCCAGCCTTTGTACAAATGATACATGGGGCAGGGCCAGCTGAGGGCAGTTTGCCCCTGATTGTGACCCTGGCCCAGGAGACAGAGCCAGGGTCTGGGTGATGGTAAGACCCCGGATCCTTGTTTCTACAGAGAGGGGGCAGCTCTGGGAGATTTCAGGACTCTTCCTGGGTCAGTAAGCTCTGCCTGCAGGTCCTCTGCTTCTGGGTTTCTGGACTCCACTCCTGTGAGGGCACCTCTCACCAGACACACACCTTCGGGGAAACCTTTTCATCAGCCTGTGAAGGAATGCGGATGGGGGAGCCCTCTAGTCCCAGACAGAGCTACTGCAGTTCTAAGTTGAGTATAGGCCGTGAGCCCCTGGGACAAAGTCCTCCTTCCAAAGAAGAAGGAAAGTCATGGGACCTGAATTTTGAAATGACTCTGCCCAATAGAGGTTTCCGTCAGCTCTTGGAGAAGCAGGTGTTGAGCTAAACGAGATGTGCAGGACATGTCTGGGAAAGTTAGGGGACAAGGAGCCACAGTGGCACAAGGATGGGGACTAACTCAGGAGCAGAAATAGTCCAGACAGGTAGCAGCTCTGGAGCCAAATCTCCCCTCGGTCCCCTCGGTGGAGTCCTGTGACTCACGGGAATAGACCTATGTTTACTGGGAAGACAGCTGTGACCATGGTGCCAGGCTGAGAACTGCTGATTGGCCTTGCTGGCACTCCCTGAGCCATAATGGAGTTCACGTCTCCTCTAGGGTCCTGGGATTAGGTTCCCACGATTCTCATAGGACTCTGAGAAGGGCACAGTGGGTGAGCTATTGCCCTGGCTCTAAGGACAAGATTCTCTGAGGGGAATTCCACCCTGCTCATCCTGCCTGACCAGATAAGGTCAGTGATCTACAGCTCTCTGGACAGGGGTCAGAGAAACTTCAGAATCTGACACACACACATGAAAATGAGTGTTTTATCATTCCTGAGATGGCAGACCACCTCTGAGAGCCATCCCAGTCAGAACAGGAAGGAGGGCTTTCGCCAAGTCAGTGGCCAAAGTTCTGGGCCTGAGCTCTTAACTGATCAATGCCAGACAGTTATGGTCACACCCTAGGCCTGTACAATTGCCTTCAGTACAAGAGAGAGCCAATGTTTCCGCGTTGTAGGAGGCGGCCACGGTGGGGCTCTGAGTAGTGGAAGCCTCTCCGTGTCCAGTAGACTTCAGGGTCCAAGGCTTTCCCTCCCAGTCCCCAGTCCCCGGTGCAGCTGGCATGATTTCCTTCCTGCCTCTCAGTCTGCTCACGGGACACACATGTGCGGGTGCAGGCTGGCATGATTTCCTTCCTGCCTCTCAGTCTGCTCACAGGACACACATGTGTGGGTGCAGGCAATGGGCTTTATGACAAATGTCTGTGGCTCTAATTCAGCTCTGTGGACTTCCCTTTTATCTCCTTCCCAAGGGTAAGCAATAATTGGTCAAGCCACAAGACCCCCTGCATCCTCTTGTTTGTTGAGTCCTGGTTTTCAGGGGGCCATGTTCAGGACTATACCAGAAAATCACCCATAACCTTACGATCTTGGAAAAACCCAGATGACACAGCCTCAGAAAGCAATCCCTGTGAGCTGGTAAAGGGTCACTGGCATTCCCACCTAGAGGTCAGTGGTGGTACCATCTGTGGACCAAGGCAGGAGAGAGTCGCAGGACCACAGCATGTTGAGGCCACCAAACACAGGGACATAATGGAGGCATATGCAACACTTAGGTGCCAGGGCCAGGCTGTGGCTGTCTTTGTGGTCAGTGAGTCCACAGCACAGCCCAAGGCACCCAATCCCAGGGAAAATGACTCATAAAACATAGCCATCCTAGCAGAAGTGTGTGACACAGAGACACACAGAGATACAGTGTGCGATACAGCACAGAGGGCAGGGGACAAGTTCCTAGCTTTGAATTCTTCATCCCCTCTGGAACCTTCATCTCTACCAGCTCCTTTATCCCAGCTGTGAATCCTCCATCTCTCCTGGATCCTTCGTCCTCTTTGCATCATCATTCATCCCAAACGTGAATCTTTGATCCCCACTAGATCCTTCATCCCAACAATGAACCCTCAATCCTCATTGGATCTTTGATGGTCATTAGATCCTTCATCCTGACTATGCACCCTCCATCCTCATTGGATCTTTGATCGTCATTAGATCCTTCATTCCAACAATGAACCCTCCATCCTCATTGGATCTTTGATCGTCATTAGATCCTTCATCCCAACTATGAACCCTCCATCCTCATGGGCTCTTTCGCTGTGACTTATTCATCCTCCCTTGATCCTCCTTCCCTTGGGTTCCCCCATCCCCTCTGATTCCTCTCCACTGTGTGAACCCTTCATCCTCACTGTGACTTCTTGGGACCCAGAGCTCTAGCACCCGTGCCTTTGTGTTCAGACATCCCACATTGATGAGGGATCCTGTGGGCCTGGGGCCCCAGACAACAGCCTGGACCAGAGGTTGTGGCTCACACTAGGTTAAGATAGCTGAGGGATGGAATCTGGGAGAGACAGTGGAGGGCAGTAGCTAGCCCTCTCAGGCTAGTAAGCCTGGAACTCCAGATAAAGGAGGAGTGTAAAGGAGGCCACCCAGGGGACCAGACCTTTAGCACATTAAAGCGCCTTTGGAGGCGTTTAGCCAAACCATAGTAGAAACCAAGCTGACTGGCAACTAGAAGTAGATCAAAGGTATCATGTGCCGCCCAACGGCATCTCATTCGCCAGCAGACCACACAGGTAGAAGTGGTGCGGTAAGACATGATGTCTTTCCTCTGCACGCTTGCTGAACAAATCCATCTAATGGCAAAGGTCTAAGACCGAATCTCCACTTAAGGTCGGAGTATCACTGAGCGTTCATTTCCTCCTCGTCTTTTTGGTATTTTTGAGATAGGAGCTCATGTAGCCCAGGCTGGCTTTGAACTCAGAGATTGGCCTGCTTCTGCAGCTCTCGTGCTAGGATTAAAGATGTGCACACCTGGCACAAGAATTACTTTTTATGGTTTGTCTGCAGGCTCCATCCCCTTTCTGTTTCACTCTCTTCAGAGGAAGAATATGGGGATAATCCTTAACCAACGCTTACAATCTGAAGACTGCTAGAGTCAACGCTTAGACACAGGCACTCTGTACTTAAAATCAGTAACATTTTAAGATTTTAATTATTAAATTTATTTATTTTTGTATGTACGAGTGGGCGGATTGCATGCTAGCACATATGTGGAGGTCAGAGGGCAACATACAGGAATGGGTTCTCTCCTACCATGTAGGTCCTGGGGATCAAACCCAGGTCCACATTCAAAGCATTTAACGACTGACTTTATGTGTCTAAGTGTTTTTCTTGAATGTATGCATGTGCCCTGTGTGCTTGCCTGGCACCTGCAGAGGCCAGGAAAGGATGTCTGGTACCTTGGAACTGAAGTTACAGGCAGTCGTGAGCCACCATGTGGGTGCTGAGAACTGAACCTGGGTCCACTCCAGTACGTGCTTTCATCCACTGTCTCTCTAGCCCCTTCAAAGCAGTGTATGTATGTTTACACTGTGGGTGTGAAAAGGTGCACATGAGAACAGCATGTGGAGAGATGCTCTGCATACCCAGACCTGAGAGGCAGTGGTGCAGCCCAGGCTGAACATTTTCTGCCAATGGGTCTTCCCCAGCTTCACTGTGCTCCCGTGTTCCCAGCGGGTCTTCCCCAGCTTCACCGTGCTCCCGTGTTCCCAGCGGGTCTTCCCCAGCCTCACTGTGCTCCCGTGTTCCCAGGGGTCTTCCCCAGCTTCACTGTGCTCCCGTGTTCCCAGTGGGTCTTCCCCAGCTTCACTGTGCTCCTGTGTTCCCAGTGGGTCTTCCCCAGCTTCACTGTGCTCCCGTATTCCCAGTGGGTCTTCCCCAGCTTCACTGTGCTCCCGTGTTCCCAGTGGGTCTTCCCAGCTCCACCCATTCTCCCATGTTCCCAGTGGGTCTTCCCCAGCTTCACCATGCTCCCGTGTTCCCAGCGGGTCTTCCCCAGCTTCACTGTGCTCCCGTATTCCCAGGGGTCTTCCCCAGCTTCACTGTGCTCCCGTGTTCTCAGTGGGTCTTCCCAACTCCATCTGTGCTCCCGTGTTCCCAGTGGGTCTTCTCCAGCTTCACCGTGCTCCCATGTTCCCAGTGGGTCTTCCCAGCTCCACCCGTGCTCCCATGTTCCCAGTGGGTCTTCCCAGCTCTACCTAAGTTCCCATGTTTCCAGCGGGTCTTCCCAGCTCCACCAATCTCCTGTGTTCCCAGTGGGTCTTCCCAACTCCCCTCGTGTTCTATGTCTGCAAAGTACCTTCTGCCATCCTTACCACCCCTGACTCAAGACCTGGCATGGACTTCCCCTGAGGTTCCTTCTCAACCCTGGGATGCTGCGCAGTGTCTGGAAGTGATTCATACAAGCTTGATGAACATTCAAATGGATTGGGTTGCACCAACTTCCCACATTCCTTCCCACTCTCTGAGTCAGAAGACGACTTTCCACAGAAAGTTCCCGCAGGACCCAGGCTGTCCAGCGTGACTCACTGTGGTCACCCTGTGACCTACTTTCCACTGTGAGCTTTGGCAGAGAGGATTCCCATGGCACCCTCTGTCACCACCGTCACCTCCGTGTGAGAATCGAGGCTCAGTGGAGCAAGCTGGTGTGGGCAATGCTGAATTTGGCAACTATGGTTTTGGGTGTGGATGGAGGGTTTAGAGGGAAAGGCGGGTCCCCCAGTTCCCCAGGGCTCCCTGGATTGCTCCCAGCCAGGCTGAAGTTGCTTCTGCAAGCTGAGCATCTGGGAAGAGGGGAGCTGGGAATGGATAGGGCAAATCTAGAGCCAGATCCAAAATGCCTGCTTCTGAGATGGTGGTTTGCCACCAGGAGAGTTAAACATCTTCCCCTGGTCATTTGAAAACCTTTAAATGTATTGTGCTTTTGAGGAGCGTTTTAGCATGTGATTCCTTTAACCTTCAGGGGTTGGGCAGGTTGCTCTGGCTGTGCACAGGTTGTCTTCACCATGCTGGACAAGCCAATGGTGCTCTCGGCGGTAGAGGGTTTTGATTTTACAGCTGAGCACAATTAAAGGGCCCCCTCTAAGTAAAGATACACAGCGGTCTATTAGCGTGTCCAAATGGAGAGAGCATCGGACGAAAGATTCTGCTAAGCAAGGGGCATGGGTAGCGGCATCCTGGTTATTGTGGGATGGTTGCCTATAAGACACTGAATGGACAAAATCAAGAGAGAAGAGTAACCGTCTGTCCATGCAGACACGCAGGTGGATGCCCAGGTGTGTCCTGGGCCCTTGCTTGTGACTTTTCACTATGAAACCCCACAACAGCGAGGCAGAGAAGTGAGGGATTTGTCCTTTCCACATAACTCTGGGCTGCGCCCCCCATTGGATCAGATTCTCTGCCATGTGTCCATCCTGTTTAGACCAAAAGCACCATCTTTTAACTTCCTGAAATTCTCCTTGGATACCGACGACGTGCCTTGATGGCCATCCACAGCAAGGCCTCGTCCGTCCCTCGTGTGCCAGAGAACCTCAAAACCAGCCTACAGCAGAGATGAGCTTGGCAAGCCTTTACATGGTGTCTCCTAGGCACTGGACACCTGCCAGGCTGTGACGGTGGCTCTGGCTTGCCCCTGGCTCCTGCAGGAATGCTTGAAGTCTGGCTTTTCCCAGGCACAGAATCATACTTCTCACAGGGAGTTGCAAAGGCATCAACAAACAGTGTTAATTTCCCCACTGTGTGGCAGGTGGTGAGACTAAGTCCCAGATCTCCTAGAGACTGGTATGGACATCTAACCCCAAGAGACCGGCGAAGCATGCGCTCCTCTTTAAGTCATCTTTAAAGGACACAGCATGGTTTTGTGATTTGGTGACACTTTAGCTGAGAGCAACTCAAGGTCCTTGTCTGCTGGAGAGCTTCACTCTTTATTTGGAATCCTCTTCTTCGCTCCCCAAGTTATAGGAATCAGGCTCCTGTGCTACTGGGGGGTGAGGTGGGGGATGGGGGTGGGGCGGGATGAGTGGGTGTGACTTGGAGAAAGAGCCTCTGAGAGAGCTGAGCAGCCTTAGGAACTAGGTCCTTGAAGACAGACTTCCAGACACAGTGGGGCTCACGGCGCCTCTAGTGGAATGTGCTTTCTGGAGAGTATGCGCAGGGGTGCTAAACTGCATCCCTTAAGGGACCAGGTTGTCCCTGCTCCCTGGCCTCTGGTTGGCAGGCCCATCTGGGCCTCATATAATGTATGCTTGGGCAGAGTTCATTTGGTTAAAGCAGAGACCAGTGTTGCCTTCAGTCCTTACCGTCTGCCACCCCTTCCAATGTGCAGGTGGGCCCTGCCCCACAAAGACTCAGTCTCTCGGGGGCCCCATCAGACAACCAGTAAGCAGAACTAAGCAGGAGCTGGACATATCAGTGTGGAGTCCCCGAAAGCCCCAGCAGGTTCTCTGCAGGACCCAAATTGTTTGAATGATCCTGGCAAGAATGCAGTGGAAGCTGAGTGTGGACCCCACCTGAGGACCCGTGGGGGATATGTCTATTAAGGTCGGCCACAGCACAGCCCCTCCCACCCACTTCCCTCAGTCCCCTCTGACTTTGGCTGCATTTGAGAGAACCCATAAACGCTCTGACGGTTTAAGTGTTCCCATCTGTGTGGCCAAGCCAGGATGAATTCTAACCATAAATGGCAACATTCAGAAGGGGCCATGGGCAACACCAATGATAAACGGCAGGGTAGGAGTCCTGCCAACAGGCACTCTCTGGGCTGTTACAAGGGACCGGGGAGCGTTATTAGGGAACTATGGTCACAGCTCCAGCCATGACTCTCTCCTGGCTCCTCAGCCTGTGCTCTCTAGCCAAGGTGGGCTGTAAAGATTCTCAACCGCTTAAAGGAAGTCTCCATTTTAGCCTTCTCAAAGGCCATTAGAAGTTAACGGAAAAGGGTTTTCTTTTTTTTTTTAAACTTAGGGCTGACTAATGCTGGCAGGAAGCCGTTCCCAGGCAGATGCAGACACGAAATGCAAGCCATGCAGCGCATACCGCAGACCTACCAGCACCCACAGACTCGGCCGGCCTAATGAAAACCAGGCCCAAGAGATAAGTATTTAGAGATTGGTGGAAAAGTGTTTAATCTACTGCCAATGAACTTAGTTTTGAGCTTAAGATGGTCTGCTTTCTTCCTGTCACCCCGGCTCTAAGCAGTCACTGAGTTGTCATAAAAGAGTAGCCAACAAGGGGAATAAAATCCAGATGTAGAAACCCTAGGGGAAGGACATACCTGACTCCTGCTGGGGTCACAGGTTTCTGGCATCTGTAGGTAGATGCCCGTGGATATGGGTGGTTAGGCATGGGCATCAGGCACTCTAGGGGTCCCAGCCAGTCTTTCCTGACAGTGGGTTGTCACGTCCCCGCCAAACTCCATCATGGAAGAGCCTCAGGCATCAGGCATTTCTAAGAGTCAAGATAGAACCACCCCTACTCACACACCCACAGATAGGAGACCCCAACATCTGGAATCGTGTGCCCAGCCCTAGCCGTGACTCCCTCCCGGTTGTGCGAACCTCAGCCATCCTGCGTTCAAAGCCTCATAAAGCCAATGGGGTCATGGAGCAGCAGGAACATATACATCAACAATGGCAGTTCAGATGGTACAGGGGCTTGGAGAACTGGTAACTTTATAAAAATTATGTTTCCTCCTATCTGCTAATCCACTCTCCTCTGGAAACGGTCATGGACAGGCAATGCAAGGACATTCGCAGCCTCATCCACTCCTTCAAGCAGTAGATGTGACCGCAAGTCCCGCGTGTGAGCAGCAGGAACCTGCTCAGTTCTAATGAAGACATCGGCTTCCCACATGCAGCCAGATGGAGGGAAAGTGGACAGGGAAGAGATGTGCAGGGGTCCGGTTCTGGTAGCATCTGGAACGGGGTAGAGCAGCCGCATAGGCTGGGAACTTGTGAGTGTAGCTGGGCACGTATGGAGTGACCCTTTGGTGCAGACTCTCACCCGAGAGACAGATTCTACGGCTTGAGGATGCTGTGCTCACACTGGTGTGCATTTGTGCAATCATTAAAGTGCACAGTCAAAACGCACACGCCTCCCTTTCATTAGTGTGTGTGCGGTGTTCAAATAATGGGTCTCGCGATGACATTTTCCTCAAGTCCATCAGGTGCTTGACTATTTCGCTCCAATTACCATCTCCTGTCCCCCATCCCAAAGAGAACCCCATGTCATATGTGTATGCCAAGGACATATACATACCTCAAAAAAAAACTGAGTATAAAAGTTTATAAAAGGCAGCCGGGCAGTGGTGGCACATGCCTTTAATCCCAGCACTTGGGAGGCAGAGGCAGGTTGATCTCTGTGAGTTTGAGGCCAGCCTGGTCTACAAAGCAAGTTCCAGAATAGCTAGGGCTATTACACAGAGAAACCCTGTCTTGAATAATAATAATAATAATAATAATAATAATAATAATAATAATAATAATAATAATAAATCCAACTTTATAAAAGACACCAGATATATGGGCCCTGAAAGGCATCAGGTAAGAGCCTGTGTTAGCCAGAAATGCTTCAGACGGAGCTCTGTGTCCTCATGGCAATGTAGGCCAGGCTGCCCTGGAATTCATGGTCCACCTATCTCAGACTCTTAAGCATTGGGCCTCACAGGTGTACCATCATGTCTGCCTGTCTCCTCAAAGCTATAGAGTCAAAAACTCAAGATCGAGGTGTGGTGGGGCTGGTTTCTGGTGAGGTACCCTTCCCTGGCTCATAGTTGGTTCAGCTTTCTCTTCCTCCTCCTCCCCTTCTTCCTCCTCTTTTTTCTTCTCTGCCACACGCCACCACCTTCTCTTCTTCCTCCTCCTCCTTTTCCTTTTCCTCTTCCTTCTTTACCTCCTCTTCCTCCTCTTCTTCCTTCTCCTCCTCCACATCCTGCAACCTTTTCCTCCTCCTCCTCCTCCTCCACTTCCTCTTTCTCCTCTTCCTCCTCCTCCTCATATTCCTCCTCCGTGGTACCAGGGAGGATCAAGCAGGGTCTTGCACAATCTTGACATGCACCCCACCACTGAGCTGCCCTCCAGTCATGCAAGGGTCATGTCTTGCTATATCCTCACAGAGACAGAGATGGGGAGCATATACTCTTGACTCTCTCCCTGTTTTCTTATGACTCAATCCTCAGGGATCAGGCCCACCCCTGAGACCCCAGTGTACCCACCTTGCCCACTAAATCCACCCTTTCTGAACACAGTCAGCTTGAGGTCAGGGTTGCCACAGTGATTGCGGGCAACACAGTCCATTGGCACTGGGCAGGGTGAGGTGAGTCACGCGGCCTTGGCTCTTTGGCCAGACGCATGCACTCCTTTTTTCCGTGGAGGCCGTGAAGCTGCTAAGGGGGGGGGTATCGAGAGTGGGAGAGGTGGTAAGCATCCTTAACAGCCCTGAGGGTGTGGGGGAAGCAGGCCAAGAACATGGCTGGGTGGTCCCACTGTTTGGGAGGGAAGAGCGCCCCTCCCCCAGGGAAAAAATGTGGAGAAAACCCGGGATGCATCTGCCCAGGACTCCATTCTGTCTTTTACTGGCTCAAACTCTAGGCATGGAGGGGGGCTTCCAGGGGACAGTCACCCGGGCCCCAGCCTCCACCAGGTAGACAGCTGTCTCCCTTGTAGCTCGTAGCTTCATTCCACCATTCCAGATGGTGGAAATTCAGAAGGCTTTGTTCACACAACTGTTTATCGATTGGTGTTTGAATCAGAGATTAAAAGAGGAAAACAAATATAGATTCAAAATGAACAAAATAAACCCATCACATATTAAAAGAGTTTATTTTTTAAAATGAAAACATATTTTTCCCAAACAGAAAAGTCTCAAGAAGAGCAGCTCTGCCGAACATTCTTATGAATTTCACCGCGGCCTTAATGGGAGACAGCTGCGCTGCCAGATCTGCTCTGTTCCAGCTGTGGTAAAGGCTGCTGGGGAAAACTGGGCCTTGAGTCAGCGGAGGGAAGAGAGAGGACCAGGATGGCCTTAGAGTCGTGGATGCTCTTCAATGTGACCTTGAATCCCAGGGTAAGGCCATCTAAAGTCTAGCAGGGAGCTTTAGTACTTGGTAGCATACTGAGAGAATGATAAAGATAACAAAACCAATCTGGCCTCCCGGACTCTGAAATATCTCAGAGCCCACAAACACCGGGTGCTAACTCCTCAGAGGGCAGGACGTCCATGAAGACTGTCCTCACAGAGTCACTGTTCTGTGGTTTTGAGATCTAGGGGACAAAGGAGGAGACAGGTAGGTTGAGGGGCAGCGCAGGGCAGAGTAGATGGGGAGAGACAGATGATACTATGAGACCCTGGAACTGTCATGCCCCTGCTCGTATTCCTACAGCTGTTCATCTTCTGGGCCTATGAGTGACCTCAGC
>JAQHUG010000422.1:585368-598820 GCA_028555095.1 Dicrostonyx torquatus
AGACATTTTCCCAAAAATTAAGATAGAGAGTAATTCACTAGTCAACCCAGTGTTGACCTTTGACCTTCACAAGCATACACACACATGCATACACAAACATGTGCACACTGATACAATACACACACACACACAAATATATACACATCGATGCAATGCATACCCATAGACACCAACTTTTGTGACCTTGGATTTACAAAAGCACAAGCCACACAAGAAAAACCAGAGAAAACAGACATTATCAAAGTTGAACATTAAAAATATCAAATACATGGTCATAAAATGGAAGAAAATACTTGTAAATCAAACAAATTAAAATAAGCTAGTGTTCAGAATATATAAAGAGCACCTATAACTCAACAACAAAAAGACAAATACCCTGTAAAACAACATACAAGGACTGAAATAGGATGGTCTCCAAAAACATCTTAGAAATGACCAATAGGCCTATGGAAAACGATGGACACTATCAGATATCAGGGAGATGTAAATTAAATAACATCCATGGAAAATGTGTACAGAACTCGTGGCGTTACTCAAAAAAGGCTAAAGTGTGGAAATAACTCTCATCCACCAACTGATGGATAAATAAATGTATGATTTTTGTTTTTAGACAGGGCCACACATATCTCAGGTTGGTCTCCACCTTGCTGTATAGCCAGGATGACTTGAACTTCTGATCCTCTTGCCTCTGCCTCCAGATGCTGAGATTACAGGTGTTTCCAACACTCCAGGTTTGCAGAACGGAATATTGTTAAGTCACAAGGAGCTAGACTCCCTTCCGGTCACACACTGCAACTCTGTACAACTGTGAAGATGCCGTACCAAAGCCAACCACAAAAGTCGCATGTTGAGGGTTCCATGACAGAATGCCTGCAACAGGCACGTCTACAGAGGAAAGTGTCTCCAGACCCTGGGACAAGGCGCTGGTGAGTGACTTCTGGGGTTCCTTGTGGAGGTGACAGGATGGGTTGAGGTTGAGAACCAGCTATGATGCTCATCTTGGTGAATGTATCCAACACCACCAGGACGGACTCTTGGAAATGACTATGCTGGAGGACACCCAGCTGTCCCCGCTGGCGTGAGGACAAGGAGGAACCCATTATACACTCAGGGGAAAGGGCAAAATGTTCATCACCTTCAGCTTTAATGGGTCGAAGTGTTATCAGAATAGACAAGGAAAAACAGCATGGAAGTGATGGGGTAGGGTCCATATTCCTGGAGGAAGGGCTGTCAAAGAAGGCTGGGAATCCAGCAACACTAGCCGCCTCAGCCATTCTGGGACCAGTTCCCTCTGAGGGGCCTTGTGGGGGACTCACACAGCCTGTAGGTACTTCCTCCTTGGCATTTCTGCTGTCGTATGATACTTGTCTGTAGCCATTTACACGGGTCTGTAAGCAGGCACACGTTGGGTGGAAAGAGCCACTGAGGCAGAGGGAGGGTGTACTGACAAGACACCTAACGGCAGGACCCATCTACTCGTGGGTGCCCAGTGGTCCCTAAGGAGGCTGCTCCCAGTGTGGTGGTGGTTGCTTAGGAGGTCTGACCCAGTGCACCACCAGGCCCCTGTCCATCCTCAAAGAGCACTGTGGTGTGGGGCAGAGAGGAGACCACATACCAGAGTTGCTTACTTGGGTGTCTGTGTAACTGGCGCTCTATCCCTTGGTTTCCCAGCTCTAAGAAGGGGACAATGGCAGTACCTGCCCCCAAGGACAATTCTGAGAGTCAATCAAGGGAACAGTGTGCTGGCTGGTATTGTGTCCACTTGGCACAGGCTGACGTCATCTGAAAGGAGGGAGCCTCAGTGGAGAAAATGCCTCCATAAGATTCAGCTGTAGGGCTCTTCTTAATTAGTAATTCACGGGAAGGGGCCCAGCCCGTGGCAGGTGGTGCCATTCTTGGCTGGTGGTCCTGGGTTCTGTAGGAAAGCAGGCTGAGCAAGCCATGGGGAAAAACAGCACCCCCTCCATGACCTCTGCAGCAGCTCCTATATCCAGGTTCCTGCCCTGTTTGAGTTCCTGCCCTGGCTTCCCTCAGTGATGAACAGTGATGTGGAAGTGTAAGCCAAATGAACCCAGTCCTTCCCAAGTTGCTTTGGTCATGGTGTTTCATCACAGCAATGGTGACCCTAACTAAGACAAGTTGGGAGCAGGATAGTGGGGCATTGATGTGGCAGACCTGACCATGTTATTTGGGAGGACTGTGGGAGAACTTGGGAACGTTGGGCTAGAAGAGCCACTGAGTATCGAGAGCTCAGCGAACTGTTCTGTAGGAGCTTAGAAGATGAGAATGTTAGAGCAGTGTGGATGATGGAGGCCTGGCTTGTGAGGTTTCAGAGGGAAGCAAAGATTTTACCAGGCCCTTGTGAGGAGAATCTGTGGTGTCTGGTCAGTGAGGCTGGAGAACCAGCTGCGATTAAGAAGAGACCAGCATCACTGAGGTGAAATCTTCTGGCAAGTTCCTGAGAGTCAGCACACAAAAGCTGTGTCCCAGAGCTGGCCAAGGTTGTGTGCCTCCTGCTGGCAGCTGAACTTGGTACTGTAAGAGCCACACCCGTGGTGCTGGTTTTGAAGGCATTAAGGGGTCGTGGAGGGCAGCTGAGGCTCGGTACTGTGAGGCAGGGCTGGAGTCCCTGAAGAAAGCCTATTGGTGAAAACACAACCCAGTTGCAATGAGGGACCCTAGCATTTTGGAGATGCCAGTACCATGGGATGACCACCATCAACAGCAGAGGCGTGAAGTGGAACCAAGATGCGTGTGCTGCAGAGGGCAGGGCTGGAGAAGTGACCCAACTCCGTGGAGGAGCCCAGAAGATGGTGAGTGAATCCCAGATAACTGGATGTTGAAGGTTTTTTTTTTACACTTTTGGAGTTTAGCTTTGCTTTGTTAAGATTATGTCTGTGCCCTGGTTCTTCCCTCTTGAAGTAAGAAAGTATTTTTAATTTTCCAGGAGCCCACGGTTGGGGGGCTTTGAATTTTAAGACTAGATTTTTTTTTAAAGCCTGAGTATTTAAGTTTTTGAATTTTTAAAGATTGTAAGATTTTTAAAATTTGGAATGCTTATATTTTATTTATTTATTTTGGTTTTTCGAGACAGGGTTTCTCTGTGGCTTTGGAGCCTGCGCTGGAACTAGCTCTTGTAGACCAGGCTGGTCTCGAACTCACAAAGAGCCACCTGCCTCTGCCTCCCGAGTGCTGGGATTAAAGGCGTGCGCCACCACCGCTTGGTGTGGAATGCTTACATTAATGTGCGATCCTGGGGAAGAGAAAACGGAAGGGTATGGCCGAACACTGATGTGTTTGTGTGCCAAGGTGACAAGGCGTCAGTTGTGCCGGCTGGTTTGGTGTCAACTTGACACAGGTTGGTATTATCTGCAAGGAGGGAGTGTCATTTGCGAAAATACCTCCTTGAGATCTGGTTGTGAGGCATTTCCTTAATTAGTGATTGATGGGGGAAGGCCCAGCCCATTGTGGGTGGTGGTGCCATCCCTGGGCAGGTGGTCCTGGTTTCTAGAAGAAAGCAGGTTGAGCAAGCCAAGGGAGCAAGCCAGTAAGCAGCACCCCTCCCTGTCCCCCTGCATCAGCTCCTGCCTCCAGGTTCCTGCCCTGTTTGAGTTTCTACCCTGACTTCCTTCAGTGATAATCAGTAACGTGGAAGTGTAAGCCAAATAAACCCTTTTCTTCCCAAGGTGCTTTGGTCATGGTGACTCATCACAGCAATGGTGACCCTAACTAAGACAAACCGCTATAGATGGCCCAGAACCCAGGTAAAGGCTGAGGTCTGTGGCCCTCCTGCAGGCTGGGTACACCTGACCTCCCTGAAAGCCTGCACTGTCTTTGACTTGATCCAGGGCTCCTGACTAGACTGTGCCCCCAGAAACCCAATAGTCACATGTCTTTGGGAACTCATCATGAGGGGCACAAGCTAAGGAGACAGTACAATGGGGGACACTTGTCCCTAGGGAACAAGGGCAGGATGCTGGCTGTCTCAGAGTGTAATGCAGAGGTGCATTTCAGGGGTCTGCAGGGTTTAAAGAGACAAAGCTCTCTCTCCCCAAAGGGAGAGGAGAGGCTTCATCAGTAAAGGTGCTGCCCCCATCCCCAGCCAAGGCCCAGAGCAGGAGGTACCAGTTCCCAGTCCTGTCCTGTGGAAGAGCCAAAGACCCACTGCTTTTCCCTGGATCACCTTGGGCCCTAGATGGCAGCCATGCTCTGAGAGATAGAGGAAAAGGAGAGGGGGCCAGGGAGGGAGGAGAGAAAATGAGAGGAGAGGGGGAGAGAGGTGATTCTCTTGTCCCCCCAAGAAGCCCCTGCAGCAGTCCCCTCCCGGCCTTGGCCTCCTTTGCTCTCTAGTTCTGAGGAAGTCTCCTGCAGATGTGTCCTCCCTACTGGGTTTGTTTGGAGCTGGCTGACATGTTCCAGAGAAAGAATGACTCCCGGCAGGCAGGAGGAGGGTCAGCTTCCTGTGGGGGAGAGGCTGGCCTCATACTGAGCAAGGGAAGGCAGGGGGCTCAGTTTAGGGGCTCACCCTGTGACTTTGGGCTAGCCAGGAGATATTCAAAGCGTCTTGGCAGTTATTCCTCTTGCTTCCAGAGAAGGATATCAATTTGGACCTGACCTGTGGCTGGCTCTGGGATGTGCTGCCAAGCAAAGGTAGCACCATAGATCAATCTTTCTGCGCTCCTGAGAAAGTTCTCTGAGACCCAGGTTGGAGCAGCCATGGGATGAGAACCACGGTATAAGCCATACCTCTGTCCCCTTTTGCCAGACACCCACACAATGTCCATCTCTGCAGACCAGCACCGTGGCTCCCAACTGATGGTCCCAGGTACCAAGTACTTCATAGCAAAAAGGCTCTTCCTACAGCAGGCAACCCACTGGCCTCCCAGGCTTTCCCTCTACACAGACAGCTCCTGGCCAGGCAGACGCCACCAAGAAGCCCTGAGGAGGTGATGTCCTGAAAGCAGAGGTCCCTCATGAGTGTGGTATCTATTTATGCCAACCACACTGGCATCAAGTTTTCTCTGAAAGGGGTAGAAGTAGGGCTAGCAGGTCAGGCCCGAGGCTTGAGGAGGACAGCTGTGAGACACGCAACCCCACCTTCTACCTGCTCAGGTGATAACAGCTGTAGATGTAGGTTTCCCAGACCCTGGCTCCAACACCCTGCAATGAACCCCTTCCAAGGCCTAGGCCATGTAGGAGGCTCAGACAAACTGACTCACTTAGCGGGAGTGAGGACTCCCTCGGGGGGTGGGGCGGGGAGAAGGCACTTGTTCCCGTGGGGTGAGGAAAAAAAAAAAGCTTTTGCCATCAGGCGTGAGAACTGTATCGTCTCGTCTCTGGCGGCTTGAGGTTGGTCAGTACTAGCTCTGGAGCTGTCCTGGCAACCGAAGCTGGAGCGACAGAATGTGGGGTCCCTTTGAGGGCCATTTATTGTCAAGAGGAATGCAGCCCTCCTTAGCTATGTCCTCAGTCCTCACCACAGGAAGACCTGGAATCCCCAGGCTGAACATTCCATGTGTCTGGGATGGTGGCCAGGCAAATGCGCGACTTCCTGATGGCTCCCTCGGGTGTTCCCTTCACCCTGAAGAGCGATAAGCATACTCCGGAGCAGCTCACCGCGGGCCCAGGCCACCCTGCCCTGGGTCACAGATGTAGCAACAATTTAGGCAGGGCTGCTGAGGGCACAGGGCAGCAGCTATGTAAACGGTCTAGGCCACATAGTCCTTCCATCTGGAGCTGCCCTGGGACAAAATGGATCTTCAGCCACCTCCTTAGGGAGCCTTCAAGCCTGACGTGGGAGCTCTGGACTGGGAGTAGGATCTCCTCTGTCCTTAGCTATGGATGAGGCAAACCAGCCCTCCCGGCCGGGCTGCCTTCGTGGTCTGCAGGACCCAGACCTGTGCCTGATGTGGGGCAGGCCCAGGACCCTCTGTTCATGTAGCCTGGCTTTCATTAAAATTACAGGCATATGTTTCATATTCTCACTGGATATCACAATGTGTTTAAAGACTAAATACTTAAGCTCTTTTCAAAATTGCTTGAATGAATTTTGTAACCAGGTGACCAGCAGTCAAGTACAGCTGGATCTTTGGCTTCTCTGAGTCCCCACGGTTTCCATCTCCTCTTCCTGCCTGAGACATCACTAGCTGGAGTTGGCCTTTCCTGGGGTCACGACTGCAGGGAGGGTGGCACTTCAGGGAAGATGACTGAGACATGGCCTTCATCTGTTTTAATTTTCCTCTCAGAGTCGTCTTTCATTTCATATTCTACACAATATCCTGGAAAATTTTCCCAAGTGATTTTAAATGGCATAGCTTTCTATAAAATCAAAATTTGCATCTAAACAGCGAGAAACACGGACGCAGAATCTGGAGGACCTGCCTCTTCCTGTTGGCATGTTGGAGTTTGGTTCTATTTTTTCCAAGCATTTTCTTTTAGAACTAGACTACTACTAACATAACGGAGCCGCGTGTTTCCTTCTCCATTCCCCAAAGTGCAGGCCCCTAAATGAAGCAGGGACTATGCAAACACTAAAAAATACACCAGGATCAGACTGAAAAGAAATTTACACAAAAGTGTTAATGGAACCAAAAAATAGCATTTAGCAAAATCCAGACTTCTCTCAAAACACGAAATGTTACAAGCAGAAACAGAAGGACATGTTCTTGCCCCGATAAAGGGTGTTTATCAAAAGTTTACAGCTAATGGAAACCGTTGGAGGTGGTGGGGTTAGAAGCTGGGCGAAGTTGCTGCAGGTAGCCCACATGCCCTGGGGAAGGCTAACCCAAGCTTAGGCTATGGTCGCTAGGTCCCTAGGGGAGAGATGGAGTCGGGACAGCAAAGTGGATGGGCTCCACTTCTCTCTTGGTGTTTTCCATAAGCCTTACATTTGAGCATAGTGTTTGCAGGCAAACCTTCTGTGCTGTCATTTACCTGGCCTGTAGGTCTCTTTTGGAGGGTTTTAGAGCATCTTATGTAAACAGCAAGAAAAGACCTTTATTTTTAAAATTATGACTTTTATCTACTTACTTACAGTAATTTCTTATGCATTTTAAACCTTTTATTAAAAGCCACTTTCTGCTTTAGGTCTTCCTATTTGCTGGGGTTTATCCACTCTTAGCAATTTTCTTTCTTTTATTCTCAACTGCTGACGGATATGCTTTTAAATCTAGTTTCCTTTAGTCTCTGGTTTGGAAACTGAGACAAGCACCTCTGCCCTCCCTGCCGACCACCGCTGTCCCCGGGTGGTTTTCTGGTGTAAGCTTACTCAGCATTTGGGTTCTCCAGAATAGAGACCACCAGCTTCTTGTCACCAGATATTTCAGCTTGCCTTTCCAGGAGACGAAACTTCCCACACGTCTGTATTACGATCCCTGCAGTTCGACTATTCTTAGAACTCGTCTCTTGAGACTGCTCTTCCTAATTGCATACCCAGCCCCTCGTTATTAGTCAGCATGGCCTTTGGGGCTCGGTCTCTGTTCTGGTTTGTAAGTCACTCCAGAGCAGTTCATACCGAGCACCACCAAGTGCCCTGCCTGTAGGCCACAGGGATGGCGTCTCTCAGGAAGTTTGGGGTCCGGACCAGCTCTCTAGACAAAATCGGCTCACATTCCTCTCTGAAGACCTCCCCAGTCATCCCATTACAGGTTCAGCCTCCTGTTGAAGTCAGGCATTGGTTCCTAACCAAGCAGTCCTAGGTTAAGTATCTGGTTCTGGACTCGGCTACCCTTGATCTGAGACTGGTAAGAAAAGACAAAGGTTATTTTCCATCCACTCCCAGGACACAGTGGTGTGACAGGAATAGGAGACTCTGGGCCTTAGGGAACACTGGTACCCCAGAACCTTGATTGGGTTCCCCCATATTCTGTGATGTTTTTCCTAGCTTCTCTGTTCTGTCCCTGAGCTCACTGGACCTTCTGGGTCTTACTTCTTTCATAAGAAACAGCTGGAATCAGCATCAAGTTTGGGGTTCCCCTTCTTCAGAGGTTGAGGGGTCCTAGACCCATAACTTATACATCTGTTCCTTCAGTTTGCCCATGCACATTCCGGGAAAGCCATACCCAACAACTCTGCCCTTCTGTGACTTCCCTGTCATCTTCTGGGATGCTGTTTTTGTGGTACTAGTAGGAGGCAGACCTGGGTTATCATTAAGAACTGGGAGTTGTGTGGCCTTGAGGCAGGGCTTTGGAGACTTCTGGGACAGTCTTAGTCTGTTCTTGCTGCTATAACAAAAGTACTTCAGACTGGGCAATTTACAAAGCACGCTGACACCTCCCAGTGTTGGAGATGGCAAATTCTAAGGTCAAGGTATAGCATCTGGTGAGAGGGTCAGCTCGTGTCCTCACATCATGAAGACGGACGGAGAAGGGAGTGGCAAATGTTGCATCCTCAAATGGTGGAAAGTCAGAGGGGGGGGACGGACATTTTGTCTGTGAGGAGGAGAGAGCAAGCCCCTTCTGCTGCCTTGATCATGGTGCCAACTCCTCTGTGGGTCCAATTCTGAAGAACCAGCCTGCTAAACTGCTGCCAGGATTGTTGCTTCTTATGTTGATGGGGACACGGGATGTCACAGAAACCATAGCTAGGGAGTCTGTAGCCTCTTCCTTGGCTCCATCTTGACTGAGTCCATACTGCCCATTCAGTGGCTGGTATCTTTATCACACTCCACACCGAGGTGAAAGCAGGGACCAAGCCAGGAGGAGGGACTGACTCCTCTTGTTGCCAGCAGCCTCCGCCCCACAGCACATCCCTGGTTGGCACACTGCCTAGGTCTGCTGACACTCGAGTGGACTGTGTCACTATTCCTGGCCGCCTCCTGTCGTTTTCCGGAGAGGAGGTTTATAGTAGAAAGAAAGCCAGATTGCAGCCCCCGCCTTCAGGACTTTATTCCAGCATCTCCAGCCAGTGTTCTCCAGAAATGTCTGGCGGGCACTGCGGGGAAATTGACTGCTGAAGAGGCCAGGGAGCCGCCTTCAGTACCAGGGTGAAGAGGCTGAACAGCAGACAATAGAAGCCAGGGCCTTTGGGCCTCACTATTGTTAAAACCAGCAATACATGTGTGCACTGCGAAGGCATTCCAGATTCAGCTCCTCCGTGATGAGGCACACGCAATGGAGGCTCGAGAAGACAGTGGATGCTTCTCAACACCAGTGATGTGGAGCTCGGCTGTCAACCGGCTCAGTTGCCGGCTGGCCATGTGGGTCTGTGGTTGTGTGGTGTTGGTGACCAGTTTTATTAAAGCCAGCGGAAATGAGGAAGCATGTGGCTGGGAGCAACGGAAGGGACCAAATCTCTCCTTAGAGCCGGGAACCCATCCAACCTCTCCTTCAGCAGATTCCCCAGAAATGAAAGCCACTCGGAAGCACTGCCAGATGCCGGCTTGCACTCTGAAAAACACTCTCTAAGATAACTTCCCAGGACTGGCCGCATTCGGCCTGGAGATCATTACGAACTCTGCACTTCCAGGGCTGCACTCGTGGGTTCGCATAAGAGGGAAAACACAATGTAGGGCCACAGAGTGTGCCAGACACAAGCCCGGGCACGGGCACTACACAGTGTCGTGGAAGTGAGAGTGGCCTGTGAGTAGGCAGTCCCATCCTCACGGCCACTGGGTGCTGACAGTTCTTTAAGTTTCACCCTGTGTTGAGTTGCCCTGTCCCTGATGTGGCTGTGCTGGCCACTGTGGTTGACCACTAGGATTTGTGGACCTTCTGAGCAGTGATTCTTCAAGTTGTTGCTTCATTTCATTGGGTTGTCTTTTAACCACTGTTGAGTTGTAGGGTTTCTTATGAGCTATGAATATGTTACTTTCCTTATATGTACCATTAGTATTACTGCAGGACCCACGTGGTAGGAGGAAATAGCTGATTCCTAAAAATTGTTCTCTGACTTACCCACATGCTGTGGTACACACAGTGTGTGTGTGTATGTATGTATATATGTATGTATGTATATATGTATGTATGTATATATATACATATATATATGCAAACAAATGTAAAAGACAAATATCTTCCCTAGTGAGAGCCCTTATTTTGACTTCTAAAGCCATAGAATTAGTTTTCCTATTCTTGGGCTTAATATAACCAGGAGTGGGTAGCATATACTATTGTGACTGGCGTCTTTAGTTCAAAGAAAGCCTTTGAGAGTCGTTCACATCGTCATGTATCTATTGTTTATTTTTAATTGTTGCATAATATTCAACATGTGAATTATGTTACAATTTATTTATTTATTCTCCAGTTGGTGGACAATTAAGTTGCTTTCTGCCTTTGGCTTTTTAAAATGAAGTTGCTAACCGGGGCTAGTGGCACACACCTTTTATCCCCGCACTTGGGAGGCAGAGGCAGGTGGATCTCTGTGAGTTCAAGGCCAGCCTGGTCTACACAGAGAGTTCTAGGCCAGCAGGAACACAAAGTGAGACCTTATCTAGTAAAAGAAGAGAAAGAAAGGAGGAAAATAAGATGGAGGAGGAGAAGATAAGAAAGGAAAGAAGGAAGAAAAAAGAAATAAATAAGGAAGGAAAGAAAGAAAGAGAGAGAGAGAGAAAGAAAGAAAGAAAGAAAGAAAGAAAGAAAGAAAGAAAGAAAGAAGGAAGAAGAGGAGGAAGCAACTGCAAATGCTGGGTTTTTTGTTGTTGGTCATTTCATTAATTTCTCACATAGGACTGAACAGTTGTATCACTGAGCCTCACACAATATCGTTCTCAGGAGTTTAAATCATAGCTGGGTTTGTTGACTGCTGACGTCCTCTCACGGGCATGATCTGAGTATCCAGCCATCCTTCCCAACTAGTGATGTAAAACGCTGCCCTAATTGCATGCGACTGCAGTACGTAGGTTGGGGAGTAGTAGCAGAAGGAGCTACATCCGTATAGTCATGGTGGAGTCATCCTCCATGCTGACTTTCCAGTGTGGTTGCTTTAAGTCCATCAGTGCCCCTTACCACAACCCTTGACCCGCTACTCAGTTAGTAATTCTAATAAAACCATTGGTTCCCCAGAGATTGGTTTGAGATGGTTGGAGGGAGGCATGTCACCTTCACCTCTTCCCCTGAGGAAGCGTTTTAGCATCACAGCAGGCCTGACACCTTCGCTGCTGCTTCAGGGCTCTGTCTGCTCCAGTACAGATGACCCCAGATAACCCCATGGCCTTTCACAGCTGCACAGCCATCGGTCAACTTGGATGCCCTTGGAACGTTCTTTTCTGGTTAAGCCAGTGAAGATCTACCCAAGGCTTCAAAAACACACACATCATTTTGGGTTGGAGCTGGGGTCCATGAACTTATGAAAGATGTCTTAAAAGGGAAGTTTGTTTCTGTGCCACAGATCCTGGGTATGAATCAGTTAATGTTGGCTGCTAAATGCAGATTTCAGCAAACCCTCAGCCAGAAAGACTTGAGAGACCCATCTTAGCCAGGCCTCCATCTCCCACAGGTTGGTGGACTTTATATCCTACCCCAGCTGGGATAGAATGCTCCCTTCTCGGGACGGAACACTGCAATTGGCACATGTTTCCTGGGACCTGAGAGATCTGGCTGTGGGGTGCCCTTAGTTTATGCTCTATGAAAAGAGGGAATTACAAGTTAAATTTTAGAGGCCTTCAGGTCCATGTCTGAGCTGCCTGGAAAAATGGCATGAGTTTAGTTAGGGTGGCGTACCCTAACTCAGTGCTAAGGCCACTACGCTGGCCTGCCTTGTCCCCTCCGGTGACCCCACAGTTCTACCTGGGATTTCACAGAACTAGCCCTTGGTGGAACTTGTGGAGGTGCCCAGGGCAGGAAGGAGATCATTCCTCTGGGTCTGAGGCCAGCAAACAGTTGGCAGAGAGTCGCAATTGGTTTGTCTCGAGGGCTGATCACTGTTTCCAGAGAAGCCACTGACTGTAGACAAAGACATCTGCTTTATGTAATAGACACAGCTCAAACTTGGCTGAAAGAACTGGTTTCTTCAGAACATGGTTTTTGGAGGTCACCTGGAATAAAAGTGTGCCTTTTGGGGATAGAGAAGGAATAATACATAAAAGGAGTTTAGGGTATGGTGTCGATTCCCCCGCACCTGAGCTGGGGACAGTCACCCACTTTCTCATCCTTACAGGCCAGGACCACGCCCGTGTTTCATCTGAAGCAAGTTCCTTTCTTCTCCTCTTTCTTGTAATCACCAGCTTCATTTTCATTCATGAACCTCTGTGACCATGGAGAGGAGAAAACGGTCCTGGACCACAGGCACCCTCTCCCAGGCCACCTGTTGTTTGTTTTGGCACACCTTCATGATTTTGTGGCATTAGGGTGAATCAGAGACACCCAGAACTTCACAGCCAGAGCCTGGCATTCTTCTCCACAACAACCAGGGTCTCTCTGAACCAACGTCACACTCAGAATATCCATCCCTCCTTAAAGGAGCTCCAGAACCTTCTCTAGCCTCATCTCCCTGCTCTTCACATCTGTTTTTTTTATAGTCATTTTTTCTTCTAAGTTTTATGAAGCCTTGAGTTTCCTCCAGGCATCTGTGTTTCCATTGCACTTGGGTGGAGGTGGTGGTGATGCTGAGACATGGGACTTGGATGGTTTATGGGAACCACCGATAAGAGCTAGATTTATTCATTTCAACTTGTTCTTACACCAGGACATCTCTTCCATGAATCTTATTTAAATGTTTCAAATACATAAAACTTGACCTGACCCAAAAGACCGAGACTAAAGTGTCCCTTGCCCATTCCTTGTCTCAGAAGAAGCTTGATAGTTTCTGGGAAGTTCTTTTTAAAATAGAATATTTTTTTATTAACTCCTTAACATTTTCTTCAGGTACACAATATGTTTTGATCATATACCCTTGAAACTTCCACCTAACTCCTTCTTGACCTACTGGCATCCCCTACTAATATGACCCTTCTTAAAAAACAATAAGAAAAAAACCCTAAATCCAGTTTGTGCTGCCCATGTACTCATGGTTGTGGAGCTAACCGTTGGAGCATAAGTGACCTACTGGGGCCATATTCTTAAAGAAAACTGACTCTCTGGTTCCCAGAGGAGGGTTCATGAACCCTTTCTTTGGGGTTCTTTTGTGATATGTTGATGGCTAGCTTTTGTCAACATAAGCTAGAGTTGTTTTTTGAAAGAGGAAACCCCATCTGAGCAAATGCCCCCCGCCAGACTGGTCCGTGGTCTAGCCTGTGGATTGAGTGGAAGGGCCAAACTCACTGAGGACAGTGCTACCCTAAGGGTGGGGATCCTGGGTGCTATAAAAAGTCAGGCTGACAGGGATCACAATCGGGAAACCCACAGAGAGAGCTGACCTGAGCTCATGCGAGCTCATGGACTTTGGTCCAACAGTTAGGGGGCCTCCATGGCACTGGCCTAGACCTTCTGCATGTGTGTGACAGTTGTGTAGTTTGGTCTGTTTGTAGGGCTCCTAGCAGCGAGATCAGGACCTGTGCCTGGCACTTAGCTGGCTTTT
>JAQHUG010000422.1:599120-640255 GCA_028555095.1 Dicrostonyx torquatus
AATGGGTTAAATTAATATGTAAGTGTTAGCCAGAAATATGCTTAAGCTATTGGCCAAACAGTATTGCAAATAATATGGTTTCCGTGTGATCATTTTCGGGTCTAAGCTTCTGAGTGGCTGGGAAACAAAGTGGTCTCCTCCTAACAGGGGAGGAGCTCAGTCTTATCTCAACTTGACACGCCCTGCTTTATTCAAGCCCATGGGAGGCCTTCCCCTTTCTTAATGGAGACAGTGAAAAGGGAGGGAAGTAGATGGGAAGTGGGGGCAGTGAATGGGAGGTGAGAAGGGAGGGGAAACTGCAGTTGGTATGTTAAATAAATAAAAAATAAATGATTTTTAAATAAATAGAATTTAAAAAAAAAAAACAGGCTGAGCAAGCCACGAGTCGCAATCCAGTAAGAAGCACTCCTCTGTGGCTTCTGCTTCCGTTTCTACCTCTAGATTCCCATACTGCTTGAGGTCCTGTTCTGGCTTCCTTCAAAGATGGACAGCGATGTGGGAATGTAAGCTGAAATCAGTCCTTTCCTCCCCATGATCTTGTGGTCATGGGGTTTTAACGCCAACAATAGAAACCCTGACTAGGACAGATATCAGTCCCAGGAGCCAGGTGTTGCTGCCACAGGCCTGACCATGTTGGTTTTGGAAGGACCAAGGAACGACTTTGGAGCTTTGGACCAGAAAAGCCATCGAGTGTTGAGAGCTTGGCGGGCTGTTGCGAGAACCTGGAGGGTAAGGCTGAGAGCCGTGCAGATGACGGAGGGCTGGCTCGTGAGTGTGCAGAAGGAAGCAAAGATCATATCAGAGCCTTCCCAGTGATGTTATGGATGGAAACTCTGTGGAAGTGAAGGCTTTGCTTTCCCGGGATGGTTGGTGCTAGTTAACTGGAGCTGGAAGAAATCAGCAACGATAAAGAAGAGACCAGCATCGCTGGGGACCGTACTTCTGGGGCTGTTTCCTCAGTCAGCTCCCATGCTGGCAACTGAACTTGGTGGTAGCGTAAGAGTCACCCAGATAGTGCTGGTTTTGAAGGCGGGAAGGAACCATGGTTAGTAGCTGAGGTCTGGCACCGAGTGGTAGGGTGGGAGTCCCTGAAGAGAGGCCAGAAGAGGTCATCGGTGGTAGAAGGCTCCTGTTTGAAGGGCTCAGGGAGAGAAGTTGAGAGCGAAGCCCAGTTGCACCAGGAGCCCCGAGCATTTTGGAGATGCCGGTAGATTACTGCCAAGGACAGCAGCAGGCGAGGCATGGAGCCAGCCTGAGTCTATGGAACAAGCTGTATGTGCTGCGAACTGTAGAGCCAGAAAAGTACAACTGTGCAAGGCCTTTGGGGCCCAGGAGGCTGTGTGTGAGTCTCAGACATTGGACACTGTTGGAGTCTGGCTTTGCCTTGCTTAGATTGTGTCTATGCCCTGACTCTTTCTTTTAAATAAGAAAGCATATAACTTTTTTTTTTTAACAGGAGCCCCAAATTGACAGATTTTGGAGTTCTAGAAAGACTTTAGATATTCCTAAAAGACTTTGGATATTGTAAAGAGATTAAACTCTTATGTGTTTGAATTTGTAATGACTGTGGGATTTTTACAAGTTGAGATGTTTTATCTTATGATATTAATATTAGCATGGGATCTTGGGGATAAACAGGAAAGGAAAGGCTGTTGTTAAATATGATACACGTGTGTGTCAAGTTGACATGGGATCAACTGCGCTGGCTAATTTTGTGTCAACTTGACACAAGCTAGAGGCATTTTGGAAGCAGAAACCTCAGTGGAGAAAATGTCCTCACCAGATTTGCCTGTGGGTAAACCTGTGGTCCATTTTCTTGGTTGATTATTGATGTGGGAGGGCCAAACTCACTGTGGGCAGTGCCATCTCTGGGGTGGTGGTCCTGGGTGCTATAAGAAGGCAGGCTGAACAAGCTATGAGGGGCAAGCCAGTAAGCAGCACCCCTCTGTGACCTCTGCATCAGCTCCTGCACCCAGGTTCCTGTCCTGCTTGATTTCCATCAATGATGGACTGGGATCTGGAAGTGTAAGCAAAATTAACCCTTTCCTCCCCAAGTGGCTTGTGTTCAGGGTGTTTCTGTCACTGGCAGGTGAAACCCTAAGACAGACAACTTTTTTTTTATTTTAATATTTTCTTTTTTTTCTTTATTGATATTTATTGAGCTCTACATTTTTTCTGCTCCCCTCCCTGCCTCTCCCCAACCCCCCTTCAAACTTCCCCCAATGTCCCTAGGCTCCCAATTTATTCAGGAGGTCTTGTCTTTTTATACTTTCCCATGTATATCAGGTCTATGTAAGTCTCTCTTAGTGTCCTCATTGTTGGCTAAGTTCTCTGTGATTATGGTTTGTAGGCTGGCTTTCTTTGTTTTATGTTTAAGAACCACCTATGAGTGAGCACATGACAGACAACTTTTTACACAACATGAACTTAGTGGTACTTTTGGAGATGTTCTGTATAGTAATGCATTGTTTTGCAACTTTATTTATTTATTTTTTTTTTACCTTACTTGTCTATTATTTATGTTTTTCAACTTAGTGTTTTTATAGGTTTTGGGTGAGTGTTTGTGTGTCTGTGTTTCTTGTGCATTTTTGTTTGTTTTTCTCTGTCTATTTTCTTTGTTATATTCTGCCTTGCTTGTTTTCTAGAGAAGGAGAGAAAGAAGGCATGGAGCTGGGCAAGCAGGAGGTGGAGAAGATCTGGGAAGAAACAAGAGAGGGAAACTGTCTTCAGAATATAGTGTATGAAAAAAATACTTAAAAAAAAAAAAAAGAAAGAGGTGGGTCCAGGGGTCATAAGAAAACTACCATACAATTCAAACTCTTTTGGCCAGGCAGAAAGTTTTCTTTCTACAAAAGGATCTGTGGCTTCATTAGGCAGACAAGAACGCAAGCACACCCATTGGGGCCCTGCTGGGATTTTGCTCCTGCAAAGGGTTCCTCGTTCTGCCCGATATTCTTATACTGCTGGCCAATTTAAGGCTTGATAAGTGGAATACAGCTTTGAGCACACCGCTGCAACTTTGAGCCTAAATCCTGATTTCAGAAAGCCATGGAGGAATCTGAATTTTCGCAAGGCATTTAGTCTTATTTAACCTTTTCCATAGAAAAGAGCGTACATTTTGTTTACATCTCCCACAAGGGAGGCAGTCTGAGTTTGTCAGAGCGAGTGGTGCTCCTTGCCAGGCCTTGTCACTTTTCGGTGGCCAGAGGTCCCCAGCCAGGTTCCCTGAATCCTCACAGCAATATGGATTGGTGGGGCTTCCATCAACCCAATGACAGGAGTGAGTTTGCGTCTATCCAAGTCCAAGCCATGGCACTGGCGTTTGCTTGTGTGTTAAGGGCCCTGGCAGCCATTTTCCTGAGAGGTCCATTCGTGGCTTGCCCTACTCAGTCCTTGCTTTTTCTTCATGTTTCTGAAGAGTCTTCCTATGAAGTGGATTAGTCTTTGTGACAACTTGCAAGGGCCCCTAACTCACTCCCTGACATTTCCTTTCGTTATATAGAATCTTACACAATCTTACAGTATTGTGAGGGGTTTTCTGAACCCGGGTTACAAAGCCATTCCCAAGCCATCCTCGTACTTGTATGCCCCATAGTTTATTTCTGGTCTTTGATCCACTTGGAACTTGCCCGACAGTGTCTCATGTGACACACAAGGACCGCGGAGATGCCCATGTGGCTCTCATTAAAAGCTGGCTGCTCCATATAAGCCCTCTCCCTGCCGTGGGTGTATGGTTGAGCTGGCCCTTTCTGCCTCTGGCTTCTTTACACACCAGCGCTGCGCCATTAGCTGCGGACACTTCAGAATATTTTTAACATCTGCTGGAGACAGCCCCACACCCCTGCCATTGCTTAATTGTTTCCAGGGTTCTCCAGACACTTCCTGCTTATTTTTTCATATGGGTTTTAGAGTAAACATGTCTGGAGACTTCTATAGCCTTCACTGCTGTTTGTCTGTTGTCTGAGGACTATGGATTCCCGTCAGTTTCAGGTCCCAGGCCCTCGGAATTCTTATTACTCCTTTGCCTTGTGTTTATAAAAGCCACGGTTTACAGTGGAGAGAGCCTACCTCTTCTTCTCTGGTCCCCATATGCTTAGCTACTTCAGCATGTCTCTCCAAGGATGTTGAGTGGGCACCTGTTTGCATCCCTGGCTTTGGTGGGAAAGCCACACTGGGCCCACAAGATGCCAGCCTGGCTATTTGTCTGTGGATGAATCTCCTCTGTGTGGGATGGCTCCTTGTCTTGAAGCTTCTGAAAGGCAGCAGCGTGGAGCTTGGGGTGTGAGGAGCAGTTAGGGTTCTACTGAGGGCCCCCACCTCTTCAGTCATGTTTTCTTGTGTTCTGTCCTGAGCTGCTGCAGCCCCTTACCAACCACCCCTGCTTCTCCTCACCCCGTTCCCCTTTAAGGGTTCGTGTAGATCATATGTATAGATCATATGTTTGTATAGATCATATGGCTTTACTTGTATTATATGTCATGATTTTGCTTTGGGTGGGAGGGTCTAGACTAAATTACTTAGTGATACTTTATTGTGGCCTGGCTTATGGCTAGCAGTCATGTCAACTCTGCATGTCCTGCAAGAGAAAAACCCTCCTCTCTGCATCCAGGGCCAGACCTGGAGAAAACCAGGGCCCTTGCACTTGGCATTACACTCTCACCCGAGCTCATGGAGGGACTGCTGTTGGCTGCCAGTGTGTGCTGGTTCCTGACCTCGGGTGGCTCTGCTCAGTCCCTCGGTGCATCACCCCACCTCATTGTGGTTCTGTCACCGTGAGGAAAGGCTACAGTCCGCCATTCTTCCCTTCCTTGGTGCTTCTTGATCCAGTGTTTGTTCTAGGCAATGGAAGATCATAACCTGCGCCATTTTGTTCAAACCAACCCTACCAAGACAAAGCTTACATATGATGAAGTTGTGTGCCCATTAAAGGTGTATGATCAGGTGAATCTTGACAAGCCAGGGATGTTTGTGTCACCCTGGAAAAAACTGTTCCCTTCCCAGGGATCCTCCAATATACCAGGCAGTGAGGACTTCTGATGCTCCAGGTTAGACCAACCTGCTCTGGGAGGGGACAGTGTGCATGCCCTGCTGACCGGCGCATGCCCTGCTGACCGGCGCATGTTCTGCTGCCTGGCACATGCCATCTGACATTCAGATTCTCAGCTTTCTGCCACCACAGGCAGCAGGTCCTGCTTCTCTAGTTGCTGAGTGGCATGTCCCTGGCATGGTGGCTTGTCTTGAACACACAGAAGGCACGTGGACCTGCCTCCAGATCTGGAGTTTCATGGGTGAAGCTACTGCAAGCTTTCCTAAACAGGACTTGGCTTAAACCAATATTTTTATTTTCTTGGAAAAAACAAATACCTGAGAGAAAACAGCTGGATTGTAGCAGGGAGGCAAGCTTTTGCTTAACACTTTAAGAAGCTATTTTCCAAAATGTGTATCCCACTGAGGTAGGAGCTAGCTCAGGGTAAGGGAGAAGAGTCTATGTTGAAAACTACAAATTGCTCAAAAATAGTGAAAATAGATTCTGGTTAAAGGAATATTGGGGCTAAAACAGTGGTAACAGGTCAGGATGAAAAACAAGAGACATAGCTGGGTATGAGCACGCCAAACTTTTACTAGGAGACAGATGGGGCCTCTAAGAAGTAAGGCCAGGGTGGACAGGTCAGCCGGCTGGCTCCCACAAGGTCTCCCTGGGGATCAGGGAGATCACTGTAGTCTTTTTGATGTAGGGGAAACTTGAAGGGATAAAGTTGAAGGAATTTACTAATAAACTTGCTTAAGAAATACTAAGGCACACAAAGTTGAATTTAGCTAAAGTTGGGCTGGCTGCCTCTACTCTGACTGGAGGTAAGCAGTGTGCCAATCAGGCTAGCTAGAAACTGTGAGAAGACCATTTTCTGCTGTAGCTGAAAACTAAAGTTTCTCCAGCAACTGACGGAAGCAGATACAGAGATCTATAGCAAAGCACTCGGCCGAGCTACCAGAGACCAGTCCAGGAGAGGGAAGAGTGATAATATGAACAAAGGGGTCAAGACCATGATGCTGACACCCACAGAAACAGCTGACCTGAGCTAGTGGGAGCTCACTGACTCTGGACTGACAGCAAGGGAACCTGCGTAGGACCAAACTAGGTTCTGTGAATGTGGGTGACAGCTATGAGGCTCGGGAAGTCTGTAGGGCACTGGCAGTGTGACCAGGATTTATCCCTAGTGCTTGAACTGGTATCTTGAAGCCCATTCTCTTTGGAGGGATAACCTTGCTCAGTCTAGATGTAGCGAGGGAGGGCCTTGGTCTTGCCTCAAAGTGAAGTGTCAGACTTTGTTTACCCATGGGAAGCCTTACCCTGTCTGAGGAATGGTGGGGTGGGAGGAAGGATGGGGCAGGAGGAGGGGAGGGAGTGGGACTGGGGATAGCTATGTAAAATGAGAAAAGATTATATTAAAAAGTACTTAATAAAACACAGGATTGCTGAGAAAACATTTCTGCTAATGTTATTCACTGATCCTGACCTTCAGTTAGGCTCCGTTCCCATAACAAAAGGAGACAACCCCGCACACAGCCAGCAGTCAGGCCCGGCCCCATATCAAAGGACATTCCTCTAATGAGCAGCTCAAGGGGACAGCACAGGGTGAAACCGTCATCACTTCTCAGGAAAAGCATCATCCTTACAGGTGGGCAAGATGATCTGGGTGACAACTCTTCCAAAATCATCACGCTGGTGAACTTAAGAGATCATTCTGGCAATGTCTTTGCCGTAGAAACCTCCCATTTGCCCCAGCAGCCAGACTTGCAGTCTCCTGACTGTTTAAATTGTTCAAAGTGTGACCTGGGGCTGGACCTGAAAGAGATTTAAGGATGACAGCATATGTGAGAGATAGAAGCCTAAGGCCATATAAACTGGTAAAATTTTCTGTTCAGGGCTGGTTCCTTTGGTGTACTAGCCAGAACCTGTCAGGTGCTATTATTAATGGGTTTTCCCTTCACAACTTCTAAACATATGGGGTGGTTTCTCCCTGGGAAAGCTTATGAATTCTGTAATATTTTCACAGGTTCCTGCTGCCAGTGAGCTACTCATAGCAGACTACAGTGTAAGTCAGGGGTGCTTCGAAAAAACGTCCCCCTGTAATGTGAGCGCTGGAGGGTGTCTGAGGGATTCCCCTAACTTGTTCCATGGGACAAAGAGTTGAATGTCTGAGAAAGAGAGCCCAAGATGTAGAGAGGCCAAAGTAACACCTTTACTGAGGCAAGCAGCTCCCTTTGGGATGGGAAGGGTCCTGGAGCTGAAGGTACACTAAAGAGACTCTGGGATGGGTGTTACGTAAGGTCCCTAGGTCCTCCCCTTTACCCTATTGGTCCTGTTTGGATAGTGCCTCATGAGTTCCCATCATCTCTTACAAAGCTTTCTAGAGCCAAGAAGCTGCCATTTTAGGGAGGCCACTGTCACTTCCCCTGTCTCCCTCACATTGATTCCACAAAAGAGACCCTTCGATTGCAATTGAATATGCGGCAACGAAGGAAAATTGCAACTCTATCCTGGCAGCTGTGCTAGAGAATCTGCAAGCTGACCACATGACCATGAGAACAAACATTATGGCATGGTTAACAGGAAGATACCCACAAGATCAACACTGGCCTAGGCTAATGGCTAGCAAATAAGCCGCAGTCAACTGTTAACAAAAGCAAGTCAAGATGGGGCTTCGAAAGATGGCCACGGCTGTAAGTGGGTGGACAGTGGATGGGCAGCATGAACTCGTTCCCCTGGGTGAACCAGAAAAGCACGCACGAGTGTAGGGCCTGCTGATTGACTGAGTAAGGTCCAGGTTTTGCTACAAGTTCTATAGAAACATCTAGACAAAGAAATTCAGCATCTTCCCCTCCCCCCCACTTTTAAGAGCTCCGTTCACTTTCCCTTCATTTCTGTCTGTGAAGTTTTCTTCCACTGTCTTCACTGTGCCCACAAGTGTCCACATCTTTAATCTCCATTGGATCGAGACAATGACTATCTCAGGTTGACTTTTTGGGTTTTGTTTGGTTTTCAGAGACAGGGTCACACTATGTGTCTTAGTTATTGTTCTATTGCCGGGATAAAGCATCATGACCGAGCCCAACTTCATTGGGTTTATGGTTGTATAGGGTTGGAGTCCATGAGGGTGGAGGGAGGAAGGTATGGCTGCCAGACCAGTGAAGTGCATGCTCACACCTCAAAACCACAAACAGGAGGCAAGAGACATTTGAAGCCTTAAAGCTTTCCTCTAGTGACACACTTCCTCCCACAAGACCACACCTCCTAATCCTTCCCAAACAATTCCACCAGCTGAGGACCTAGTGTTCAAACATAGGAGCCTATGGGGGCCATTCTCATTCAGACCACTACACTATATAACTCTGACTGGCCTGGATCTCTGTATGCAGCCCAGGTTGACCTTGAACACACAAGATCCTCCTGCCTCGGTCTCTCAAGAGCTAGAACTAAAGGCATGCACCACATATGGCCTTGACAGCTGATTTTTTTTAATGGTCACGGAGTGACCAGCATCTCAAGTCTCTAGGTCAAGTACATCCTGGTCAAGAAAGGTTCCCTGTGCACCTTCAAAACTGTGCCACCATTTGGCATCACCCCCAGGAAGGCTCAGTAGTTATAGCCAGCTTCTCCCCATGGCTTCTTGACATCACAATCCATGGGCAGGCTTATGCTCTGGTTTTCCTTTGACTGATAGCCAGAGGGACTGACACTTACTGTCCTCATGCCGTCTCCGCTATGATATCCCTGAAGTTCTGTATAGCTCTTCCAAGCATGAAGTTGCAAACCGCTCATGGTCTCAAGCACCTGACCATCTCGGGGACTGGGTAGTTCTCAAAACAGCAGTTTCTACTTGAAAAGAGCTGAAGGGGAAGCCAGAGACTTTAATTCCCTGATCTTGTTGGATATGGAGAGTCAAATTATGGGACCAGGTAATGGAGGTAGACACCTAAACCCCATGTCCTCAGAACTGGCAGATCACAGTATTCCAGTCCAGAAGCATACTAGAGACCCCGGCAGTCTGCTAGGATACACAGTCCCTCAGACGCCCTCACAGTGATACTTATTTATATTTTATAAATAAAGCTTGCCTGAAAACCAGAAGGTAAAACTAAGCCACTAGAGGCCAGGCAGTGGTGTAACACACCATTAATCCAGAATTTGGGCAACAGAGGCAGATGAATCTCTGAGTTTAAGGCCACCCTTGGCTACACAAGATCAATGCAGAAACAAATCCAGGTGGTGGTGGCTCACACCTTTAATCCTAGTACTAGGGAATCACACGCCTTTAATCCCAGCACTAGGGAGGAATATAAGAGGGGAAGAGACAGGAACTCGTTCTCTTTCAGTCTGAGGATTTCTTAGAGGTCAGAGCTCTCTAGTGGCTTGGCTGCTTTGATTTTCTGGTCATCAGGTTGAACCTCAATAGCTGTCTCTGGGCTTTTATTATTCATGCTATATACCCCCAGGGGCTCCCCGCTATGCTTAGGAGGGAAAAGTAGCAAATGCTCCTATAGGGAGAACTGGATCCAGGTGTTGCCTCCTCAACTCTGGTGAGGGTGCTTGAGGTTTCTGACAAGTGTCATGCCAGCTTTCTCACCAACCCTGACTTCTTCACATAAGCCAGAGAAAGGAGGGGACAAAGATAGGAGACCTGCTGGGATCCCCAAACCATGGACTTAGGCAGTCAGTATGGCCTGTGCACAGCCCCAAGGGTTTCCTGCCAGCCTTCCCAGGAGTTAAAGACCCAGTATTTTCTTAGGGGAAAATTCTTGTATCTGGTTCCCACTGTACGGGAGAATTTTAAACTGGTTTGAGTGACACCTGACATAGCATCAGAGACTTTTGTCTCGGGTCCTGGGCACGGGATGGGAGAGGAGGGTGTAGATTGGAGCAAGCTCAGCGGGATGGAGCATGGGCAACGGGGCTCAGTCATCCACTGTGGGAGCCTTGTGCTGGCCCACATGTGCTGAGGGGGTGACTTGTGCCTCACTCTGTGGGAGGCAGGGCATATCCAGACTCTGAGGAGCTACTTGTCCCTCTCTGGCCTCCTGTTGTTATTCATGGCAGAGTAAATCCAGGAAAGATACAGGAAAGCTCAAAGGGATAAGAGATTCAGGGGTCTCAGGTTTTGGCAGAAATGGCCAAGGGTCCTGGCTTAGGAATAGTCAGAACTGATGTGACAGCAACCACTGACTTATTGTGACTATGGGGAAGTCCCTCACTGTATCTCAATGTCTCAGTCTGGAGTTGATTCTAACTCTATGAGAGCAGAGGTTCCACTGGGCTCCAACAAGGACCTATGACTGCTAGGCTCAGTAGACCAATAGTCCCTCCTGCCTAGAGTCCCTAGTGACCACAGAAAGCATCTGGGGTAGGGGACGTTGGGGTAAAGAACCACAGCCTGCCAAGGACCTGGCCTACCTGGATTAGCATGGCCTACCTAGAGCCACCAGTGGGGGCTGGGCAGTAGGGAAGGGTGTACACGGAAAATACCTTCCCTGCTTTCTCCTGACTCAGGCTCCTTGCCCTGCCCCAGTCTAGCCTTTGGTCCTCCTCTCGGCTCCTGGGCGTAGGGATGAGGGATGTGACTGACCTTCCAGGTAGCCACGTGTCAAGTTTGTAGTAAGGAAACTGAGGAAACGGTTAGGTGTGTCATGGAGATGGGGTGGCCAAGGCTAGCAACCCCTCTGAGTCCCCACCATGTGGCTCTCCTTGGCTCTCTCCCCTCTTTTCTCTTTCCAGTTATGCTTGGATTCTTAGCCTCCATCGGCAGAAAGAGCCTAGTGCAATTCTCTCAGCCTCCCGATGCTGCCACCCTTTAATAGTTACTCACATTGTGATGGCCTCCAACCACAACGTTATCTTTGTTGTTACTTCAAAACTGTAGTTTTTACTACTATTATGAATTGTAATGTATCTTTTTTCTGATGGTCTTAGGCAACCCCTGTAAAAGGGTCGTTTGACCCCCCACAAAGGGGTTGCGTGCAACCCACGGGTTGAGAACCGCTGATTTTGTGGTTTGTTGTTAATGGGCTTTTATGGCTGTGTGTGAAGCACTCCAGTGTGCATGTCCCCACACCCAAACCACACATCACTGCCTCCCAGGCCAGCCCTTCCTCTGCTCCCCGTTCCCCAAGGGTGAAGAACAAGGCAGTGGGGACTCTAATCGCTGCATTCTTCCTTTGCCACTTGGCCAGACTTGCATCTGCAGCCCCCACCCTGCAGGTACCATTTTAGAAGACACAGGCTATCTCCTGGCCAGAGTCAACACCATGGCAGATTCACGCCTCATTCAGAGTAACCATCAACCAATCTAGGCATCATCGTCAGCTTCCCTTAGGAACTTCTGGAGAGTGGTTTTAGAAGCAGAATTAGTAGTTAGATGCCTATTGGTTCTTCATCTGGTTAGATCTGGTTTAATCTGGTGGAAACATGGATTGCTCTAGAGTAATATGGTTGGATCTAGTTGGTTCTGGTATAATCTGCTAGGATCTGAGTTAGTCTGTTGTTTGGTTTGGTTTTGTTTAACCTGGTTGGATCTGGTTTGATCTAGTTGGATTAATTTAAACTTGTATAATACGTTTGGGTCTGGTTTCTTCCAGTTTAATCTGGTTAACTCTGGTTTCAGTTTAGTCAGGTTAGATCTGGTTTGTTTATGTTTAATCTGGTAAGATCTGATTTGTTCTACTCTAACCCAGTTAGATCTGGTAAGGTTTGCTTTAATCTGGTTGGGTAAGGTTTAGTCTAAATTAATCTGACTAAATGCAGTTTGTTCTAGTGTATCTAGTTGGCTCTGATTTTATATCAGGTTTCTATTTGTTTGGGTCCAGTATATTGTGTTAGATCTCATTGGTTATGGTCTAATCAGGTTGGATTTGGTTAGGTCTGGTGTAATCTCGTTGAATATCAGTTGGTCGTGTTTATTCCAGTTGGATATGTTTTTATCTGGCTGAGTTTTGTTGGAACCAGGGTAATCTGGTTGGAACTAGTGGTCTGAAGCTATCTCTTTGGACGAATCCATCAAGCCCTAGTGCCTTTTGAGTCTGCACTGCAGGGTGCTATGTACCCCAGTACTACAGCTCCCTGGTGTGGGAAGGTCTTTGTGCCCCTGCATTCTTCCTCTCAGAAACAGACGGGCTGTATCCATGGGTCAGGGCAGCCTCTCCTTGGCCCCGAGGTCTGCCTGGCATTAGCTTCTCTTTCCAGGTGTGTTGGGTAGTGTGTGGATAAAGTGAAGAGCACCAGGAAAAAAATGGAAACCTTTATTAGCAGAGAGGGCTGGCATGGACCAGATTAGGGGAGCATGGGGGAGCCACAACCAAACTAAAAGAGGTCTTCAAAAAGAAGGGCGAATCTCTGTTTGAGGAAAAGGAGCCCTAGATTGGTTCCGACAGAACGCGTGAGTTTGCACTGTCCAGACTAAGTCTCTTTGTATACGAAGCTCTTGCAGGTAGCACCTTTGCTCTTAGAGTGCCAAGACAAGGGGCAGGAGCCAGCATTTCCTGCTGCTCACGTTGAGCCACTAAGGGCCAGGACCAAGGTCCACATTGGTCACTGACAAGCACCTGATGAAGAGGAGCGGTCTCCTCCAAGTTTGTGTTTGGAAATGCTCTTGATCTCAATTTTTCTAAAAGCCGTTACCCAGCAAGCTGAGCCCATGCAAGGGTTTGTTTCACTGCCTGTGTGGAAGGCTCAACACAGAAACTGCAGATGATATGAAGACACCAGAAACAGATTAGGAGCAGCAAGAAGGAGGATGAGATGGCTGGGTACAGCCCAGAGGCAGAGGGAGGTCAGCAAGATGGCCGCCATGCTGGACGAATCAAGGAGGCTACAGATAGGAGGACATTACACAAAGTCAACAGTGTGCACCTCAGCTTTCCCTCTCAGGCTTTGGAACAGTGGTCAGGAACATTTGGGTCACGTGTCCTATTCCTGTTTGGTCAGTGGTGGGAAGGGCAGGAAGGGCTGTCAAAGTGTGTCCTCATGTGTACAGCCACGTGTGTGGCCCTCTAGCCCAGTGCCACCTTCCTGGAGACTGTCTGGTAGAATACACCACGAAGCAGGGCCTGGTAGTTGGGTACACGGAATAGGTGGCGCTCACCAAAGGCCACGTCATACTCCGCGGTCTTGCCGGTGACGAGCACGCGGATGTGGGGCTCATTCACCTGGGGTCCCACTACGACCACAAAGATCTCGATGCCTGCACGCTGGGCCTCCTGCACAGCCTTCTCAATGGCCTCCGCTGTGGCCCCCTGTGAGTTGCCATCCGAAAACAACAGGAGTCTCTTCTTGGTGGCCCCGGATGAGGCTTCCCGGTAGAAGCGAGTTACATAGCTCAGGGCGTCATTGACATCCGTGGCATCGTTGATGAAATCCATGCTGTCCACAGAGCTGGCCAGCACTGTGTAGTTTTGCATGAACTGCAGAGCTGCCCTCCCTGGCTGCTGCTGGCCTTGTCCACTATACTGTACCACGGCTACCCGCACGTCCTGGGAGGGATCAGTCCTGCCTGCTGACAGGAAGCGCTCAGCTAGGCGCTTGGCGAAGACCTTGGTGGTTTCGAAGTTGTGACTGCCGACACTGGCTGAGCTGTCTAGCAGGATGGTGATGTCAGCCGGGGAGGAAAACGTGACTGTGGGGCAGAGAGGGTGACCTGAGACTGGATAGACTCCAGAGGGCTGGCCAGACAGCACCCAAATTTTCAGAGCTGCCAAGCCCCAGAGGAGAGGGTCCAGAGCTCTATGGTACCCTTAAAAAGCCCTGCCTTAGCCGGGTGATGATGGCACTCATCTTTAATCCCAGCTCTTAGGAGGCAGAGGCAGGAGGATCTCTGTGAGCTTGAGGTCAACCTGGTCTACAAGAGCTAGTTCCAGGACAGGCTCCAAAGCCACAGAGAAACCCTGTCTCCAAAAATCAAAAACCAAACGAAACCAAAAAACAACAACAACAAAAACAAAAAAATAAAAACCCAAGTCCTGCCTTCCCCACCCTGCCCTTCCCAAGCGTGCACTCACTTGGACAGGTATAATCTGGACACTTCTTATCTGTAAAGAGAAATCACATGAAGTGAATGCCATGCCACCATGTCCCTACGTACCATGCCAACTCTGAGTCTCAAAGGAGGAAAGGTGGTTTGCAGGTCAGGCACAGTGCCTTGCTGCTGACCAACTGCCCTCAAGAATCTAGTACAAACTGCATCCCGAGTCAGACTTACGCAAGGCCAACATACAGTGGGCCCGTGGGGTTGGGGGTAGAGACCTTGGCCCATGCAAATGGCATGAGAACACCTGCTCTCAAGTGGCTCTGCTGGGCCAGAGGTCACCCAGTCTGGTCACAGTCCTTCTTGAGGTGACAGTGACAGGTGACATCCTGAGGGCTGTCACTAGCTGAGCGGACATGTCTAGGACAGACCTTGGCACTGCCCACCCAGGCCTCTGATCCCCAGCACCCACCTATGCAGATCTGGGCCGTGATGTTCTTCAGAAAACCGTCGTCTAGAAGCTCGGCATAGTTCTCCTTCACCAGGGAGATACCTGGCCGGCCTTGCGACAACAGGCCTTGGCAGGAAATGACGTTGAGCTGGTCGGAGCCCGCCACAAAGCCAAACACATCCTTGATGCCCACAGAAACGACCTGCAGAGGACAGAGTGGCATGGGTCAGCCTGACCCTGTACTCCTCCTTCCGTGGAGAACAGTCCCCGTGTTTGCAGGAGAGCCTGCTCAGCCACTGCAGCGCTGTGTGGCTGCCCACCTGAATGTCTGGCCCGCAAAGCACACTGAGGGGCGTGGTGTCCCGCTGAGTGTCAGAGCGCCCATCGGTGATGACCAGAGCGATTCGGTTGTTCTGGGTGGGTGGAAGCAGCCGATCCCGGGTATACTGCAGTGCTTCGCCGGTAAACGTGCCGCCAGCCATCCATTGCAGTTTCTTGACAGCTCTGCATGGGAAGACAGACAGACCAAGGTCAAAGCCAGGGTCAAGATCCCGGTTGGGCAAGGCCCACTGTAGGACCAGGGACGGGGCAGTGATCTTGGGAATCCTCTCACTCTTTGAAGTCCTGGGCGTTGCGGATGTTGGGGCTCAGCATGTCCACGTGCTCTTGCATCTGATTGTGGCTGTACTGCACCACGCCCGCGTGTGACTGTCCTGGCTCAAACTGTAGGAATGACATCAGGCTTGGAGTCCAGCACCTCTGTGTCCTGGAGTCCCAGCCTGCCAAGGGCCTTGAGACCCCTACGTGCTCTTTCACACAGGGCCGTCTGTAACTACTCCTGCAGGTCCACACGGCTCTGTGCATAGCCCTCTCAGCTTCCGTCAGGAAAGGAGGAGCTCTGGACCTACTATTCTCTGCACCGCATGGTGGCAATGCGTGCATATAGCTTCCGTGGATATTAAAGCTGTGTTTGTCTTTGCTGCAAGCTACCACCAGCTCAACACACACATAAATCAGTGTATGCAGTGATGAGCCAGGAAGCCAAGGTGGAGGGGCTAAGCTCTCTGCCGGCCCTACCTGTGGTCCAAGGTTGACTTGTACTCACCTTGACCAACTCATCCTTGCTCAGCCGGTCAATGACCTTTATGATGAAGTCCTTTGCAATCTCAAAGTTCTGTAGGCCAATGCTCTCGGAGCTGTCCAGCACAAAGAGGATGTCGATGGGGCCGCATGTGCACTCTAGGAGGGGGGGGACGGGCTGTCCTTAGTGCCCTTCTCCAGGCTTCCCTCAGTACTCCATGGTCCCAACCCCCATTGTGGATTCTGAATCTTCTCCCACATCTCCTTGTGAGCTAGACTTGCTGGGTTGGCCTTCGTTGGCCAGACCCAACAGTTGCTCCCCTTGCCCCTTCCTCCTCACTCTCAGCCTGTGGAAGAGTGGATGTGACAAGCCTGGAGGTCTGGCTCCTGCTCCAGCCTGTGGACGATTACTCAAAATGATAGGGAGACAGGACAGGGAACAGCAGTGTCCTGGGCCTGTATGACCCCAGGGTGCTGCTCACGGGGAAGGCGGATGGGTGAGAGAGGAAGGTGGATGAACGCATGGCTGCTGCATTGCTAGCCCACTGCAGAACCAGGGTGGGTCCACTTAATGCCATGCAGGAACTCCAGAGAGGGAAGAGATGCCACTCACCACAGCAGGCTGAGGAAAGAAAAGAAAGAACCCTAAACAGAACAGCTCCAGACTACAGAGTGCCCTCTCCTGCTCTGCCTAGCTTTGCCTAGCACTGTCCAGGCTCTCAGCATGTCAGAGTCCCCAAAATCTCTGAGGACGTATGGTCCAGCCCTGGTTCTCCTGTGTTGGGGACCTGCCAATCTCAGTAGCACCTAGGCCGTGCCTGCCTGTGCCTCCAACCCTTGGAGACCCTTCTGGAGCAGAATGCTGGGCCCCGTGGCTGGCAGGAACTTATTGGCTCATTAAGAAAGTCACCCTGAGCTCCTGATACTCACAGCACATTTTCATGATGATGTCCAAAATCTCGCACTCCTGGGAAGAGAGGTGAGAATATTAGTGTGGCTTAGGCTGAGGCCATTCCTGGTGGTCCCTGGGAACCCCCTGAGGGTTGGATCTGTGCAGGGACTTCCCAAGGCCTAGAGCGTTCCTGGCTTAACAAAAGATAGGGTGCAATTCCTAACACATAGCTGTCATGTATCCCCCATGGCCATAAGTCTCCCGTGGCTGTTCCGTGTTCCCTGTAGTCATCATGTCCCAGTGGTAGTCATGCATCCCTGTGGGCTGAGTGCAAGACTCCAGGCCTCCTCCCCCAGCTACCCCCATCCATGAGCAGTGTTTGCAAACTCCAGGCTTCACTAATGTTCCCATCAAGGTCCATGGCCATAGTGGTCAGCCCCCAGGTCATTTACAGATACCCTACTTACATCTGGGCCAGGTGGTCCCACGTGTCCTGGAGGTCCCTATCAGAACAAGAACAGACAAAAAGTCTCTAAATGGGGAGCTTGTGCCCAAGGACTCTTAAACTGTATGTCTTCTAGGGACCTCAGTATCCCCAATTGCCCTTTAGTCAATCCTGGCTCATTGAAGCTTTTGGCTTCCACCCCTAATTGCTTTGCCTCGGCTCTGCCCCTAACCCCTACAGCCACATCACCTACCTGGGGACCCTCGGGGCCTCGGTACCCCTTTGCTCCTTTGACCCCGCGGGGTGAAATGTCGTTGTTCTGGAAGGAAACGGCAAGGGGTCAGCAGGAACAGCTGTGTAGCAGCTGCTCTGGCCCTTCAGAGTACATCTTCAGGCTCCCTGCTGCCCTGTTCCAGTGAACAAAGCCAGCAGGGTTCACAGTCTTGAAAGACTCCGCCCCTCACCCACTTACGTCCTCTCCTGGGTCTCCAACTTCACCCTCATCTCCCTTGAGGCCAGGGTAGCCTTTTGTGCCCTGCAGGAGACAAAATACATGGGTCAGCGGGACCGAGGATGTAGAGAGGGCAGAGAAGATAGATGTGACCTGGCTGGAGTGTCCCTGATCAGTGATGTAACCCCAGACTCACCCATATGTGCATGCTGCCTGATGTCATGTGAGAAAATGGACACAGTGTGTTGATTGCACATGTGTGCGGTGTGAACACAGATCTACGGCCTGACAGAGGCTTGGTGGGGATACTCACATTTAGCCCAGGGGGCCCTCTGTTGCCTGGATACCCCTGTGAAGGAAGATAAGGTAGTTATACCACAGTCAGTGGGAGGGACGGAATGACAGCCAAGTGAGAGCTACAGGTGGATGGGCTCAGGGCTGATGGAGGCTCAGGCCCAAATGCCTGGGCTAGCTGATGGTTCTGGTCTATCTCATCCACCCATGTAGCCAGATGGATCCCAAGGAGCACTTGGCAGGTGTGTAAGGAGAACTATAGCACTCACAGGGAAACCGGGGAAACCTTCTGTGCCATTTCCTGGAGGACCATCTTCACCCTGAGAGTAGAGAGAGCTGCTGTCATCATGGTGAGATGGTGGCTACATGCCTGGGGGACGTCCAGGACAGCTGTGTCCCCAGCCAGGGAAAGCCCCCCTCCCCAGGTCAACCCTCAATTGAACTTTTTTTTTTTTGGTTTTTCGAGACAGGGCTTCTCTGTAGCTTTGGAGCCTGTCCTGGAACTAGCTCTTGTAGACCAGGCTGGTCTCGAACTCACAGAGATCCGCCTGCCTCTGCCTCCCGAGTGCTGGGATTAAAGGCGTGCGCCACCACCGCCCGGCTCAATTGAACTTTTAAGCAAGAGGGTCTAGCCTGGGACATCCTCATCCTTGAGAGCTAACTGTGGATGCCCCCTGACCAGCACCTCTCCAAGAGACCAAATAAGGCAAGTCCAGCTGCTAACCCAGCAGTATCTGGTGGGGCTGTTCTCCCAAATACTCACCCTTTCACCCATCAGTCCCGGGTCTCCCGGGGGTCCAGCAGGTCCTGGAGCTCCTCTGAGACCCTAAAAGAATGGGACAGGTAATAGCCAGGTCATAGACGATGTGAGTTAGTAGCATAATATTCTCCCTGGGACTCAGGCTCTCCCAGGGCAAGAGAGGAAAGGCAAGATGTGGAAAGATGGGTGGGGGTATGGGAGATGCTGCAGGACTAGGGCCGTCCTCAGAGTGGCAGAGAGGCAGAGCTGGCCTCCTAGGTAAATAGCAGCGCAGAGTGGGCAAGTACTTACCTCAGGACCTGGAGGACCCTCATCACCTCGGTATCCTTTAGGTCCAATTGGGCCAGCGTCACCCTAGGAGATTAAGACCCATGAGAGCTCAGCTCACTGTCCCCAGGCCACACTTGTTTTCCTTCCCTGAGAACTGAGAATCCCAGACCGTGGGATCCTATCTCATATGGAGAAATTAGGCTCCTGTCACTATCATCTAGGGCCCTGAACTCAGGGGCGGAGGACCCTCAGGGACTCATGATAGGTGGGGTCAGTAGTCAGCAGGGAGTATGGTCAGGATGGGTTCCCTGCAGGTCCCTCCTCTCTGCTATCCATGTTGGAGCCTTTGCTTTAGGTCCCAGTGTGTGTGGATGTCTTTCTTTAGTTCATGAACCCTCCATGGTTGTACTGGCCCGGGAGGGACCGCTACCTGGGACGGTTAAGTTCATAAGTAGTCTTTTCCTTACCAGACTTCTGACCAAATGGACAAAGGATAACTACAGATTCAACTACTGTATTCAGATACAGTTTGTTCCTGAGATGCATGACCTGTCTACCTGGTTCCTTCCTGAGGGCTCTGGGGACCATACCTGGTCTGGGGACCTGAAACCCCAGTGTCTCAGGGCTGAGTTTGGCTGTACTGGCCCTGGCTCCCTGAACATGGGCCCTGAATGATCTTACCCACTCCTGTACATCATGGAACCTCTTGTGTGTTAATTCTGCCAAACACACCTCTATCATATCTCATACTCATATCTCCCAAGGATTCAAAGGGTTCTTCTCCATCCACCCCAGAGCCTAGGGACTCACTCTGTTCTCATGGCCATAGTCGCCCTGCCTCTGTACCCCCACCCCCACACTACCAGGCCCTGTGAACACAAATCTCAAAGCCAGAGATCTAGGGTCTATGGAATCTACATGTGTCTGTGGCCCAGAGCCTCCAGTACATCCCTTGGCCTTGTGTTGAGCGCTGACACACATCCATGCTCAGCTGAACCCAAGCTAGCTCTAAGCGTGGACACCAAGAGTCTGCAGGAACACGCATTTGTAGGAGGTCCCCCGTGCTGAGTCACCAGGAGCATTTCTTTCAGAAGACCCAAATAGAGCACTTATCTTAGAATTGAGCAGTATGTGGGCCTACAAAACTGTGAGGTGTCACTATTCCCTGCAATACATTAGGCTTCCTACCGGATCTCCAGGAATGCCGACGGGGCCTTCTCTTCCTTGGTCACCTTGTGGTCCAGCTTCACCCTGAGGAGAAAGGAGCCCATGAATGCAGAGGTAGAGGCCACATGCCCACCAGCAGCAATTTGCTTTAGGAGTGGCAAGCTATCTTGGTGGCCAGCGATTGAGGCACACTGGCGAGGATCGGAAGAGTCTGCTGAACTCCAAACTATAGTCCACGGTTGGCCCCACTTGCAGATTCTTCTTCTTCAGATGGGCCCAACCAATGAGCAAGCCTCTGATGGGATGTGGACTGATGCCCTGCCTTGGATGTTCAGAGCCCTGGGCAGGTCCAGCCCTCTATGGGAAGGCAGGAGAGCTGAGGCCTAGACACCAATAAGGCTACGTAGCTGGCCTTGTGAACCTATGCTCAGCTCTAGCCTCAGTGTGTCCCCTAGACAGCCCCAGGGCATGACTTACCGGGTCTCCCCTTGGGCCCCTCACACCAGGGGTCCCCCGAGGTCCTCTTTCACCAGGGCCACCCTGTGTGGAGAGAAATGGATATGAGGCTACCTGTGATGCACTCCTGGGAAGGGTGGGAGCTTGAAGGCTGGACCCAGTGATCTCCTCAGTTGTCATGGTAGATCATTCCAGAGGGGGGCCTCTGTGTTCCTCAGGCTGCCTGCCTCCACAAGACTCTCAAGTGACCCAAGGCCCTGCATGCATGGTGAAATCTAGAATCACTGGGGTCTGGCTTCTCGCCTAGCCAAGGCGTATAGACAGAGCGCTAAGGACCTACAGAGGTCAGATCCAGGCCAGTCTGCACAAGCCTTTCCTGCTGATGGTGAGGACAGTATGGTACCATCCAGCTGACTCACCCTCTCTCCAGGGGGACCATCTGGGCCAGCGTTCCCCTAGGACAAGGAGGAATAGTATGTTAGTCTGCGCACTAGCCTGCACTTAGCCTGAAACTGAGGATGGAGGCTGGCCAAGGATGTGGGTGCTTACCTCATCACCAGCCTCTCCTTTCTCTCCAGGGGGACCAGGCTCTCCTGGATCACCCTGGGGGAGGACAAGTTGAGAATGACCACAAGCCCCAGGGTCCACAAGGCTCATCCAATCCCATCCCATCATATGTCAGGTCATCTTACCTCATCTCCAGTTGGCCCTGAGCTCCCTGGTCTTCCAGCCTCACCATCCACTCCAGCTTCACCCTGGGGAAGATCAGAGATCTTGGCCGATGGGTTCAGACACTGGAAGCCACATTAGGGTCTGGGCCCAGTGACTGCATGCGCTTACCTAAACCTCAGGTCACCCCAACCAACTCTGCAAGTCTTGTTCTGGCCTCCTAGGGTCCTCATAATTCACCCACATCTTCAGAGTACACCCTTGACCATAAAAGCCTTCAAACTCCTCAGATCCAGACCTGAGGTGCTTGATGGTGAGTGGCAAACTTGAGTCTGCCAATTGAGGTTTCATGGTTGTACTTCTCAGAGCCAGGCTTGTTCCTCACACTGTGGGTCCCAGGAGGAATACTTGGCCTTAGTAGATGGAGAAGTCTCAACTCTCTGAGGCTGCCTGTCACCTACCTTCTCTCCTTTCAATCCAAAGGCACCAGCATCACCCTTGGGACCTGGGGGTCCTTGAATGCCCTGGTGGGAAGACGGAAACACAGGTCACAGCTAGCCAAGATCCCCTATGGCCCCAGATAAGTGGCCATCCTCAGACTGAGCAAATAAATCAAATAAATTCACATATAGCTCGGCCATTGGGTGGATTCAGAATAGCAAGGGTTGGGACCAAATTTCCAAGAACCCATTATTCCAAAATATAGGGAGTAGAGGAAGTGACTTACATCGAATCCTGGAGAACCCTTGCAGCCTGGTAGTCCTGGGAACCCTGTCTCCCCCTGGGAGAAGGAAACAGCAAGATTGGAATGATTGAGTAGAGACTTGAACTCTGTTCACCCAAGCCCTTCCCAGGAAGGTCGGGAGCCCTCTGCACTTAAGGGGATCACTTTTCTCCTTTTCTGCTGTCTCCCTGAGGAGGCAGCTCTCTCTCCCCCTCCCCTTCCCTTCCCAGGTAAGCTCTGTCTGATGGCATGTTTGTCCCCCATCATGGAATCTGCAGTCCCACCTCGCGCCTGCATCCACTACAATATTATAATTTTAAAAATGGCTGGGAAGGAGTCACGTCATGCATGTCATACAACACGGCTCACATAGGAGGTTTATTGGAAGAGGAGAGAGAAAGGGCAGAGACCAAATGTTGTAAAGCTGAACAAGACTTTGGGGGGTGAGAACCAGAGGCCTCATGGCAGGCGGGAGAGAAACATGCTATGGAGACAGCTTAAGTGAGGTGTTTATTGAGAGCGGGGTGAAGGGGAGGGAAGAGGAAATGAGAGAAAAAGAGAGGAAGAGGAAGAAGAGGCAAGGACCAGCCTTGCCTATGGCCTGGGTCTTGGCAGGAAACATCACCTGACTCTCACTCCCGAGTTTCCAGGAAGACTCACCATGGGAACTGTGCCTACGCACTTGGGGCAGCCCCTGGCTTTGTCTTCCTCCCATCTTAGATTGTATACCCCACCCTCTCAGCCTTTCCGCCTAGTGATTACCTTCATGCCATCTACCCCGTCGATGCCACGCTTGCCTTTCTCACCCTGTGAGACAGGGAGACAAGGGGATGTTAGACAAAGGCCAGAAGTCACCAGAGCTGGCCTGTGAACAGCGTTTATGTCCTTGACCCACCCGTACTTACCTTGTAGCCTTTCGGTCCTCGGGAGCCCTGTGGGAACAGGAAGAAGAGGGTGAGAGGCAGTCTGGACCAGAGGGCAGCCCCCACTGCACCGTCGTTCTCCCAGGAGGAGGGAGGGAGGCACGCACAGTGTGGTGGGACCACTGTGAACACAACAGCATCCCACACACCCAAGAGATACAGAATTGTGGAGATGAGGGACACAGGACAGAATGGGTAAGGAAGAGGAGCCTGTATTCAGAGGGTCTCTAGGAACCGCCCACTGAGGCAAAGTGACATTCCCAATCCTCTCTGATCCAGGTGGCCTGAGGTGGCAGCAGAAGTCAGGAGACCTGTCCCTGGAGACCAGACACATCCCCCTGAGGCATAGAGGGTGGTGGGAGGGTGGGAGGGTCTGTTTCCCATTCTTCCCCCGACAGAAGCACCGCTATCTCCCTGTGATGCTCATCGGTGAAGATAACTCTACCCAGAAGGACAACCCTGAAGCTGGCCCTCACTCACCTTCTCTCCGCGGCTCCCTTTTTCTCCCTATGAACCAAACAGAAAAGGAAGGGGTGCGTTATTTTTGTACTGACCAGTTTGTACTTCGCTGCCAAGCCCTGATCCATTTCATCCAGGAGAGGTCACTGGGCATTAGGGACACGTACCTTCATACCCTGGTACCCGACTGGCCCAAGATCTCCTGGTCTTCCCTGGAACAGAAAAAGAAATAGTCAGACATCCCTGGATAGCAGAGGAAGGGGCCACTCATCCCACCTCACCCCTCCCTCCCTGCGGCTAGAAAGACCCACATAGAATCTTGAACCCAGGTGGGTAGGACAGAGCTTCTGTGATGCTCCCAAAGGGTCTCCCAAGATCTCATGGGAAGCTCCAGGAGGGAACTCAGAACACCCAGGAAGGAGGACAAGGGGGACATAGTACCCCAGAGGAGACGGAGGGGATCCAGGTCACCATGGGGGAGGGCTAGAAGGGAAGGGGAATTGCCACGAGACTGATCATGGCCCAAAGCAGAGGTCCTGGGACTTGTTGGCCAGGATAGCCTTTCTTCCCCCAGCAAAGGACAGGCTCTGTGATCTCTGTGCTCAGGGATGCTGTTCTAGAAGTTTCTATGGCACAGATCCCCAGCCTCAGGCTTCTCAGCACTTGTCCCCATTGTCACACAGATGGTAGCCCATACTCACAGGGTCTCCAGCTTCTCCCTTCTCTCCGGGAAGACCTGGCTTTCCTCGTTCCCCCTAGAAGGCAAAGGAGATCAGCTCAAGGGGACCAGGTCAGGAGCCATGCCCATCTGTCCTGGAAAGCTGGGCAAGACCCCCTAGGCATGAGAAAGATCTACAAAGCGATTCCATCCAGGTTGCAGAGTTCTTCTGGCCATGATTCTGGGCCTGCCTGGGTTCTGGGAGTCTTCCCGGGTTCCTCATGCTGTGTCACCCTAGACTTGGGCCGAGAGCTTTGCCTCTGCCCACAAGTTCTCAAGACAGCTGGTGTGGTACTCTAGGCCTAGAGGAACAGGAAGACCCAGCAAGGAAGCTCCCTGGAGTGGGGTGGGGCAGGGGATAGCTCAACTCTGTGGGTGATGGCCCTGTGGCAGGAGAGCCACCCTAGATCTGACCCCAGCATCTCCCATAGTGTTCAAATTTGTCCCATGTGGGTCACAGTGGGACTTGGACCTCAGTTTCATTCCCAACTCCACCAGAAGGTCCTTTGATTCAAGAATCAAGTGGATGCCAAACTGACACGTAAGCCTGAAGGTACTCTTGGGGAAGATCACAAGGGGAAGACTCTGCATTCCCAACCCCCACACCCCAAAGCCACATTTAAGTGATGCCTAGTCTGTCTCCCTGGACAAAAGCACCTGCCCAGCCAGTGTCGGGTGTACAAGATTCCCAAGGAGGTGGGTGCAGAGCTATGGCTCCCAGGGGCTCCATCTCAATAGAAGCAAGGCAGTTTCAGCCACTCACCTCATACCCAGGGTCACCTCGGGGACCAGGAGGTCCTCTGGCAGCCTGAAAGAAACAAGAGACCCCTCTTCATCCCCAGACCCTAGACCAGGGTCAAGGGGCCAGCAGGGAAAGTGGGCCACACTTACCTGGCAGTCAAAGGTACAGCACTGTGGAAGAAAGGGATAGGAGATCAGTCAGAGTCCAAATGCAGGGGGTGGATGCCCCAACAAGGACAGGGAAGGGCCCTGGGACACTCACTCCAACAGGAGGACACACTGGCAGGGCTAGGACCTGTGTAAGACACAGGCCCTGACGTGGCTCAGGGGGAAGCACTTACCACTTGCTCCACATTATTTTTCTGAAATGGAAATCAAAGGGTGAGTTAGTCTCTCCTCTGGGCCCAGGCTTTCCTCCCCCACCCTGAAGAGGTCAGCGCTTACAATCATCTCGACAATAGTGTCAATGGTCTGGCTGATGGTTTCTTCAGCATCGCGGCTCTGCCCCCAGTCCGCCGCCGTGAAATTGCGCCGGTATGTGTGGTCTGTGGCAATGATGCTTAGGCGTGGCTCCTGGGCACGTAGAGGAGGAGAGAATGAATTAGCTCCAAAAGGCCAGGCACCACTGGGAACTGGGTGGTAGTTGCAGAGCCAAGCCTTAAGGGGGTGGGGTCAGCCCTTTGAAGGGCTAGGACTGTCTACTGGGGTGTCTCCACCCCAAGGGTCATACCCAGGGGGCCCAGCAGGTGGGGGGTGTCTTGAAACAGTCTGTGTGTACCCAAACATTAGCAGAGGAGAAGACTCCAGTGACTCTGGGGTCCAGATAGCAGGAGCCCAGAGGCCCTCCATCTTGTGTGTTGAGAGCGTAAAAGGAGGCGGGGGGTCTTACTAGGTGGTCAGGTGTGATGGCCACGGAGAAGACTTTGATGCCCAGATGCTTGGCCTCATTGACTGCATCTTCAAGGCCCCCACACGGTTCCTTGTAGCCTTCTAGGGGGTGCCCATCGGTCACCACGATCAGGTACTTGTTCTCCTTCAGGTGGGAGCCCCTGGAGAGGTGGGCAGCATGAAACCCCTCTCTAGGGCTCAGAGCCTGGGAACCGCAGCTGGGACCCTCAGAGCTGGTGGCCAGAGGTCCAGGTGAAGGTCCTGAGGCAGCTCTAGATATTCTGTCCCCTGTCACCCAGGGAATCAGGATTTCCCATTGATCGTGACAAGGATCAGGTCTTGTCACATGACCACATCTTTGAGATGCACTTTCAGGGAAGGCACTGGTCCTTAGTGTGCACGCTAAATGGGCATCATCTCAAGATGAACTGGACCTCAAACCTCTGAGAACAAGAGAGCCAGGGGTGACCCTGGGCTACTGGGGGTTGGTGGTGTCCTGTGGAAGGCCACTGGTGTAAGAGGTAGAGGGACTCACAGATACCCTCGGATTGTTTCACCCTAAACAATGCAATGGGCCTCTCTGAGCAAGAGGTCAGAGTGGGGTAGGGGGCCACACGGACATCGGGGCTTCTCCACACCACGTGCAAGTTTATTCTGTGGACCGCACGTGGCAGCCATGATTGAGGCCGTATCCCCAACCCAGCCACTAGCCTTCTCATCTCATACAGCTACAGATGGGAGACAGGGCCTAGCACAACCCGTACAATTTTATCACACGTTCGTGTTAATGTGGAAAGGCCCCATGGGCCTCAGAATGGGGCTCAGCCCTGCACAATGCTACTCACAATGCTGGGGTATCTCAATGAAACCGCAGAAGGGAAGGGGGGTGAGGGGCTGGTATCACTCCCCTGAGCTGGCTGCATGGGGCAGCTGATGCTATGGGAGTTTGGGCAGATGTGCAGCTTGTGCCCACACAGGGCACCCTGGGAAGGAGTAGAGTCATAGCCACCTGTTACCCATCAGCTCAACGCCTGGGTCATTATGGGAAGACATTGAGCCAGATGAGGAAAGGGCCTCAGACCCACACACAATTAGACGTGGAAGAAGCCATTCCACCCGCTGCTAAAGGACTTCAGGTGATGACAAAGCTGTCCTGCAGTAACTGGCTGCTCTCCCCATCTCTCCCTACGTCATTATCTGCTTCTCTGTCACCTCTTTCTCTGGGTGGTGACCAGGGCCATTTAGTTCACCCGTTGAGACAGTCACTAGACACCTGGATGGATGGAGACTGGGGAATGGCCCTGTGGTCCCTGGCAAGGTGAGTGGATTTGTGGCTACAGGCCACCCTGAGGTAGAGTTTCTAGACCCCAGCCCAGTCTTTGATGGGTAATGGGCAGCCTGGCAGCAGTTCACCTGGCCATGAAAAGTGGGTCAAGGAGGCCCTGGAGCATGCAGGCTGAGAAGGCCTGTGTATGAAGTCACCTGAGACTGTCCTGGTTGGTAGAGTTAGATGTGACGGGCCTGAATTGGCCCTTGTGAACGGCCCTGCACCACTCACCCTATGAGCAGCTCCTCTAGCCCCTTCTTAATGGCGCAGTCGGTGTAGGTGCCTTTGCCGAAGTACTTGATCGCATCCACGCTAGCCTTGAGCTCATCGCGACCACTGGGCATGCGCGTGAGCCCTCGGATGATCTCCACTTCATCACTGTAGTGCAGGGCACCCGCATTCCAAACCAGGTTACGGTCACACCGGTAGTACCTGAGAGTCACAGGTGGGATGAGGTGAGGGGAGCTGCACCCTAACCTGCATGAAGGGACTTGCTGTCCCACCCAAGGGTGATCTCACAGATGATCTTAGGGTCCTATGACAGAAAGGGATGATCCCTGCCCTGGGGCCACACAATGGACACAGCTGGACAAACCAACCTGAGCCTCAACTGAGCTATAAACATGACCCTGGCTGGGGCCACAGACCCCCATGTGCTGCAGAGGGCTGGGTGAAGATAGAGGCAGGCACAGGCCAGTTCTAAACAGGACAGGCGGGTTTCTGAAGTGGGTTCGCGTTGTCTCCACCTTGCTCTGTAGCGTCTGGCCACACAGCTGTCCAAGGTCCGCTATGGTGGCCCATGTAGGACATCAGGAGACAGGGTAACCAAGGCCCCTGCAGTAAAGTGTAATTCCATCCATATCGTAGGTGAGATCTCGGGACCTGGAAGCTGAGTAAAGGGACCGAGGACACCTCACTGCCTTCTACATTAGGACCTCCCTTTGCTTTCCTATGGCTCAGACATGCTCATTAAGTTCATGTTCTAGAACTCCACAGTCCCTGAAGTGGGCAGAGCAGTTCTGGGGGTAAACGGTTTGCTCCAGCATTCCAGAGCCACTGTCTCTACGGACAGGGCCCTGGGCCCTGCTGGGTAGTTAGTAAGGTGGAAGACTCTACTGAGTTCCCATCCTCACACTGACTGACCACTGTGCAGGGACGCTGCTGGTGGGGGGGGTGAGGCTCATTACCTACACCTTTCCTCAGGACCTGCCCCTAGCCGCACCCTCTGTTCTCAGGGTCCCACTGAGGAGGGAGTGAGAAAGGGGCTACATGAAGCATGCTGTGTCCCATGTGCCTTTACTTGCAGGCTGTGTTGAGGACACTGGGGACGTTTGGTCTAGGACTTAGGCAGACACTCTGAAGGTCATGTGGACCAGGTGGGATCCAGCTGCCTGCAGGACTCCAGGCATGAGGCATAAGTAGTTTCTGGCTGACTCCCCAAACTCCTGTCTGTGTTTGGAGTGTGGAGACGCCACATTGCTGCACTCAGAATCATCTCCTCAGCCCTGCCGGCGAGGTAATTCCTTCCCACTCTCCCATCTCACACTCGTTCAGCCTCCCTCCTGCTCCACCGCTCCCCCACCCAGCTGCATTGCACAGGATGGAGTCCTGAAGTGGGAAGTTTAAGGCTCAGCTCTGCATGCAGGTCTGCCCCCTCCCCAGGCCCACGCAGGACAGGCCAAGGCAAGTTCACGCTACCTGTCTCTCAGGCTGTCGATAAAGCGCTTGGTGAAGGACTTCACCTTGTCCACCAGGGCCCCATAGGGTTTCAGCCTCAAGGCCACACTTTCCGAGGTGTCCAGCACGAAGAATAGATCCACAGGGCAGTCTGAGCCAGGGAAGGTTCCATAAGGTCATTCAGCCATGCCTTGAACCCCACTGGGAGCACCAGGCCCCTTCACACATCCCCATTCAGGCCAGAGGCTCCCTGAGACACCATCTTTCTTAGCAGCATCCTGGGTAGGTGATGGCAGCCCACCAGCAGCCTGCCTGGTAGATACCACCCAGCAGGGTCCGAAGGACACCCAGGGTGTCCTGTCCCTTGAACAGAGCCTCACTCAGAGTGGCCTTGGCCAGTTATAGAGGGCAGAGACTACCTGGGAGAACTGGATTATTTCTCATTATGTTCTCAAGTTCAACTCAAAGCCATTACCTCACACTCAGGTATGAAGGGACAGGTCATCTATCTGGCTGTCAGGCAAAGAGAGATAGCAGTACTGGGGCCTCCAACAGTCATTCACCCAGGACAGAAAACGGACCAGGCGTGGTAGCCACAGGCTCCCCTTCATTGATAGGTCCCCCTGGAGTTTCCAGCTCTGTCATCTCCCTAGCATGGAGAGACTTGAAGTGACAGGACTCCAGGACCTTGTGGGCGAGAGCAGTGTTCCAGCTGCTTCAAAATGGGAACTGAGTGGAATGCAGGCTTGGACAAGGGACAAGGCCCCTTCTCGGTGGCTCTCCATGGGATTAAGACAAAACGGGACAAGTGACAGTACCCAGGTCGTGGGGGGTGGGAGGGGGTGAGCATTGAGTCTGTCTACTTCCAGGCATTCAGGCAGCTAAACACGGCGCTCAAGTTCACTCACCTTGGAAGGCAATAGCCTTGGGGCCCTGAATGTCCTGTGCGGCCACCCAGCAGGTCTGTAGCAGCAGGGGCAGCAGAGTGTGGGCCAGCCTCATGTTTCTGGCTGGCCTGCGGGTCACCATCAAGTGCTGGCCAGGGTCAGGGTGGGCGCTGGTAATGGCAGAGTAAGAGGATGTCTCCGCTTGCTGCAGTTAGAGCCCAGGGCTGTTGGGAGCCAGTGAGGGTGGAGGGAGTGAGGGAGGTGCAAAGAGGGGAGGGATCAGGAGAGGAGGGGGAGAGGAAGGGGAGGGCCTCAGAGCTGAGTGAGTCACAGCTTCGGGTCTCTGGAACCTTGGGGAAAAAACCCTCTCCTCAAGGGTTTTATGAACCAAGATACTCCTGGGCTGTGGAATTCCAGAGGCCACAGCGTGTAGGGTGTTTCCTCGCTCACAGTTGACTACCCTGTGTAAAGAAGAGTGAAATATAGTGTGTGCAGAATATGTGATCCCAAAAGAAGTTTCAAGAAATATTTCTGGCAGTTTCATTCCAAATACTGCCTGTGGGACTGACCAACCCAGTTTACGGGTGTGAGTACTGACTCCCACAAATGCTGCTTTCTCAGGCGTTGGAGAATTCCATGTCACTGTCTCTTCAGTTTAGTTAAATACTTGTCAAAGGTATTGTCATCTTTAGTATGGGAAAACCAAGTTGTCAGCAACAACCATATGGATGTGTTTGTAGAACGCTCTCTCTCGGGTGGTGGTGTTGTACACGCATGTGCGTGTGTGCGTGCATGCGTGTGTGCGTGTGCGCATGCATATGTGTGTGTGTGCGCATGCATGTGCGTGCGTGTGCGTACGTGCGTGCGTGCGTGCGTGCGTGCGTGTGTGTGTGTGTGTGTGTGTGTGTGTACTGATAAAGTCCCTGGAGGAGAGGGCGCCAGACAAAGCCAGAGCCATCCTTGCCCAGAGAAGATCCCAGAAGAGTGGTGTAGTTCCTAGAACACAAAAGCTTGATTACAAATAGTTACGTCATTAATTTAAAAGCTCTTTAAAGAAAACCAACAGTGACACTTGATCCCAGGACTCCTTGCGATTGCATCCTTTGTCTTCATGTCTGTCTTACAAAATAGAATGTGTCACCATGGTGTGCACATGGTCTTACTGGCACAAATCTCATTATCCCCCCTCCCCCCCGTTGCTTCAGGCTGTGTCTTTGGGCTGTGGTCTCATGCTATACACATGGCCCTCTTTCTTGGGTTTTAGAACCTCACAAGCCGAACTGTTTCCTCTGTAGGGTGGTAACCCTCATGCGCTGACATTTGGGGGACAGAACAGGGACACCAAACAATAAAGACAGCTCCAACTCTTCCAGTCAGTCTGGTGTGGCTGTACTGATGGATACCCAGATGGACGTGTGGACAGATACACCAGCAGCCACACTAATTCATACACTGGACTCTCATGAATGTTCTGAGCCAGAGAGAGGAGGGGTCTGCCGTGCAGCAGTGATGACATCACACGGGGACAGTCATAGAGGTCCCCTGGTTGGGTTCAAGGCCATGCACTGTCAGCAAGTGATGAATAAAGGCTGACCAGAGGAACAGACAGCACCGGTGCTTTAGTCTGTTGACCCCTTGGCAAGCTACATGGTCGCGGTGGATACTGGACCACTACCCCTGCTTCGCTTAGCCTGTGTTTCCCAGTGCAGCCCAGTGGTGCAGTCAGCTGTGTTTGGGGGTGTTCTACACAAGGAATTCAGAGCAGGTCCTACAGATGGCTTCATTTGTCCTTTTGTAGCTAGTCTCGGCGGCCCTACAACACTTGCTTTTCCTCTCCTCAGGTAGTCTCTGTGGACAGGAGAGCCATGCTGGAGAGCATACACAGCATGTCCTGGAGAATCCCAGCCATCTGGTCCCCCCTGCTGCAGGTCCACACACGGCCCTTCCCATCCCACGGCAACACCGTTCCTTCATTCTCCCTCGTCCCGCTCTCTGCCTCTTTACCTCTGTGTTTTGCTGCCTTTCCCCACCCCGGGACCACTTTAGGCTCCTGTGGAGGCTACTCGGGTTATATCTGGCCAAGTTTCTTGCTATTCACCCTTGACTCCAATCTTTGCCAGGCTGCAGCCCACTTTTGGGTGTATCTCTCCTGGGCAGTATGCCCCTGAAGCCAGCCTGGTCTTTAGTGGGAGAAAACTGCCCTAAGTCATGGGAAGATTAGGGCTGGAAAAGTGTGGGGTCCCAAGGGCCCTGATGCCTAAATTCACTTGTGTATGTTTGCACGTGTGTGTGTGTGTGTGTGTGTGTGTGTGTGTGTGTGTGTGTGTGTCCCAAAAGGCCAGAGCAGCAGCAAGCCCACGGCTCTCTCCCCATGACCTGAGGTTCTCTCTTCCCTTGCAGACCTGCCTACAGTCCCTGGGGGACTCAGAGCTAGGCGGCCTATTTTGGATCTAAAATTCCAAACCAAGTTCCAGGTCTCAGGTACCCACACAGGATGGTTGGGGGTCAGTGAGTCAAGTGGGAAGGGAGGAGACCCTTGACACACAGCTGCTAAGCAGGAGGGTCAGGCCTGAAGCGGGAGGGAAGAGCAGGACGCCTGAGGGGCTCTTTCCAATTTCCAGCTCCTTGTAATGGGGGAGGGGCAGTGTCAGACTTTTTACACACCTGAAGAAGTGAGTAGAAACTGGAAAGAATGAAAACCCACAGAAACTGCCTTTGCCAGCCCTTAGGTGGCTGTGAAGTTTTGGGCGTGGTCAGGAAGGAGTGAAGAACCACTTTTCTCCACGGAGCAACAGCGCCTCCTCTGCCGGCAGATGGCTAGTCCCGGCAGCTCAGGACTCTTGAAAGTGTCTTCTCTTCCAGAACTTTGAGGAAGAAGAAGAAAAAAAAAATTTAAAGCTTGCTTTTTGGGAAGGTAGGGATATTTAACCTCACTCAAATTCTGCTCAGTGTATGAGCCCCAGAGGCCCTAGGCCACCATCATGGGAACGATTTTTGTGTCTTACTTAGAAACATTTTAGAAAACTAAAAGACAAAAATCCCTTGTCTGCTTCTGTAAGAACTGCAGTGGCTTCAGGTGACACACGATGGGTGTCAGATCCCTGCCTCTGTGGTGCCTGCCTGCCCAGGCATGCATACATACATGGAGCCTCCTACTAGGAGGGCACAGGCTGTGACCCAGGGGTCTCAAGATAGGGTAGTGGGGTCTTCAAGGAGGAAAGCTACAGATAAGAGAGGCCTGGGAAGCCCCCTGCTCTGGTCTTGAGCCAATGTGCCCTGGTAGTGACCCACTAGCTAGACCCTACTGTCCCTGAACCCCACAGCCCTCAGAGGTCTCCTTGTGACGGACAGTCCCTATAATCTGTGGTCTCAGTTGGTGACAGCCATGCCAGTCTGAGTTCCTTGTATCTCTTGCAGTCTCTCAGTGCCTGCCCCACAACACACCCCGTTGTGCCTAGGCTTACAAATCAGGGCGTCATCCATGTCATCCAGCAGTGGCAGTACTGGCTGTGTTAGTTCAAAGTCCAGAACATGCGGCCTACTGACCAGGACCTTCCAGAACTCTGGTGGCTCAGGGACCTCTCAACCACACTCTTCATTGTCTGGTGGCCCACTTGGTCAGCTATGTAGGACCAAGGATAAGGGGCTTTTGCTGTGAGACCTGAAGGCTGTAGCACAAATCCCCTAGTGCCCTATGGTTGGATGGGCATTGCAGCCCAGGTATAGAGTCCCCTTGAGTGGAGGCCTGGGCTCTCTGGTCCCATGCCGAGTTTCTGGTTTTAATGGTATAGTCACAACCTCAAATACTGGTTTCAAATTTCAGCCTGTGCCTTGCAAATCCCCATTCTGATTGAGTTGGGGAAGACTCGTCCCCTTTGTTCAGTTAAGGTATCTGGCTGATACATGGCCCAAGGAGCTAGGTCCAGACTTGGGATTCTTCTGCTCTCTGGCCCTATGGGCAGCATCTTGGTGACCCCCTTGCCCTCCCAGGACAGTTCAGACATGATTAGTGTCCTCCATGGGCTTTCCCCAAGAAAATAGGTTAGAAAAGGGATCCCAAAAGCTGCAGGCTGCAGGGCAGAGGACAAGTGTGGAACAGGGTTCCCTGACCCGAGGGTGTATGTCACAGCCAAGGGCTGCTGGCTGCCTACTGCACACCGACTCCAAGGCCTCACAGCTGAAGAGAGAAGCCACACATTCGGCAACCGCTTGACCCTGTTTGCTGAGCTTCCCAACACACAAACGCCAGCATTTTCACAGCCTGGGCAATCCCAGGTGCCTCTTAGCTGGACAAGGAGTTTGTCCATTCTGCACTCCAGGCAAGGTCGGAAGAAGAGAGATCTGGGATTTTCCAGCCCCAAAGAAAAGCCACATGCCTTCAGAGAGAGTGGTGACAGTGAGCCCAGGGGACAGGCGTGGAATCCAAAGGATGGGGTTACCCAGTGTTTGAAGGGCCCAGTTTAGGGGCTGTGGGATTTCCGGAATGTCTTCAGCCTTTCCCAGGGTGTGGGCCCTGGAGGGCTGCCTTTATTGCCAACACCAAAGACCCAAACCCTCTTCACATTGGCTGAACAAAGACAGCGTTGTTCCCTTTACTGCCTCGACTGTCTAGTGAACGTTCCTCCCAACTTAGAATATGACTCATCAAAGAAAATAATGTTTTCCATGAGCTACACTCTGTTTCCATGGTGCCTCATGTGGATGTTGGAACCAGCAGAGATGCCTGGCAGGCATGTGGCCCCACCCAGAGGCCCCACACAGGGGACTCTCCTGTTCCCCTGTTCCGCACCTCAGCGCAGACAACAATTCTTCTTCATTCTGGGGAGCCCACATCTCCTCAGTGCTGGCACACAGGGTCCTGTGATGTAGCTGAGACCGGGCTACAGGCCTGAGGTACACCGTGGACAGGGTGGCTCCCGTCTCTTAGGGTGGCTCCTGTCTCTTACCTCCTGTTTACCAGACGCCAAGTGAGTCACCTGGGCAGAGAACTCTTGAGGTGACATTTATTTCTGGGGCAGGGTGATGCTCGCTGTCTGGGTTTCCAGAACCACTGATCTGAGAAATGTAATCTTTCCTGGAGCCACCACCACGGGTGACCATCATCTGAGCTGTGGGCCCTCAGCAACCACTTGGTTCTAGCTGACAAAGATCCTCTCATTGGTGGCCAGACAGGGAAGGCAGTGCTCTGGGGAGGAGCATCATAATAATGGGGACACATTGATCTGCTCATGGGGGGGGAATAAAGTCCAGCACTTCATATATCAGGTTGGGGGCACTATACAAAGCTCTTAGTTCCCACCACTGGCCCCAATATGGGACCATATTGTTCATCTCGGGATATGCGAAGTGGGCAGGGTAACTTGGTAGCATCTCCCCAACTGGCATGCACCTTTGCAGCCGGGAATTTCCCCCTAGAGATGGGGTGTAAAATTATATAACCATGTGTGGCTGCATGGACCCCACATTATAACAAAAACAATAACACCAAAGCAGTAGCTTTTGAAGGTGCAGCAAGAGGGGCTGAGCTGTTGAATAAGACCAAAGCTACATAGTAGTCCTAAGGCCATGAGACTGAGCTGGGTGGGCACTGGAGTGTGGGGTGGCAGCAGGGTCCCACAGGGGACATAAATGGAGAGGTCTGGGGTCTCCCTACAGAGCAAGCTAGGTGGGACCAGATTTACACAGGCGTAGTCTCTCATCATGAGGCAGATAGGCAGCTCATTGTTATAGGCCGTGCCCACAGTGTCCAACTGATTGCTCCATGAAGGCAGACCCCCTTCATTGGTTCCCCCCCGAACCCACTATGCTCAGTGACTCCAACTTATTTGGCTCCCAGGCTATACATGAGCCTAATTTATTTTTGGTTCTGTTGTTTGAAAACTGACAGTTTTATTTTCTCGTGAGAAGCAGCCAGGGAAGCTCTGGTTGCGTGCAGTCATTTGAAAGAGACACGATGAAACTAAGATGGATGGTGCCCAAAGAGACCAGCAAGGCAGAGCCAAGCAGCCAAGGGTAAGTGGGAAATCCCAGGCCAGCCTCCCTTTCCTGGGAGCCTGGCTGGGAGCTCAAGGATACACAGTGGCACTGATGCTGGCAACTTGGCCTGAAGAGCTCCAAGGCTGTCTGGGGCTGTCCCAAAGCCCACAAATCTGAGGGTAGATATTCTTGGAGCCCTGGCTGGCAATGGGGACTGAGAATTCATGTGGCACTTGCAATCCTCTTCCTATGAGGAGGAAGAGACTTCCCCAGAAAAGCAGCTGGCCCACGCCACAGGCTGCGGCACGTGGGTGTCCCTATGGGTCTCCATGGAAACCTTGTTTCTGGACTTGGAGCCCCACCGTCAAAGCGCCACCCTGGGAGCATGACCTCAATTCGTGAGGACATACTGAAGCTTCCTCTGGGCAGAGGCAGGAAGCAGACACTTTGCTAAGACCCTCCAGGCCAGCTGGAGCCAGTGTTTGCACACAGAAAAGCATTCAGAGAGCAGGCACCTTGGGAGCTGCAGTCAGAGGTTTCTGCTCTACTCTGCCCTCTTACACACTTACACACTTACACACAAACACACACACAAACACACACACACACACACACACACACACACACACACACTGCCCCTGACCTCAGCACCCAATCCACACAGAGCCCTTGCTCCCTGGCCCTCTCTGAGGAGGTAGAGGACCCGAGGATACAGAGAGCCAAGGCAGTGGCACACGCCATAGGAGAGAGCAGTAGACACTCTGTGTTTGCTGGTGGTGGGCACCTAGGCCAGAGGTCAGTGGGCAGAACTGGCCACATCTCATTTTGTACCCCAAGGCCTCTTGTGACCCTTTAGCTTAATCAAAGTTTCCAACATCCACCCAGAGGACAGTGACTCCCTCCTCTCAGGGAGCAGATTGAGCACTGCAGGTCTGGCCTTGGGGAGGGAGGCAAGGGCTGTGAGAAGTGGGAACCATTGACTAGGGGATATTCCGGAAATATCCGTGTGCAAGGCCGGGGTTGGATGTTGTGGACAGCAGACCCACACTGAGCAGAATTTTCACTGAGGCTACTGTGAGCTGCAGTGCCCAAGAACACTTGGAGACATCCTAGTACCAAGGACCCTTGGGCTCTTATCCCTTCTCAAGGGGCCCTCTCAGCCTACTTGCCAGCTAGTGGCTGGCTATAAACAGGGTGGCAGGGGACTGTGGATCTGGATGGGTTAATCTTTCCCATTACCTCATACTGGCCTCCTGCCTGCAGAGAGAGCAACATCTGGCAGGGATATTTCTCCAGCAGAGCCTGGGCCTCTGGAGGAGCAGCCTGGCTCCCTACCAAAGGCCAGCTGCAGGCTTAGGCAGGACTCTAGGGAGGGGGCTTCCTGGAAAATGACAGCCATACTGGTGCCTCACCACCTGGGTCCGTGAAGCCCACCCTTGAGGGCCTGGAGATGACAGCCAAGCATTCCTGCGAACAAGAGTCACTTTCTGTCCTGCTAACCCTGGGAAGTTGCTGGAGTTGTGGTGTGGGGGATGGGCTAAGCAGTACCCCAGAAGTCCTGAGTTGTCAGTGGGAACAGAACTTCCACATGAGATTTACTGAAGGCTCAGGACCATGTTTGGGACCACCAGGTCTGCCTTCCTTGTCTCTATCCCTCAGTAGCCACGAAAGTGGGCCCCCGTCCTGAGTGTGTAAGTGACACCCCAGACCCTAGAGCCCCAACCCCACCCTTCAGCACACAGACAAGATCACACTGCTTTACTCAGTCAGAGGGCTGAGCTGTGGAGCCCACCGAGATACACTGTCTGGGTTCCGTGTCTCTGCTGAGACCCTGGTATTTGAACAGTGGGTTCCAATGTATAAACCTCACACTGTCCTCATTGGGATAGATGTCCTCCCAGCTGCCGCCAAGATTCTTGCTTGGAGAGGTGCTACTGCCTGGTCACCTGACTTCTACTGAGGACAAGCCCTTTCAGAGGAGAAATCTTCCTCAACCCACTCTGCTTCAGGCGGGAGAGACCGGGACATGCCCTCCCTTCTGCAGGGGGCCGAGCACAGGCCATTCCAGGCCCAGTTCACCATTCACCTCAGCCAGCCAGAGGATTTCTATCCTCTTAGGGGCTGCTAAGGTCTCTGTTCAGTTGCACTGGGGCTGGGAGCATCCACAGCCTGGTTTAGGGTGTCCCTGGCTAGTCCTCTCATTCCACTGGCCTCACCACCCAACTATGGGAGTTCCTCTCCCTGGTCTTCTCTGGAGATCTAGAGGAGCCCAAGGGACCCAGGCTTGGGCCAGGGCAGCAGGACAGGCAATAGGAGGTGGGCAGGATTATGTCTACCCTCTGTGCTCCAAGCTGGGGACATAAGGAACCAGGAGCACTCAGATCTGGGTTGTGTCCAGCTCTACCATCTGCTAGCTCTGTGACCCAGAGGCAGGGAAACAAGCAAAGGCTGTTTCTGCCAAGTGGCCAGGAGATCTGCCTCTTGGTTAGTGGGAGTTGGTGATGGGGTCCAAATGGCAGTTCCAGGGCAGAACAATATTGATTCCTTAACAGGAGGCCACAATCAACAGGGCCCTGTACAGACTCTGTCCTGGTAGACACTAGGCAGATGTGCTGGGCCAGTGGTGCTCAACCTTCCTAACGCTGTGACCCTTTAACACAGTTCCTCATGTTGTGGTGACCCCAACCATAAAACTGTTTTCATTGCTACTCCATAACTGTGATTTTGCTACTGTTATGAATTGTAATGTAAATATCTGTGAAAGGGTCTTTTGGCCCCCAAAGGGATGATGACCCATAGGTTGAGAACCGCTGTGCTAGGAGGTATGCTAGAACCTTCTACCTAGCATCTGATTTTCATTGCACCAAATTCCCTGAGGAGGCCTCTTGCCAGGCAGTTATGCACTCTGGGTCACATCTGGGGTTCCTAGGAACATCTCTGAGCCAACGTGACTTCTCTGACCTATCAAACCCTGGAGCAAGTGATGTATCTCGCTGTTCTGTGGAAAGGGAGCCTTGTTCTTGCTCCATGAGCTCCGGGAACTGAGGAGTCCTCTAAGCTCCAGTCCAAGCAGGATTATCTTTAAAACACAAAGTGTTGCTGAGATTCATATGCCAACAGAATTGAAACCCACAGGGAGGGAGATGCAATTGTCCCTGTTGAGGGCCTTTCTGGAGTCCCTGGAGTGTTGGATTCAGGTGTTTGGCTCAGATATTTTCTGCCCTGGGGGGTAGAGTCCCCCAAATTCAGCACCAGGATTTGGACTGCTCTCTCTCGGGTCCTAGATTACGCCAGTTTCTTCCCCAGCACAGACACAGAACCTAATGTTCTGGTGGTTAGTGTCTGGAGGGGAGCGAAATGAACATGCGAGCCCCCTCATGAGGGCAGGTCACGAGAGCAGCTGTGTTTGCATTGATGCCATGAAATAGAAGCCACTAAGGCTGGCACCTCTCTGAGACGGGTTCAGTGATCAAGTCTGGGAAAACCTTCATTGCCAGGACCAGCAACCTCAGCATCTCAGCTTCAAGTTCAAGGGCACCAGAATGGGTACAGCATCTCAGCTTCGTGTTCAAAGGCACCAGAATGGGTACGCTGCCAGGCCGTGGGACTCCAGCGGCTCTTGACATACAGTAGTGTGCAGCCTTCTGGGAGCCCAGGCCAGCAAACCAGCACCAGAGCCTAGCACAGACAATGCCTGGGGAGCAGTGGAGATGGCATAGCACTCTGGAAGTCTGGAACCTGCTCTCCAGCCTCCTTTCCCTGCGCTAGAGCTAGGGATAACCTGGAGATACAGCCGCTGGAGGAAGGAGGTCCCAAGAGGCTCTCAGGGACCAATATGCTGGGCTTGGGCGCCCTCTGTTGTCCAGAAGGGCACTTTTGCTGGGTGATCAGAGTGGATGGAAGCTGAGCAACCCACATTGGTGGTCACTATTGTCTTCCTCAGGCCTCTGGCTTGCCCCAGGTACCTGGAAGGGTTGAGTCTAGGAAACACGGAAGTCAATGAGCCCTCCATGGAGATTCATCATGTTTCCTCCAGTTCTCCGTCCTTCTGAGACACACCATGGCTTCCCTAGGCTGCCTGTCTTGACATGGATGGAGGGAACTTTCCTACAAGAGATTGGTCGCTGTCATCTTGTAGGTCCAGTCGTAGATGTAGAACAAGTGGGCAGCCTCAACTCTGTGACTATTCCAGCTGCTCCCAGCCCCTGCTTGCCTGTTCCAGAAGTTTCTAATCTGTCTGAGGCTGAGAGCTCTGGGTACAGAGGAGACGGCCAATCCTCATGCCTTACCTGAGCCATGGGCAGCCCAGAACCTGGGTTCATAGTCCCGTGCCATGACAGTGTGTTCTAGAAGCTACCTGGGTATCCAGACACTACCAGGAGTTCCTATGGGAACTCTTAGCCCCAGAACTAGGATCATAGACCAAGGGGAGGGAGTCAAGGTTAGATCAGAGTTAGCTCCGATAAGCATCTTGCTCCCATCAGAGAGCCCATGTGACAGGATCCACCACCAGGCACACTCCCAGGGTCAGGCCCAGTGGCCAAGTCAGCAAGAATGTAACTATTACTCCTTGGAGCTGCCCCCAAAAGGTGAGAACAACTCATTCGATCTTCTTCCTTGAAGACGAAGGTCTAGGGCCTCAACGATTTGGGGCCACGGTGTAGAAGCTATCTATCCGGCACTCTTCTGCCCGCCTGGTTCTGCCAGGTTTCTGGAGAGTGTGGGCTAACAAGTGGAGGCTTGTGCAGGTCAGGTTGTGGGCAGCGGTGGTCGTGGATTCCCAAAGCAGTGGGTGTAATGGGAGATTCAGGCTGTAAGGCAGGCAGGACAGTACTCGGCTTCTGGTTCCCAGAGAATGAAAGTGGGCAGGGCCTGGATACTCACTGCCATTCCTCCCAATCAGACAGACAGATACCACCGTAGTCAGGACACGTGTCCTCAGGGCAGGCCTAGACGTGGTATTATCACTGACATTGGTTTGTGCAGTCAGAGCAGCCAGAGGTACAGCAAGCTGCCCTAGTGCCCAGATCCAGGACTCCGGTGAAGGTCGGGGGGGGGGGGGAGGTCAGGAACACAGTGAGAACATGAGACTCTAGTTCACCGGCCTCCACCAGTAAGAACGGGAGCACTCAGGGGAGGGGCTGGATTTACACTGTGGGGCCTGGCCCCCAGTGTGGGCTGTCTCAGGCGGCATTACACTGATACCCATAGACACCTCTATCTTCCTGTATTCTATATGACTTTACAACCTTAGAGGGATTATGTCCTCCATTATATCCTCTGGACTCTATTTTCCCAGATGTCGGTTTTATAGCCTGCTGCTTCCCCAAACTACTTTAATTTCTGCATCTCTTGATTGATTCAGACTTACAGTATTATGATGGAGTGGTGTTAAATATTGTCTTTCATAGTTTTTATCTTCTACTTTCGTTTTCCTATCTAATTGCATTGGCACAGCCTCTAGAACAATGCTAGGAAAGAGCCAGGGGCCTACGCCCCTCTCTCAGCAGCTTGTACCTGCGCTCTAGAAAGTCTGAGCTTCTCATGGAAAGCCCAGGAAGTGGTGTTGCCTCAGAGCAGTGATAGCTGTGACTGATAGGAGCAGGGTTGTGGTAAAAATCCCCCTTGACTCATGAAATTGGATGTCTGTTGTCACTCATGTTCCAGTGCTCTCTGAAAACAAACTGAGAAGAGAAACCTTTGTTTTTGGCCAAAAGTAAGGGTGTGCTCCTACCTATCACTGGAATGATTATAATGGAAAAACTAACCGATTCATTCTATTACCCAATCAGTTGTCCCACTGATAATGGTAAAAGAAAAAAAAATACGTAATATCTACACACATCTCAATCTCCCTCCCTCAACTTT
>JAQHUG010000422.1:660724-685094 GCA_028555095.1 Dicrostonyx torquatus
CCCAGGGAACTCTTCACTGTTTCTCTTCCCCTGGTGTTCTTCCTCCCTCATGGGGTCTTTACCTTCTTCCCAGGCACTCTCTTTCATGGTGTCTCCATAGCTCTGCTCTTCATGGCCTGCTCTCTCTATCCATCCTCTCTTTCTCTGGTGTTCTTTCCTATGTGGGATCTCTCCTTCCTTCACGGGATCTCTCCTCCTACATGGCTGTTCTTCACAGGCATCCTCATGATGCGTAATATACTTTTTTAAATTGTTGTCTCTTCTATCTGCACCATGGTTTAAATAGTCTTTAACCCAGGGCCCCCATGTATAAAGGACCCTGCCTTCTGAAGGGGCAGAGGTCCCTAAGCTGAGGTCCATTTTTCTGGGCCCAAAGAATGAATTCCAGGGGTCACAAAAAATTTGGACTCTTCCATGTGCCTTGGGTTCTGTCTTCCTGCTTCTGTTTCCTTGTCAAGTTTGACAGGGTGGCAGTGGGTGGTACAGGACCATAGTAGGAGGCCTCATAGGGAAGGCCGTGGTCAAGCTTGGCAGGAACATGGCCTAGTGCTCAGGACCTGGAGCTATGGTCCTGGCCAGGGCCTCCCTTTCAGGGTAGTGCTCCTGTGTGCTCCTGGCAGGGGCCCTGGGCATCCTCCACAAACATCCTGAGGGACCTTTGTCCCAGACTTCATCTGTTGTTGACTTTAGCTGGTGGCATCCAGAAACAGTCCATGCGGATCCAATCTATGCTAATCCAACCAGCTTGTGGCTGAGGGCATGGGAAGTTAATTCTGCTGCTGATGCTCGGTGTGCAGCCCTATTCCCTCCTGGCCCGCCTCCTCTTTGCTCCACAGTTCTCACACCGCCCTAGGAAGTCTCTACTAGGAGTAAACCTGCCTTTACTTCCTGTATACAGTCTATTAACTAAGGCATGGCTGTGAGAGCAGCTAGCCAGAAAGTGAGGGTCAGGCAGGGCACACCAGTGACAGGCCACATCACAGCTGTGCCACTGTGGGCCTGGGAGTCCAGAAATGCTTCTAGAAGCAGCAGTCTTTGGGGATACCACCTTCTTCAATATGGTTTTTGTTGTTGATTTTTGTACTAGGGCTCCAGTTAGGGCGTGGCACACGCTGGGAAAGCACTCTACTGTGGAGCTGTATTTTCAGCCTCCAGTAGGTCTTCGCACACTGCCTGGGCCAGGTACAGCAAGAGGTTGGTTGCAGGTTAGCCATTTTGTGGTCCTCTAGAGCCTGGGCCCAGAGAGCCTTAAACTTGCTTTTCATCAGAGGCAGGGATTTAAATGAGTTTCCGGAAACATATGGACAAGTTTAGTCCCTGCTCCCTTCAATTGAACTTTCTGGAAGGCTGGAAGCAGGCCTGCTCTGTAGCTCCTGTGGTGCTAGACTGGATGACCTGCCAAGGGAACCTTGCTTCTGGGTCTGGAGGCCTCAGGCAGGAGAAAAAGAAATCCCCAAGAAACCTAGGGTTTCTAGTTTCTTAACAGTAGGAAGCGATGTAGAACCACCGAGAAAAGCAGCTATAACTTACAGCCATGAAGTGTAGCCGAAAAGGCACTGATGGCCAAGAGCAAGGAGGAGTCAGCTCATTAGAAGGTCGAGTCAGGGGTCATAGAGGGAGACCACAGGAAATGGGGAAGGAAAGCAGCCACAGAGACGTGAACAATCAGGCTTTAAACACTGAGATGAAAAGGTATATTCGTAACAATCCCAAGCTAAAAATTGTAGACAAGGAGAGTAGGGGTGCCGGAGGGTTTACAGTTATACTCACTGAAACATATCAAAACCAACAGGAATAAGTGAGCATTATGTGTAAAATGGTGTGTTCAGTGTGCAGGTAGCATGAGAATTCCATTGTTTCAGTGAAATTCAAAATAGAGGGACTGTGATAATGGGAAATATATGATAAAATAACTTCAAATATTATAACAAATATATTCAACTTAAAACAGAAATGCAGAGACTCCTTAACCTTGAAAACAAGATCTAACAATCACTTGAAAGAAAATCCTACCTAAGCCATAAAGAGTTGAAAATGAAACCGAGAAATAAGATCCAGAAGCGTCTTGTGTTGGAACAGAATTTCGAGTTGGGAATGCACGTGGCAGAGATGTCTGGATACCCCAGAGGGGACAAAGGGCAGTGTGAGTTTTCTACCCTGTGCCCAAGCTGCAGTGGGGTGACACCCAGCAGCAACTGCCGCATCTGACACACCTGTGATTGGGGGGGCGTCCTCTATTTTCTGATGTTTGCAACGAAAGTATTCAAGTCCCTATCTCTCTGGGCAAGACAAACAGAAAACAGGTGCCTACCTCAGGGCCCTGCTGCCCTAGGGCAGTGGTCCTCAGCCTCCCTAGGGCAGTGGTCCTCAGCCTCCCTAAGGCCGCAACTCTTTTAATACAGTTCCTCATGCTGTGGTGACCCCCAGCCATAGAATTATTTTTTTGCTACTTCATAACTGCTATTTTGAATCTAATATGAATCATAACATAAAATTCTGTGTTTTCTGATGATCTTAGGTGACCCCTGTGAAAAGGTCATTCAAGCCCCAGAAGGGTTGTGACCCACAGGTCAAAAATCACTGCCCTAGGGGGTCAACCCACACGCAACTGCTACCTAGCTCCTAATCCACAGAGGACATTCCTTGCTTGTTCTAGCCATCTTCCAAGTAGCTGGGTCCTCTGGGTGTGACTTATCCTCCATTTCCACCATTTGTGGGGCGAGACAGTCTTAGCCACCCTGGTCTCCTTTAATAACCTGATGATTGACTTGGGCCCACCTGGAAAATTTAGGGTTGTCCCCCTCAAAGTCAGCTGAGCAGATACATTAATACCTCTTGCAATGGAGCGTATTGTAGGATTCACCCCAAAGCCATCACTCTGCTCCCAGAAACCAGGTCAAATGAGATTAACCAAGGATGTTTGAGACATGACCAAACAAGGTTGACTTTCTCAGCCGGTGGGCAGAATGTCCGTTCCAGTAGACATGTGGTACAGAAGCCCACCACAGGTCACAGGAGATGCTCCACAGGCCAAAGTTGTAACATGAGGGGCCTGCCCGTTGGGGTTTTTGTCCTGCCCAGTACCCCACAGCTGGCAAGCCCCAAAGAAAATCACACAGAGTCTACATTAGGTTATACACTGATTGGCCCATTAGCTCAGTCTTCCTACCAGCTCCCATAACTTATATTAACCCATTGTCAGCCACATGGCCAGTACCTTTTCTCAGCTGGGACATGGACACATGTTGCTCCTTTGGTGGGCTGCGCAGGAATGCCAAGGGAGCTTCCTGCTTCCCAGACGTTCTCCTCGCCCTGCCTCTACTTCCTGTCTGGTCGACCCACCCATACTTCCTACCTGGCCAATCAGAATTTATTAAAAACATGATTGACAGACTACAGACAAGTATCCTGCACCACAAAGTGTCAGGTTCAGGCGATGATAGATACATAACATGGTGTGCACAGATCAGTAAGGCAATCTCATGTATAAACAGATAATGTTTTACTGAGGGCCTCTGGGTAAGTGGGAATCTTGAGGAAAATGAAGAATGCCCAGACTGAATGATACTGTCATGCCAAATTCATGGGGCACAGATGAAGTAGTGCCCAGACATCAATAGTCTCCACAAGTCAGGTGAGCACTGTGTTGCAGAAGGCACGTGACAGAAGAAAGGGCAGTGAAGCAAAACAAGTTCAAATAAAAAAGAAAACATACTGGCAAAGAGTAGTGGAGAGTAAGTAGCATTACAGCAAAGACTAAAGGTGACACTTTGAAAAGATGCACAAGATATATTGATTTTTGACAATACAGAAGAGAAAAAAAGGGAAGGTTCAGATAAAGGGCTGAAAATAGAAATAACTCTAGACAGACTGAGAAAGAATTGCCCAAACTGGCACCTCTGGGAACCTTAAGTGCAGGAAGCTTCATGCTGTGACAAAGATTGTGCTCATGAGATGGGAGTTGTTTAGTTATTATTTTTATTGAGTTATACATTTTCCCCTACTTCCCTTCCTTCCTCCTCTCCCTCTACTCTGCCCCCAGCCTCTCAATTTACTCAGGATATTTTGTCATTTTTTTCCTTCCTAAGTGGATCCATGTATGTCTTTCTTAGGGTCATCTCTGTTGTCTAAGTTCTCTGGGGTTGTGAACTATAGGCTGGGTATCCTTTGCTTTATGTCTAATATCCTCTTACGAGTAAGTACATACTAAATTTGTCTTTCTGGATCTAGGTTACCTCACTCCGTATGCTTTTTTCTAGTTCCATTCATTTGCCTGCAAATTTCAAGATGTCATTATTTTTACCACTGTGCAGTTCTTTACTGTATAAATGTACTACATTTTCCTTATCCATTCTTCAGTTGAGGGGCATCTAGGTTGTTTCCATGTTCTGCTATTATGAACAATGTTGCTATGAACATAGTTGTTCAAATGTCCTTGTGATTATCTTTTGGGTATATGCCATAAAGTGGTTTTGCTGGGTCTTGAGGTAGATTACTAATTTTCTGAGAAACCACCATACTGATTTCAAAAGTGACTGTACAAGTTTGCAAATCCTATCAGCAATGGAGGAGTGCTCCCCTTACTCCACACCCTCTCCAGCATAAGTTGTCATCAGTGTTTTGATCTTGGCCATTCTGACAGGTGTAAGATCATATCTCATATTTGTTTCGATTTGCACTTCTTTGATGGCTAAGGATGTTGAACATTTCCTTAAATGTCTTTCAGCCATATGAGATTCCTCAGTTGAGAGTTCTCTGTTTAGGTCTGTACCCCATTTTTTAAACTGGCTTATTTGTTCTTTTGATGTCTAGCTTCTTGAGTTCTTCATATATTTTGGAGATCAGTCCTCTGTCAGATGTGGCATTGGTGAAGATATTTTCCTAATCTGTGGGCTGCTGTTTTGTCTCATTGACCATATCTTTCACTTTACAGAAGCTTCTCTGTTTTAGGGGGTCCCATTTATTAATTATTGCTCTTGGTGTCTGTGCTACTGCAGTTATACTTAGGGAATGGTCTCCTGCACCATTGCACTCAATGCTACTTTCCACTTTCTCTTCTATGAGGTTCAGTGTGGTTGGTTTTATGTCGAGGTCTTTGATCCATTTGTACTTGAGCACGGCAATAGATACAGATCTATTTGCATTCTTCTACACGTCTACATCCAGTTATGCCAGCACCATTTGTTGAAGATGCTTTCTTTTCTTCCATTGTATAATTTTAGCTTCTTTGTCAAAAATCAGGTGTTCTTAGGTGTGTGGGTTGATATCCGGGTCTTTGATTCAATTCCATTGTTTGTGCTATCTGTTTTTATGCGAATCCCAGGCTGTTTTCATTATTATAGCTTTATAGTAGAGTTTGAAGTCAGGGATGGTGATGCCTCCAGAAGTTCCTTTGTTGTGCAGGATTGTATAGGCTATCCTGAGGGTTTTTTTTGTTTATCCATATGAAGTTGAGTATTTTTCGAAGTCTGTAAAGAACTTTGATGGGTATTGCATTGACTCTGTAGATTGCCATTTTTCTATGTTAATTCTACCTATTCAAAAGCACGGAGATCTTTTCCATTTTCTGATGTCTTCTTTGATTTCTTTCTTCAAAAATTTACATTTCTTGTCATACAGGTTCTTCACTTGTTTTGTTAGTTACCCCAAGATGTTTTTTGTTATTTGTGGCTATTGTAAAGGGTGAGGCTTCTCTGATTTCTTTCTCAGCCCATACCTGTGTATAGAGGGCTACTGATATTTTTGAGTTAATCTTCTCTTCTGCTACATTACTGAAGGTGTTTATCAGTTTTAGGAGCTCCCTGGTAGAATTTTTGAGACCACTTATGTCTACTATCATATCATCAGCAAATAGCGAAAGTCTGACTACTTCTTTTCCAATTTGTATCCCCTTGATCTCCTTTTGTTGTCTTATTGCTCTAGCTAGAACTTGAAGTACTATATTTAGTAGATATGGAGAGAGTGAACAACCTTGTCTTGTTCCTGATTTCAGTGGAATTGCTTTGCGTTTCTCTCCATTTAATTTGATGTTGGCTGTTGGCTTTATTATGATTAGGTATGTTCCTTGTATCGCTGATCTCTCCAAGATCTTTGTCATTTAGTGGTGCTGAATTTTGCTGAAGGCTTTTCAACTTCTAGTGAGATGATCATGTCTTTTTTTTCTTTCAGTTTGTTTATGTGGTGGATTACATTGACGGATTTTCATATGTTGAACCATTCCTGCATCTCTGGGATGAAGCCTACTTGGTCATGGTGGATGATTTTTCTGATGTGTTCTTAGATTCGGTGTGCCAGTATTTTATTGAGTATTTTTGCAGAAATGTTCAGGAGGGAGATTGGTCTGTAATTCTTAGTTGTGTCTTTGCATGGTTTGGCTATCAGGATAACTGTAGCCTCGTAAAGAGTTTGGCAATGTTCCTTCTGTTCCTATTGTGTGAAACAATTTGAGGAGTATTAGTATTAGCTCTCTTATGAAATTCTGGTAGAATTCTGTGCTATAACCATATGGTGCTGAGCATTTTTTTCTTTTGGTTGGGAGTTTTTTTTATGACTGTTTATATTTCCTTAGTAATTATAGGTCTATTTAATTTACTTACCTGATCTTGATTTAATTTTGGTAAGTGGTAGTTATCTAGAAAATTGTCCATTTCCTTTACATTTTCCAATTTTGTGGAGTATAGATTTCTGAAATATGAGCTAATGATTCTCTGGATTTCCTCCATGTCTGTTATGTCTCCCTTTTCATTTCTGATTTTGTTAATTTGGGTATTCTCTCTCTGTGTCTTCTGGTTAGTTTGGATAAAGTTTTGTCTATTTTGTTTTTTTCGAAAAACAAGCTCTTTGTCTCATTGATTCCTTGTATTGTTTTCTTTGTTTCTATTTTATTGATTGAAGCTCTCAATTTTATTTCCTGTAGTCTAGTCCTCCTGGGTGAATTTGCTTCTTTTTGTTCTAGAGCTTTCAGGTGTTCTGTTAGTTCACTAGTGTAGGATTTTTCCAGCTTTTTATTTATTTATTATTATTTTATTTTTCGAGACAGGGTTTCTCTGTGGCTTTGGAGCCTGTCCTGGGACTAGCTCTTGTAGACCCGGCTGGTCTTGAACTCTCAGAGATCCACCTGCCTCTGCCTCCCGAGTGCTGGGATTAAAGGCGTGCGCCACCACCGCCCGGCTCAAGCTTTTTTATGTAGGCATTTAGTGCTATGAACTTTCCTCTTAGCACTGCTTTCATTGTGTCCTGTAAGTTTGAGTATGTGTGTTCATTTTCATTGAATTTTAAAAATTCTTTAATTTCTTCCTTCCTCCCTTGCTCCCTCCCTTTCTACCCCCTCCCTTCCTTCCTTAACCCAGTGGTGATTCAGTTGAGTGCTGTTCAGTTTCCATGAGTTTATGGGCTTCCTGCAATTAGTGTTGCTGTTGAATTCTAACTTTAAGCCATGATGATCTGGTAAGACACAGGGGGTTATTCCATTTTCTTTTGTATCTGTTGAGATTTGCTTTGTTACCGAGTATGTGGTTGATTTTAGAGAAGGATCCTTGAGGTGCTGGGAAGAAGGTGTATTTTGTGTTTGGGTAAAATGTTCTATAGATATCTGTTAAGCCCATTTGAGTCATAACAACTGTTCTCTTATTTCTCTATTATGCTTCTGTTTGGCAGACCTATCCAGTGGTGAGAGTGGGGTGTTGAAGTCTCCCACTATTGGTGTGTGGGGATGATGTGTGACTTAAGCTTTAGTAATGTTTCTTTTACAAATGAGGGTTCCTTTATATTTGGGCTATAGAAGTTTAGTATTGAGACTTACTTCATCTTGATGGATTTTTCCTGTGATGAATATGAAATGTCCTTCATCTCTTTTGACTAATTTTAGATTGAAGTCTATTTTGTTAGATATTAGGATAGCTATACCAGCTTCTTGGGTCCATTTGATTGGGAAATCTTTTCCAAATCCTTTACTCTGAGGTATGTCTGTCTTTGTAGTTGCGCTATGTTTCTTGTATGCAACAGAACAATGGATTCTGTTTTTGTATCCAGTCTGTTAGCCTGTGTCTTTTTATAGGCGAATTGAGTTCATTGATATTAAGGGATATTAACTACCAGAGATTGCCAGTTCCTGTTATTTTTGCTTTTGTTGTTATTGGTGGTATTGTGTGTGCATTTCTCTTCTTTGGTGTTTGCTGGTGAGGGATTACCTACTTCTTGTCTTTTTGTGGTTGTAGCTAACTTCCTTGGGTTCGAGTTTTCCTTCTAGTACTTTCTGTAGGGCTAGACTTGTGGATAGGTATTGATTAAATCTGGTTTTGTCATGGAATATTTTGTCTTCTTTGTCTGTTGATTGAGAGCTTTGCTGGATATAGTGACCTGCACTGGCATCCATGGTCTCTTAGTGTCTGCATAATGCCTGACCAGGACCTTCTGGCTTTCATTGTCTCCATTGAGAAGTCAGCTGTAAATTCTGATAGGTCTGCTGTTATATGTTACCTGGCTTTTTTACTTTGCAGCTCTTAATATTCCTTCTTTATTCTGTATGTGTAGTGTTTTATTATGTGGCAAGGGGACTTTTTTGGGCTGGATTTCCTGTCCTTCTTCAATTGCTATTAATTTCAGTTTTTCGTAGTGCTCCAGATTTCCTGGATATTTCATGTTAGAATTTGTTGGATTTATCGTTTTCTTGGACAGATGAATCTGTTTGCTCTATCATATCTCCAATGTCAGAGATTCTCTCTTCCATCTCTTATATTCTGTTTATGCTTGCTTGCTTCTGTAGTTCCTAATTGTTTACGTAGATTTTTTCACTTCCAGATTTCAATCTGTTTGTGTTTTCCTTATTGCCTCTATTTCAATTTTCAAGTCTTGAACATTTCTTTCACCTGTTTGGTTGCTTTTTCTTGGGTTTAAGAGATTTGTTTTCTTCCAATTTTATGTTTGTCTTTTCCTCTGCTTCCTTAAGCGAATTTTTCATTTCCTCTTTAAGGGCTTCTGCTGTTTTCATATAATTATTTTTTAAGGTTGTTTTCTTCTGCATCGGAATGTTCCAGTCTTGCTGTTGTAAAACCACTAGTTTCTGGTGGTGTTGTATTGCTCTTTATGTTGCTGAGTGTCTTCTTACCCTGTTGTCTACCCATCTCTTCCTCCAAACGGAACAGGTGGAGCCTGTGTTTCAGGGGGAGGGGAGGTCCCTTTCCAACTGGTGTAGTTGGGGGCTGTGGTTCCATTGAACTTTGTTCAGGTGTAAGCAGGACAGAGCCTTAGGTAATCATTCCCTCAGGTGCTTACAGTCCAAGGCTTAGAGAGTCACTCTTCCAGGTGTAAGCATGGCTACGGTTCCCATGGTCACTCCTCCAGGTGCAAGCGTGGCTACTGCTCCGATGGTGGCTCTTCCAGGTGCAGGCCGGCTTGAGGCTGAGGCTCCAGGGGTCAGATAATTTCTGGAGGCCACCGCTTTTGCTGTGGCCCGCTGCACTGCTGAGGCTTCTTCTAGCAGCAACTCTATATACTATTCTTTCTTCTGTCTTGATCAAAGTTCATCATTGAAGAAAGCCAAGGCAGACTTGCTTTCTGGCTTGCTCTCCACGACTTGCTCAGCCTGCTTTGGTTGTGAGCCTAACCTTTAACAGTGGACCCATTTATTTATTTATTTATGCCACAGCAACCCAACAGATCATATTCTTAATGCTTTTATGAAACTGGTTCCTGTCAAAATAGCTTTGCATGTAATTTATTTTTTTTTTTATAACATTGTGTGTTCTAGGATCGGGTGTGAATTGCTTGTCTTTATGGCAGCCTGTGTCTTAGCAAACCTTTCACAGGGTCAACTGAGGTCACTATTTCACATAGCTCTTGACCAAGTTAACTATGTACCAGGTACCAAGGACTGGGCCTGCAACATGGTTCCCCAGTCTCCCTACCCCACTATTGGGAAGATAACACTTGAGGTAAAACCAGTCTAGTAAGTGCTGGCAGAGGATGGTGTTAGGGCTTCTGGCAGGCTGCCCTGCTCTCACAGGTGTATCTCTAGTTCTGGGGGACCAGGCTGAGGAAGAGAAATAAACTGACCTGCAAGTCTTGGGGTGTTGCCTAATGCGCAGCTACGTATCACTCACCCAGTGCCCCATCACCTTTGGGGCCTCCCTTGGACCCCATCTGACCCCGCACTTTGATGCCCCTGTGCTGTTTGGGTTTCCTTTTAACCTCACTCACAAAATAGCTACTATTTTTTTATGGTCCTCACGGTTGACAGGACATCTGCTGCCTCTAGGGAGGGCTTGTGCCCTCTGAGTCCTTGTCATCTCTCAGACCCTGTGTCTGGGTCCAGCAATGTGTGGAAGCGGGGCTGCATCTCAGCCCTAACTCGCTGGGTGTGAAGAGTGGCCAGGGTGAGGGCAAGGGACGTATCTAGACAACAGAGTCCGGGATTTCTGGCTAAAATACAGGGCTTGGGCCTGAGGCACACCTGGCTTTGTCTGGCAGACAGGAGGGAGCTCTTCCTGCCAGGATGGTTGCTGCATACCCCAGCATCCCAGAGTAGGTCACTGTACCCATGGATGAGGACAGGTTCCTGGGCAGATGGCATATGCTGGACAGCTGAGTCTCAAGAGGAAACTGCAGAGTAACTCTCTGGGCCTGAGTTGGTGTCTACCAGGGCCTTCTTGCCAGAAACTCCAAGATCAGAGGTGGGGATGGATACCAGAGCCCTTGGATCTAGGCCAGGAGCTACACAAAGCCACATTCCCTGGGAAGTCTCCACCTCTGTCCTGGCCCTCTGAGTTCATCACTAAGAGAAGGGAGGAGTGTGGCCTTGGTTCTAAGTGGCAGCAGTGAAGAAGCAAGGCCCCTTGTATGGTGGAAGGCTGTGTGGCTGGTGCCCTGGCAGGTCAGACAAGGTAGTCTGAGCTGGGTTGGATCCTGGCACTCTAGGACCTGGGCAAGAGGAGAACCCAAATCTTCCAACTCTCAGGCTGGGTACTGGTGTATCTTGTGGGTGGGTACTGAGGATAAGGGAGCAGAGAGAAGCTAGAGCCACGGGGGAAGAACACGACATTTATTGAACTCTGATGGGGGAGATGAACTTTCTGGCAAGTCCTTGTTCTTAGCCATCTTGGAAGACACATGGGGGCCATGAGTGCCCCCTCCCCGAGATATCCCAGTGAAGCAAGGGTCCCACCCACCCTCTGGCACTCCGCCTTGCTCCTTAGATACTCCCCAAGTCCCTCCTCTTCCAAATGCTCTCTGTGTACAACCTAGGGTGGGAATGAGTCAGTCGACCAGCTGAGAGAGGAGGGTCTCTAAGAACAAAGGACAGCAGGACATAGGAAGTGCTATTTAAGCATCAAACCAACTTTTAAACAGACAGTCACATGAATACTGAGGAATAAATCTCTGAAACATCACATTTGGGAATACGTTGAGCATTAAAGTAAAGAGTTGCATGCCAATGCGTGGAGGCTACACTACCACGGAGCGCACAGGGCCTGAGTGGGCAGACACGCACTACCGTCTGTTTGTAAAGAAACGCTCTATTCATATCTGCAAGGAAGGACAGGCGGTCTGTACAGTGTGCCGGCTGGTGAGGCTGCAGGCTGGAGCCATCCGATGTGTGGAATGGAGGACCTTGGGTAAGTTAGAGTGCACCCATCCCGGTGACCTCAGATGTCAGCCTGGAACAGACAAAGGCACAAGGGACACGTCATAGACTTATGAGATGGGACAGTAGGGGAGGGTACCGCTCCATTTCCAGGTCACTATTTGGGGGCCGTTGGCTGGAGGACCGGTGGATGCCACACCTTTGGAGCTTTACCTGTCCCTGTGCTTGTCACTCAATCCTGCTGAGAGAGTTGGGGTCCTGCCAGGCTGGAGCAGTGGGCCAGGGGCTAAGCACCAGCCTGCCTCGGGGGTGGGGGTGGGGGTGGGGTGGGCTCCAGGCTTTTAAGCAGGGGCTTCACGGCTGTCATAGGAGCTGGGACGTGGGTGGGAACCCTGAGCAGTTTGAGGATGGTAGCTTATAGTGGATTTGGGGCAGGTGAGGCAGGAGCGAGGCATTTTCCTAAGTCCTACTCCAGACTTATTACAAGTCTGTCAGATCCTCTTGCCTCCTAGCTCCCTGTTGGAGAACAGAGTGGCCCATGTCTCTCGAGTCTGGAGGCTGACTCTATCATACGCCTCCACATGCCTGGACTTTACAGGATCAGCAAGGATGTGGGGTTGCAGGCCACAGCTAGTGAGGGCCCAGATGCCTATGCATCACTCACCTAGCGTTGATGAGATACTGGGCAAGGCTGATGTTGGCTGGGGTCCCTGTGATGGTGATCTGACGCTCTGACGACCCTTCAGTGGCATTGGCGATTTTGATCTGCGCTCCAGACATCTGTCGGATTTCATTGATTTTGGTGCCCTGGCGTCCAATTATGCAGCCTATAAGCTAGAAGAAACGATGGAGGAATCTCTTAGAGAAGAGCCCAGGACATCCCTTTCATGGTATCTCTAAGAGCCCTGTGGGGACACCCAAGGGGACAATCTCCAACTCCGCCTATGAACTCAGTGCTGTGGAAGAAAAAGGCACTGCAAAGCCCCGAGTCTGGTCCCTGGGACAACACAAGAGGGCCTAGCTCTGCCTGTTGACAGTCTTATCACCTCTGCTCAGTGTCCCTCTGGAAGAAGTCCATACAACACGACATGGTCACCACCTCACTGGCTTCCTCTATTTGGTTAGAAGTGACCTGAAGACAGATGATGCAGACTGCGTGGGGAATCCCACACCAGCTCTGGCGCAGGCTGGGCCAGGGCCTTCTGGGGGTACCCTCACAGGGAGAACGGATCTACAGCAAGAGTGAGCACCTCAAGGCCACTGTTGCTGAAACCTAACTTTGATGCTCTCCGATGAAGCGGAGGACAAATCTGATGTCTGTTTGGTGAACTCTGTTTAACGGACACAGAGGCCTGTGGTCAAGGAAGTCATCAGGAGTGAGGGTCATCTCTAAGGCAGCTCAGGGACAAGCATGCCCTCTCATTCTACCCTGTCCCATGGTGGAGGCATCCTGGACCCCAGGAAAGAGTGCAGAGGAGCTGGATGAGGCCCTCAACTTCCATCACTGATTAAACAGAATTCCCATATCCAGACGCCGGCACTGTGTGCTCTGGAGTAAGGAAAGGGACACTGGACTAGATACAAACTGTTTAATGCAGTGAGATGTCAGGCAGAAGGTTGGGCTGGCCCTGAGAGGTACAGGAAGAGAATCTGCTTCAGGGCCTGCACAATGGGTACCATTGTTCTGCTCACCGTGAAGGCAGTCAGCTGGTTGTCGGTCTCACTCACTGACCTGTGACAGGGTTTCTTTATGAACAGAGTGAAACCCCTGCTCCAGAGACACCTGAGCTGTCCAGCATCTTGTCATCTCCTTGTATTTCTTGGCCTCACCCCGTCCTCATTTTCCCAGTCCCACCCACTACTGCCCTCTCTGGGCTCTGCCCACAGCGTGCTCCTGTTCCTAGTGTCTGTGTCAATTCTTCCAAGGGTGCTTACCCCTGTGGCAGGGATGGCTTCCTAACCTGCACACAACCATGGCTCAACTAACAGCCCACCCGTGCTCTCTTCTGGGGCTCTTCTGTGACCAAGGCTAGGTCAGGTCAGGTAGCCGCGGGTGGGAGCGTGGCTCCTGTGCTGAGGGGCAATGAGTGGCCACATGTCTCTAGCAGTGCCATTATCCAGGAAGGTGCACCATGGGGATGCGACCTTCTTCATACCCGCCCCTAGCTGCTCTGTGATCAGCTCTCCTATCTGGTGTCACACTCAGGTGTGGATGAGACCTTACTCTACTGTCTTCATTCCAACCCGCACTGGATGAAGCTGATGTCCTAGCCCCAGATCGCCCTTCCCTTCCCTTCCCCATCAGGATTTGTACCCTCTTCTTTACACCTTGGTGTGTTTCATGGGTGGCTCGCCCTCCTGGGCTCATACCTTGAAATCCTGAGGTGTTCTGTGGGCTGTGCCCTAAACCTTTCTCCTTCCTTCACACTGGGGGTTTTGGAATGGAACACGCCTGGATCCCAACACAGACGCTGGTGGGCACTGCTCTTAGGGGTACGAGAGGCAACTGAGGCTGCTTGTGAGACTCCCTTAGGCTGGCTGAGGGGAGGCCAACGGCTTGCAGCAGCTCAAGGTGCTCTCCCACTCGGCCTCTCTGGGACCCCACTGACACTCAGCCCCAACCTCAAGATATTCCCATCCATTTTCTTCTCATTGCTATTTAAATAAAGCTATAGGAACAGGCTAAAACAGTACAGGTTCCGTAACTAATCCCCATCAGACTCCCAGGCACTGTGGCAACACTGACTGGTCCCCTGCTCTCACAGCCATGCGGGATGTCCTAGCTTCCTTTTCCAGCAAAAAACTCCAGGCAAGTGAGCCACTCACCAGGGACAGGCCTGAGCTTTACAGCTGGGTGCTCAGGGAAAAGCACTGGGGCCTTAAATCTCCAAAACGGACCGCCTTATGGCAGCTAGTTGGCTCTTCAGTGGCCATTAGGAACGAATTCTGGGCCTGCTGGTGTGGAGGCCTGCGTGGACCTGAGAGGACAGATACACTACCATCTAGAGTCTTTCTGCAGATGGGGTGAGGACACTGGCCTGACTCACTGTAACCAGGAGAGAGACACAAAGGGTCAGGATAATCATGTTTCTTTCCTCCTGCCCAGGAATGTGGTAGGCATCGTGTGGACTATTGGCTCTGGGAGACTACGTCTTTGCCGGTAGTCTAGACCTTTCTGGAAAGGTCTGGGTGAGCAGGAACCATCAATGCCATAGATCCTATGGCCTTCCTGGGTAGGGTGAAAGGTAGGCTCTGAGCACGCTGGTTAAGGAGCAGCTCCCCTCCCTACACAGACTTCTGGGATGATCCCTAGGCTCTGTGACCAGCCAGCATAGCGTAATCGGTGAGCCCTAGGTTCTGGTGAGAGACTGTCTCAAAATAAAGTAGATGGCTCCTGAGGAACCCGGGGTTGACCTCAGACCTTCATATGTAAACAGAGACGCACAGGCACACACACATACATTCATACACATACACATATGGGGGGTAGGGTAGGCAAAGTGAGTCTGACTAGCTTCAGGGCAGAGATGGCTTAAATACTGTACAAGTTGGAAAGGGGATAACCCCTGCATGGCTCACAGAGACTGTCCCTTCTCCTATGCTGGCAGCTACTCTCAAAGACATGGACTCTCCTTCCCTGGTCTCACTGTTTGGAGGTGATCCATTGATTTGGAGACTGCCCCCACTTCCCCAGGCCCCTGCTCAGCCTGCAGCCCCGAGACCACAGCGTGTGCTGTTCCTGAGGGAGACAACCTGTGACATCCAACCACATTCATGTCCCAGAGAACTCAAACCTTCAGTGCGGGTCATAGCACTCCAGAACATTCCTGGACCACCCCACTCTCAAGGTCCCTAAGCCAGGATGCTGCTGCTGTTGCCACAGGCATCCAGCCTAGCCCTGACACCGACTTCTGAGTCCCCAAGCTGTGCCCAGGGCTCCTTTCTTGTCTGCATCTTTCATGGGCATTCTATCAGTTTAAGGTGCCAAAGGAAGGAGAGAAAAGATTCAACTGTGGGGCCAGGAGGGTGCAGAGGGCATACTCACATCATTGGGAATGGTGAGCTCATGAGTGCTGGCCGGGGGGCTGGCATCCAGACCTGGGCACACCAAGGGAACAAGGTTAGGCTGCAGGGAAACAGCTGATTGCCATACCCATACCTGGTCCATATTTCCCTGGGCTGGCTGAGATGAAGGCCAGCACGACCCAGGGATCCAGGCCCAGGTGGAACCCAACCTCCAGAGTTCCAACTTCTCTCAGTAGAAACTCCCACACCTTGTACACACAGCCAGGCCCTGAGCTAAAAAGAGGGCAGCCAGCACACTTCAGGCCCTCACAGGGCGGCTGAGGCACAGGCAACACGGGCCCCATAGACATTTAATGCTTATCCTCCCTGTGTTCAGGGAGACTTGTGGGTGCTCTGCCCCACTCTGCTCTCCCCCCAGACTCCATGCGGTTCTGCTGCAGGTATTGTTAACTGCTCGACAGTTCTCTCCAAGGCCACTGCGCAGGCCAAGCCCAGGTTTGCACCTTGCGAGCCTCACTCCATCTCCAGGTAACAGGCGGCTTCTCACAGTGCACGTGCTATTTCTCTTTTGCCTCAGATTACTGACAACACCCTCCAGGGGCTGCCGCAAGGGAAGGTGCAATGGCTACACCTCTGGGCCAGCACATCTGTACACAGCCACCCTATTTCAACAACAGACAGCTCCGGCCTGCACGTTCCAGAGCTGATCTCTTGCCTCTAGGCTCAGCAAAGGTCCCCACATGGGACTGGTGGTCCAGACCCCAGACTCTGTCCTTTCCAGAAGGCCAGTTCTGCCCACATTCCTTCAGAGTGCCCCAGAACCCAGGTCCTCTCTTCACTTTGTGCTCTTACTGTCCTGCTCTTCCCTGGACCTTCAGTACCATACCCGTATAGGCAGGATTCCCCCACAACAACCCCAGCAAGCCCCTCCTTCTCACGGTGCCCCTTATTCTCCCAGCTCCTGCTCTGGCCTTGCTCCACTCCCTGGGTGGACGGCCTCCTCACAGTCTTGTCTCACACGGTTAGTGGTTCCTGCCAGAGCATGACCCCAATGGCAGGAGTCCAGCAGTCAGGCCCAGGTGGAGGTGCTCAATAAACCGATTCATCCCAATTTTGCTGTTTTGTTTACACAACGAAGTCTGGAGTTTCTATCCCCTTTCTTCTAATAATAGTTTTTAACATAATTATTTGGCTATTTAGGAGCCTATACACATTCTAGGAGCAGAGACATGAAAAATGTCATTTGAAAGGGTTCCCTAGGACTCTCAGAAAGCTGAGCAGGAGTTCCTGGGGCAGCAGGGTATATCTGTCGGATTTGACACTTGACTGAGTGAAGCACGAGAATCCTTTTCTAGTGATACCAACGTCAAGAGGGTAGATAAGGGCTTGTCTGTCCACTTAAAGGCAATACCGGGGACAAGGTTTCTGAGCCAGCTGCATTTCACCACGCAGCTAATGGCTGTCTCAGCACACACCCTTCCCACAGCTGCCATGCGCGTGCATGCTCACATGCACATGAACTTGTGTCTTGAGGGCCTTGGTCAAGTTGTCCCATAAAAGCATGGTGGCAGCCAGGAGGCCGCAGCATTGGCCGTGTACCCATAGTGGCTCATGAGTCTAACGTGTATGACATTTCCCTCAAAGGACCCAGAGAACACTCAGCCCCAGCCTATCACCTTTCCCGAGGCTGTTCCTCAGTCCCTAGATCAGCCTCCACACCACCATACACCCTGCAGTGTCCCGGGAGCAGGCATTTAAATGAAAGCCAGAAGAAGGTGTAGACACAGCCAGCCCAGATCCGTCCTCTAAGTCTGCGCCTATCTCCAGGGAAATCCATCTTGAAAAAGCACATAGCATCCCTTGGCCCCCACAGTCATGCTCTCACTATGCACCCCTACACACTGCACAGCTGGAGAACAAGTGACAACTCAGAACGGTCCTCATGTAGGTGCCTTAGGCCACCCGCACTCTGTGCGTGCTCAGACCCCCCGGTCACCAACAATGAACAGTTCCATCACCACCTGGCTCCTGAGTGGTCCCCATGGCTCAGTCCACAGCTTGTGCCCCTGGAAACTGTCTATTGCTAGCCAACTTGGGTGGGTGCTAGGTACTCAGATGTCATGGGTATGGGTACCCTTGTCCTCTACATGTCCCCTGGCCTGCTGCTCCAGTTCTGTGGTCTGCTTTACCTGACGACTGGCCCATCAGATTTTGAGCTTCTTCGGAGGAGTGTAAAGGCAGCTTTTCTCCTGGAGAGCAAAGAAGAGAGAGGTTTAATGTTTTGCCCTCAAGGAGAGAAGCAAGGTCCCTTCAACTAGGAAAGCTCAAAATATGATTGGAGCATGCACAGCCGACGTGCACGGCCAGTGTGCTTTCACTGGCCATAGCCACCAGGCAGCTCTGCTTCTGTGAGAGGGACACTCTGCTGCAGATGCCTGGGCAGGCTGTGGCCAGCCCCTCTGATCACTTCACCACAGGCCCGAGTGCAGGCTAGCTTCTGTCCGTGCTATCCTAGGCAGGGCTGCACCGACTAAGGCTGGGGTCGCTCCTGCTTTCGGAATGTAGATCCGGGAAAAGATGTGCTCCAAGCGTGGCTAGGTAGAGAAGCCTTTGTAGGAAAAGCCACCTGGGGATGGACTGTGTGGGTGACACAGAGCACGGCAATGCACATAAGACCCTCAAAGGGCAAGAACGTGGAAGGAAGCCGGGGAGTGGTAAAGTCGCCCACAATGGAGGACAGACCGACCTGCCTGGCCTCAGCTGTGTGCAGCCCACTGTGCTAACACTGCAAGATTCCGCATTCAGAGCCTGGCCAGCACCTGTGCTACGCACTGCACTGAATAGCACTCAGAAAGAGAAAGTGAGTCCCCAGGTGAGAAGAGAAGGTCAGAAAAGGGCAGCTGGGTACGTACCGGGGAAAGCGGGGTTGGTCTGTCCGAGGGGAGGAAAGGGGGTTTGCTGCATGGCCAACTGGTGGAGCTTGGTCAACTGCTGGGGGTAGGAGGGACACGAGAACTAAGAAGGTTATTGTCATCGAGTACATGTCACACCAAGTTAAAAATGGCAGTCACAGAACTTTGCACAGAGGTTCAGAGGGGCCATGCGGACACATGGCGGACACTGCAGCAGGATGCAAGGACTTGGCCTGGGTAGAACCAATGGCCCTGGCTGCCAGTAGCCAAGAGCCTGAATGACCTGTGCCTTTCCCTTACCAGGCTAGTGAGGAGGTGAGGGGTCAGGGGTCCTTGGGGCTCTGAGAGGAAGGTCTGAGGGACACAGAGCAGGGCCAGCTGGGCGCCTAAGAAACTAGCAGATCCTTAAACCTTGCCATGGTTCCAACTTCCTGCTAGCCTTCACTCACCTCCTGGCCAGCAGGCCTCACTTTAACACAAGGCCGTTCATGTGTGGAGTCGGGGAGGAGGGCTAGGGAACAGCTAGGAGAGCTCCCGGCCTGCCCTGCAACCACCTTCTTGACTTATGTAGGGGACAGGGCACAAGTGATAGATAGATGCAGAGGCCCCTGAGGACGAGGCTCTCCAAGGAGGCAGCGCCGCTCCTGCTCCCCGCTGTCCCACAGGCCACGTCTCTGCTTCCACCAGCCACGCAGCTCCACAAGGTAGAGCTTGAATATGCAATGCCTCTGTTCATTTTACCTGAGCCTCACTCTCAAATTAACATAAAGAACATCAGAAAACAGGGCTAGCCATATGCTGAGCAAGGAAGCAAGGTAGGATTGTGGTCTATGGTAGCCACCAGACCAAGGTCACCTTGCAGGGCTTGCTGTGGACGCGTCTCCGAGAACAGATTTGGGGAAGAGATTCAATTTCTATGTTTGGGACGACGGTCCCAGACATAGGATGGATGTCTGCTCTGAACCACACTGACCTTTGGAGAATCTAGGGCACTGGTACAGAGGGTGTGCTGAGGGAAGGGCCCAGTTGTCAGAACAGCGTGCCTACAGGGAAGGCTGGCCCTTCTCCCTCCAATGGGTCCCAGCAAGGCTGCATGTCAGCAACTCGGGTTCTGGCCTGGATTCGGTGGCAGAGTTGGCAGAGCTGGGAGTGACTGTGAGACACTGTGACAGAGGCACTATGACCAGTGAGTGGGGCACCTGGAAACAGGGCTGTTTGTGCCTGTTTTGGTGCCTGGTGAGTGTGTCTCAAGCAGAATGAGGGTCCTGTGCTGCTGTCATCAGGATGAAGTGGCTTGTCTAGATGTCTCAAGGAGCTTTCCTTCCTGCACTAGCTTCCTAGGTGCAAGGCACCCCCAACTTTAGACTAGTGCCCCATGAAGACGGGGGATGGCCTTGGCCTGGCCCTTCCTGATGGCCAGAGGAGTCCATGTTGACCTACAGATGGCTTCTGGGGTGCTTGCTGGCTGGTCGTCCCTTTCCTGATTCTGTAAGCTGGGTGTCTGTGGCTTCTGGGTGACATCTCTGAAACAGAACTTTGGTGCATAAACACAAGGCTTTATGGTATTAGCATCTGTAAAAAGCCACTTTGGGCTGGGCAGTGGTGGCGTATGCCTTTAATCCCAGCACTTGGAAGGCAGAGGCAGGCGGATCTCTGTGAGTTTGAGACCAGCCTGGTCTACAAGAGCTAGTTCCAGCGCAGGCTCCAAAGCCACAGAGAAACCCTGACTCGAAAAACAAAAAACAAACAAACAACAACAAAAGCCACTTTGGCCCCGGAATACTCATCCTTTCCTGTGTCTGACCCCTCCCCAGAAACATGGCAGAAAGATGGGCACATCCTAATTGCAACTCCACTCATCTTAGAAGTGCCTGGCTTCTTGAGCTACACAGGGGAGACCTGGCTGCATCCTGAACTTGACCAGAGCAGTTCAAGGGGTCACATTCAGGTCACAAGTCCCCTGAAGAGGGGATATACGACAGGCCACAATGGGCTGATAACAGTACCTCTAACCTCTGCTGTGTTGCACAGTATCAGCAGCCATGCCTGGCCAAAGTTGCGTTTCTGTATGGCCTGCATCTGTGTCTGTTCTAACTCTACATCAGAGGGCACACCAAGCCACTAGAGTGGCTTTTCAGAAGAGCATATCCAGAAGATCCTGTCACCAGGCCATATCTCAAGACTAACACTGTACCTTCAGGTGAAATGGGAGGCTCCACAGGGAAGGACCTGAGGGACCCAAGACCCTGTCTGCTCTACCTTGGAGCCTTGGTGAAGGCAGCATTCCTGTTACACACCACAGAAAGGTACCCTACAAAGTACAGCCCTGTTTGGATCTGCAAGGGGACTTTAGCAGAGGTGTCAGCGTGGATGCCTGCACCCTAGCGGGTTTTAGCAGCTATACTCCAATCATATCCACTGTTTCTAAGCTTCTGTGTCCACTGGCTGTGATGTTGCACCCCTGAGGATAGAGCTGTCTTCATGTGCCCGAATCCCCAGAGACTAAGGAGCAATGGATGGTTCAAGATGGCAGGGGCAGTGGATGTGGAGCAGGGCATATAGGCAAAGTGCCAAGGGAACGAGCCTGATGGATCTGAGGAGCAGCTATGCACAGACTCAGACTTTGGCTCTTTCATCTGGTTACAAGAGCACTTTGTGGGCAGCTGCCATGCATCAGCAAGGGCTAGCAGTCACCGTGAGTTTTCAAGGATTCCCAGTTGCCCATATGCGCTATGCTTCTGTCACCTGCTGGTCTCACAGGTGATACTCATTTACTCAGGGTGGGCCTCAGAGTCCACTGACTACAGGGTACAGGCAAACCAAACCACAGAACCTATAAATCTGGCTCTGCTCTTATCCGGACTCTGATGTTCAGACTCTATAACCTCTCCCCCATTGCAGTAGATCTTCTTATATATATATGGCCACACTAGCAAATAAATGCAGCAATGTCATAGGACAGGATTAGCCGGGGTGTGATGGTGCTTGGTGGGCATCTGCTGAGGCAGTACCTGCGAGAGAGGAGCGTAGGCAAGATCCTCTTCTTGGTACGGCTCTGTTCTCATCAGGCTACCTTACAACTCAACTTCCACAAGTGTGGGAAGGATTCAGTGCTGAGCAGTCTCCCACTTTTGCTTTTTGACAGTTATGCCATGCAAAAAGATCAGTTTAGGGGAGCAAGCCAGTGACTAGCAAAGTTGCCCAAAAGATCATTAATGAGTCCCAGATGCCAGATACTGAGTTACAAGATTTAGATTTTCACTACTGATTTTGGTTTTGCTTTGATCTGGTTCTTTTTCTAGCCCAGTTCTTCCATTTTGGGTTAAGAAGTAATGTAATTTTTAAAATTTTATTTTATAGGGAACCACAGAGACTCTGTATATAAAAATAAACACTGAACTTTTAAATTGTTGAAAACTTTAAAAATTTTAAGACTTTTAAAAGTTGTAATGTATTCTATATTTTGATGTTAACGTGAGATCTTGAGGACAAATGAGAAAGGGAAGGTTATGGCTTGGCGGTGATATCTTTGTGTGTCAAGCTGACAAGGAATAGTTTGTGTTGGTCAGTTTTTATTATCAACTTGACACAACCCAAAGTTACCTGTGAGGAGGGAATCTCAATTGAGGAGCTGTCTATATTAAAATGGTCTGTGGCCATATGTATAAGAGATTGTTTTGATTGAAGACTGACTGGGAGGGCCCAGGCATGGGGCAGCATCATCTCTGGGCAGATAGGACTGGGTTATATGGGAAAGGTAGCTGAACATGAGCCATTAAGCAGCATTCTTCCAAGGTTTCTGTTTCAGCCCCTTCCCTGATTTTCCTCACTGATGGATTGTAAACAGGAAATGTAAGCCAAATAAACCCTTTCCTCCAAATTGAGGAGGGACATATAAGGAGCAAGAAAGAAAAGAGGCATCAAGCAGACAGGAAAGAGGCAAGATGTCACAGTGTAGGAACTCCTATGGCTCTTCCCACTTTAAAGGCTTGAGGATACAAACATAGACAAGTGCTCTCAAGTTTGCAGCTCAGTGAATCACGAGGAAATGAAGGCAGTGAACTCGGACAGAGGCACCTACTAACCTGCACTTTATTGCATCATGGGGGAATAGTTGTGTTTTCTGCCCAATTTTCAAGCAGGGCCACTTGCTGCTGACTCACTAAAGCGCAGACCTCTCCAGTGTTCCTCTCGAGAGAAGCTGACGTTATAGAAGCAGACATTGTAGCAACACTGCCAGGTCTGGCCTGGGTTTCTCTAGGAAACCCTTCCCTCACCAGGGAACAACAGACAGACATTTTCTTATGTATTTTTTTTTTTCCTAAACGCACCACCCTTTCCCCTTGTGGAGTTCTTGATGCATGAGGTTGTCAGGAAGAACCAGTGTTGGATGACTCACCGTTGGGCACCATTTGTAGACAGTCCCTTCTCTTGGGAGTGTAGTGAAGCTGGCCAGGACAGACCTCTTCATCTAGCACCTTCAGACCCTGTACTGCTTAGAGACCAACAGTCCAGGCTGGCTCCCAGCTTCTTCTTGGACCCAAACTGTACTGTGCCCATTATTGTCACCCTATAGTAAATTTTTGTATTTATAAGGGCAATCCCTTCATCATGTTCCTTAAGAGACCTTCATGATTTTAGGCCTATGTTCAGTCATGCAACTTTGAAATCAATTATAATTTCCAAAAAAGGCCTTTTGGGAGTCTGGATTTTCACTGCACTTGTACGTCATCCTGGGAATAAATAGTACCTCTGAAATTATGATTGATTCCACGAGTGCAGTGTATCTCTTCACTTAGTGGGAACTTTTGTTTGGAACTTTAAACAAAGGCAGGGCTTTGTTTCATTGGTTTGGCTTGGCTTAGCTTTTTGAGACAGGGTTTCTCTGTGTAGCCCTGGATGTTCTAAAACTTACTCTGTAAACCAGGCTGGTCTTGAACTCAGGGATCTGTCTGTCTCTGCCTCCAGAGTGCTGGACAACAAAGGCAGAGTTTGTTGTTTGTCAGTTGGTTGGTTTTGTATTAGGCACGGTCTCATTTTGTAGCCATGGTTGTCCTGGGACTATGTAGACCAGCCTAGCCTTGAAATCAGAGTCCTGCCTGCCTTCCCCTTCCCGCAGGACTAAGGGCAGGTTTTGTTTTCAAAGTCACCTTGCCTTATCAATTTCACACTTAGTGTTTTACGTTAAGAGTATGACCTATATGATTACAAATTCTGAAATCTGCTTCATGGTCAGGTACGTGATCAAATTTTGCAAATACTTCTAGGAATTCGACAGTTGTGTTGGCATGGCATTCTGCATGGCAATCACATCAGGACCACAGACTTGAGAGGGAAATATGTCACTCACGGGGAGGGGAAGGCGTCACTCAAGGGAGGGAAAGATACTAAGTTCCTCTGTGGTGTCTGTCAGACTCTCCAGGTTTCTTCTGGTGGGCATTTCCCTAGTATCGCTCTCTACTCTTCAGTTATGGGGCTTCTCATGCTTTGAGCATGTCTCTTGAAAGAACACAAATGAAATTTCTCCAGTTTTATACTTAACTGTTTACCTTTAAAAATATATAGTCTGACAGCCTTTGAGTTGTTTTTTTCAAAACTGGAATTTTTAGTTCTTTTATTTTCTGTCATTTTATTTGATACTTTCAACTGTTCTACTTTTCCAGGGATTTTCTTGTCTTTCACTTTTCAACGTTTGGAGTACTTGCTCCTCATCATTTTCTTCTCTACTACCAGTGTTAGGCAACTTACTCCTTTTTTATTAGTGATCACTTTCAATTTTTAACTCGGCATAGGCATTTAAGTTTTAACTTCCCCATCTTAACCTCTAGTCACTTGAGTCCAGTGGGACGGC